>OZ016546.1:600000-1081662 GCA_963966675.1 Lasioglossum calceatum | reverse complement strand
CTACAACACTAGCCCATCGTTGACACAGATAGACGAAAACCAAACATCCACGCCAGCGTACCCCAAAGTTATCCTTCTAAATTTTCGTCGAAAAATTTGGTTTTCATGTTGTTCTAGTCTAGACTTTCATTTTTCTAGTGTTTTTTGAGAATATTTTACCAAAAAAATATATGTTTCTTTTGCATACATATTTATTTATATTCGGGATTTTGCAAAAAATCGATTTTTGTTAACAAATTATCTAATTCAAAGATCCTTCAAGATCCTTTTGACCAACTCGAGGTCTGAGACCAGAACACAATAGTAGTACAATAAACACGGCCGGGCAACCCCACGGCCAGCCAGGTATATCGGCATGACACCACTAACAATTATGAATGCTAAACTTGTTGATTTTTCGTAATTTTCTCACGAAAGTGACACGAGCCAGTTCGTGGCGTTCTTCCGATTAAGAAAAGACTAAACTCGATAGAATTCGGACTGTGTCCAGTGGTTTTACTCGTGAAAATATCTTCGAAATTTGTATTCGAATACAATTTCAGCCCATCCTCCGTGCTAGGGCGACGAAGCGACGATGGCCTCGGGCGCCTTGGTCAAGTGGTGCAATAAAAACCGC
The DNA here is from genome assembly GCA_963966675.1 of Lasioglossum calceatum. Classification (NCBI taxonomy): domain Eukaryota; kingdom Metazoa; phylum Arthropoda; class Insecta; order Hymenoptera; family Halictidae; genus Lasioglossum; species Lasioglossum calceatum. The sequence goes on along the minus strand of OZ016546.1, from coordinate 1,081,046 downwards.
CGGGCAATCCCCCGGCCAGCTAGGTATCTCGACATGAAACCGCTAGCAAGTGAATGCTAAACTTGTTGATTTTTCGTAATTTTCTCATGAAAGTGACACGAGCCAGTTCGTGGCGTTCTTCCGATTAAGAAAAGACTAAACTCGATAGAATTCGGACTGTGTCCAGTGGTTTTACTCGTGAAAGTATCTTCGAAATTTGTATTTAGATACAGTTTTTGCCCATCCTCCGTGCTAGGACGACAAAGCGACGAGGGGCCTCGGGCCTCGGGCCCGGCCGTGTTTATTGCACCACTTGGCCACGGCTCCCGAGGCCCTCGACGCTTCGTCGCCTTAGCCAGCAGAGATGGGCAAAAATTGTAATTAAATACATACCGAAGATACTTTCACGAGAAAATCCACTTAGACACAGTCCTACCAAATTTCATCGAGTTTAGTATTTTTGAAGTGAAACGTCTCTGCTGAGGGGCTACAATTTTCTAGCGTTACTGAAGTGGGTTACGGAAATTGAGTGTGACGAAACTGGTCCTCCACCGTCGCCAAATTTCCACGCTTCTCCGAGCAGCTGAAACGCGAGTCAGGAGAAGCTAAGTCAACGATGGAAATGATTGAGATCCGCTAATGTAAGTTTAATTAATCATTTACAATTCAATGAAATACATTTTTCATTTGAATGTATTAGGTAATCAAATATTTTATAAATTCAATTTTTCCTGTCTATACAATCTATTTAAACAAGTACAGTTTTTAAATATGTTAAATTTTGTAACAATCGTTTTGAGACGAATTAGGTTTGAAACAAAATTTTTTTATTAGTGAACATCTTTTTTTTAAACGCTATCTGCAAGACAGTAAAATTGTTTAAATAAATATAATTATTTAAACACACAAAGTATACTTTTTCACAAATCATTTCTTTAATAATCATCTTTTTATAAACAGAATTTTCCGAGCAAATAAAATTGTTTAAACAAACATATAAATAATCTGTATTATTTTTTAAATAGATTTAAATAGATTATATTTAAATAAAGTAAAAAAAAGCCTTCAAATTGAATAATGAAATGCATTTTCCTATTTGCAGAGTCATCGCTGTCATCGCTAGCAGTGCTGCCTGCCAAAAGGTCACTACTTCCTCCACCGGCATTCACCTATTTAATTGTTGTTAAATTCCTATTAATAGTTGCTATGTATTATAATAATTATTTATTTATTTGTTTTATAATATTTGTATTATATTTGTCTATATGTATTATAATATTTGTTTTTATGTGTGTAATAAATGATTTTTGTTTTTCGATTAATTGTTTTGTTTCGATTTTCTTTAATTTACCATTCCACAGTTAAATTCCGATTTCCAAACTGAACATAATTTCTACAAGTCCTAAGGAATTGTAAATTTGTACCTTTTATAAATTTTATAGTTTGTTGTAAGTAGAGCTGAAATGTAGTTCGATCTCTTTTTTGTTTAAATAAAATTTGTTATTCCGCACAATGTGTCTACTTCTGCGATCCTTTCTTTTATTTCACCTTATTAAATAATTATTTTTTGCAATTATTTTAATACATGATATTGGATACAGGATATTGTTTGATACGAAAGAGAATATAATACGGGTGCAGCGAATCAAACAATATAGTCTTTTCGTTTTGATCAAGGCCAAAGATGATGTAAGATCTTGTTCGGACTGAAAGTCGAAACGGGTTCTTGTCCGGACTGAAAGTCGATATAGGTGGTTGCCCGGATTGAAAGTCGAAACAGGTTCTTGTCCGGTCTGAAAGTCGGTATAGGTGGTTGCCCGGATTGAAAGTCGAAACGGATTCTTATCCGGACTAAAGAATGATGGCAGCCAAAAGTGGCACGGGCAAAACCCGAGCGTGAGCACTCTCATATACTCTCTGTCGGTGCTAATAGTATCTCGTCGGTGGCCCCGTTACCATTCAGTGTCAACACCCAACGTTACCGATAAATCACATGTTTTGATCATTTATTAGCAAGAAGAAAAAATTGTATACTCCATTCGCATTACGTGTATTTAAACGACACTGCTTTCAATGCCTGTCGTTTTTTCCCGCATCTACCGATTTCGATGAAACTTTCACAGTGCATGTAATTGACACAGATCTACAAAATTTGTTTTTTAAATTTTCGATATAGGCCCACATAAAAAAGTTGAAAATGCGACTTTTAGTATTTTTTCAACAATTCCGATCAACTGCAATTTTTGAAAAAATTTCTTTTTGCATCCTGTAATAAACTAATTTCTCTAGCTTCCCAAAAAAGTTCAAATCGTATAGTACAATATTAAAATAGTTATCGTCTTCTTTAGAGTGCCTTTAAATTTTTGTCCACTACTGGAATGTGCATATTGCATCAGGAAGTACACCGTACGCCAGGGATGGGCACGGGTGGGGCCCCTCAAACGCCTGCTTCCCCCACCAAGCTTCCTCTCCGTGGCGCTCCTCGCGGCTCCGATGCACGAGGCCTGCGCACTGCTTGCGACGGACGAAGCGCGTCTTTCTTTCATAGTAACGACGGAAGCTGGTGGGGGACAGTAGGCGCTACGGTGGGGACGGCTTTGCCTCAATTGAGGCAAAAATGCCCATCCCTGCCGTACGCCATACGTCGTTCTTCCGCATACGATAGATCGTGAGGACCTACACCGTACGTCCTTCGGGTCGGAAGGGTTAATTTGTTGCGTATGCAAAATTCTCTCGTGTATCTTACAATTAGTACATACACAAGTTCTCGGCATAACGTAAGGAGATTTCTTTCTTATTAGCGTATTCTCTCTCTTTACGGCGAACGGGCAGAAGAGAGCCTCTTCGCGATTGCACTCTCCGATGATTTTCGTATGTGTTGAAAACTCGTAATCGGACAACGTTGCGTACTTTATACTTGACAACGCTGTAGACATACCGTTCGCAGATATTTTTGCTACAAAAAAGGTCATTCATTGGGTTTTATTATATTATCGTGCAAACCATAGGGCCTCCTGGCTACATTTGCTACGGGCCCCGCGCTGGATTAATCCGGCACTGGCTGTAGAAGTTTTACCAGTCGAACCTGGTCGAACCCGAGTCGGATTGGTTCTAGTTCTCGAATTCACCGTTCTCAATGCGTAGAGGACGCTGAAATCACTGGCATTTTAAGGTGCCGGTACTACAGATTCCTATGGACACCAAGTCCCATAAGGTGCCAGGTCTATTCCTATATCTCGTCTGTGGTTAAAGCATTAATGATCAGAACTACGGCAATATCTCGAAAGTGAAAGTACGTGACATGCGGCGTTCTTCCTATCAACCACAGATATTACGACCGAGCTGGACGCTGGACCGAGCTAAGCGAACGAGAACTGAGAACTGCTGAGAACTGAGGCCCAGTGATCAGTGATGGGATATTCGTTGGCTCGACCGGTTGGGCCGTTGGGCCCCCCACTGTGACGTACCGTCTTTGTCACGTTGGTTCTATTCTGCAGCACTACACACGAATTTAACGTAAATACCTCTACTCTGCCCGTGTGAGTGCCTGTTCGATTGCACGCGCGCTACACAAACAAGCGTATCTCTACTCTGTCCGTGTGAACTACCTGCTCGACTGATCGACGCCGACGCGTTCCTTCGATTTTCACGTTGCCGAAGTTTCGGAAGCCATGAGTCGGAAAGTCGGAATCTGGAGACAGCGCGCATTTGAAATAATTTGAATCCCGGCACGGCGACGCGACGCGGCGCGGGGCACATTTTGCTGTAAATTTTGATCTAAAAAAGATATCGAAGCTGGACTAAATGTTTTTTTAAAAACCGGGTTTAATGGTCTATCCTAAAATATGTTTTGTATTTTTTAAATAATTTTTTTCGGTTAAGATGGTCCAGAGGATCCCCAACACAAATTGATTTTTAGTCGAACCATACTCGATAAACAATTACGAAAAAATTGATGAATATTCTATCTAATAGCACACATGACTGAGATTTTTTCAGATTTTTCGGATAATGCAAACATGTTTCAAAAAAATTAAAAATCTCCAAATATTCGAAGAAAATGCATATTTCGTATTGAAGTTTTCGAGATACCAGTTTTATAAAAATTCCGTGGTCAGATATTATAGAAACAATTGTCCTTAATTTTTTTCAGAATTTTTTATAAATTGTGTCGGTGTTAAAAAATCAAAATCAATTTTTGGATACTTTACTTTGTTGTAGATGTATTATGTAATATAAAATATTTTATTTACGTTATATTTCAATATTAACAATGCAATATAAAATATTTTATTTGCGTTATATTTCAATATACATATGAACATCACTCCTAACAAATTTGGTAATCACATATAATTATTGTAACGACATTTTGCATATATCAGGTGATGAAACTTGACAAATGTGTTTGAAATTTGTGTTTTATTTGTCAAGTTTCATACTTAACGACCTGATATATGCAAAATGTTGTTACAATAATTATGTGATTATCAAATTTGTTAGGAGTGATGTTCATATGTTATTGAAATATAACGTAAATAAAATATTTTATATTGCATTATTAAGTCTGCATATTTTTCTGATTATAAAAATATTCAATATCACATAATACATCTACAAAAAAGTAAAGAAGTATCGAAAAAATTGATTTTGATTTTTTTAACACCGATACAATTAATAAAAATTCTGAAAAAAATTCAGGACAATTGTTGCAATAATATCTGACTACTGAATTTTTATAAAACTGGTATCTCGAAAACTTCAATACGAAATATGCATTCTCTTCGAATGTTTAGAGATTTTTAATTTTTTGAAACATGTTTGCATAATCCAAAAAATCTCAAAAAATCTCGTCTAATCGAAAAATCGAAAAAACACGACTTTTGATGTGTTTCTGTTTAAAATCTACAGAATCGTACATCTTTCGATGCGTGTCGTTTTTTCTGCGTCGTTTGCCCTCCTCCCCGATTTTGATGACCTTTAAGTAGGTTGTCAAGGTCATCATTCTGAACAATTTTTCCCTATACATGTTACCGCCGCCCGATTTTAGTTTTCAAAATATTCGCAAAAAAACTATTGCGAATACTGTATCGAATTTTCCGTATTCTTGCACGCTCCGTGAAAACGTAAGCCTGTTCCGGCCCGGCGTCTGTTTACTTATTTTTTGAAAACACGCTGTGGAAATGAGAGATGAGAGACTCTGTTTTCTAGGCTCTCACTCTGGTCACACATACATACTGGGTGGACGATTTATCTGAAGACATTGAAATATCTCGAGAAGTATGCATCAGATCAAAACAAGTGGATAATGAAAGTTGTTCGTCGCGAAGGGGGACATCCAATGATACAAAAACTCGACCCCCCTCCGCCACTCCTGGGGGGGGAGATAAAAAACTTAGATGGGTACCCCCATTTTTCATTGCAGATTTGGATTCTCCAGAAAAAAATACACAAATTTGACCTAAGAGTTTTTGCATTTTGGTTCACAAATGGCGCTGTAATAGACAAAAATCAAAATGCGTAAACAATCGTTGAAAATTGGGGATATCTCGAGAAATACACATCAGATCAGAAAAATAAAAGTAGACGTATTTGATATTTTTAAAAACGCTATTCAGTAACACCATAACTGACAGCCCACCCCCACCTCCTGAGGGTGGGAGAGGGAATTATTTCATGAATTTTACCAACTGCTTTTGATTGCTGTTACATCTGTGAAAGAAATTACACTAATAATATCAAATCAATGGAGAACCAAGATTTGCTATAAAAAAGGGTTTCCCATTGAAGATTTTGAAATTTGGGTTGCCCCAAATAAAAAAGGAACTGCAGGCCACTTACCCCAGAACCGTCAAGAAGCACAGTTATTTACTTTAGTCAAGTATGTATACACAATATAAATATGTACCGTCGTAGCACCCTCCGCGCGAAGGAACAAAAGCGAGTCCGAATTCAAAGGCGAGGCCGTCATAAAACATTAAGCTAAAGACCTTCCAGATGTATACCTCCCAACTAATTGTAAGTGATTTTTAGCCAGCCGAAGGAAGCACAGCCGATGTAGCCACATGTATTTGGACCTTTCATACTTCTATAAAATTTAGAACCGTTGCTACCTGCAACCGAACTGAACATACTCCTTGGTGTGAAATCCTTGCTTTAGTTTTAGTTTATTAAAAGGGAGTAGCCTCGTTCCCAGGATTGCAAGAGTGCGGGATTCGCCTCTTCTCATTTTTCGATAATACAAACACGGAGTTTTTCACTAGTCAAAAACGCTAGATAAAAGATCGATCTGGGGCGCTATCTGCCTCAAAAGTCCTATTTTTTGGTTTACGAGGCGTATTTTGCATTATTCGGCAGCATGCAGCTACGAAAATAGCTAGAACGTGAAGCAGGTCAGAATTGGCCGTGTTTGCGTCAACGTATTTTAAGCAAAGTCAAGGGCTGATGCCGAGGCTTATGGTAGGACCTGGACGTACGTGACGTCCTGAATAGGGACGCACGAGAATAAACAGAACCGTCCTCGGGCGATGGCGGGTGGGCACTTTGGGCCATTCAGCTATCGTTTGGGAAGGTCATGTTTATGATGTGACGAGTGAAACTTGCCGAGGGTATGCAACCCAAGGCCACACTGCCCTAAAGAATTGGGACTTTGTTCCAAGAGGATCTGGCCACGGAGTGGGGAAGGCCTTTTGGTGGGAGGACTGTGTTAGACCCCACGCTCGAACTGCAGTTACTCGATTTAATATTCGGACGTTCTAAAAAAGACGACCATTTTTTAAATATTGTACTATACGATGTGAACTTTTTTTAGAAGCCAGAGCAATTAGTTCACTACAAGATGTGAAAAGAAATTTGTTCAAAAATTGAAATTGATCGGAATTGCAGAAAAAATACTGAGAGTTGCATTTCACAACTTTTTTTGTGGCCCTATATTGAAAAATTAAAAAATACGATTTGTAGATCTGTGTCGACTAAACATATTCTGAAAATTTCGTCAAAATCGATTGACGTTGCAATGAGCTACAAACGTTTAAAGATGGTAAAAATCCCAGATTTTCAGCCTATAACGAAGAATTCTTACATCTTTCAAGACCTGTCGTTTTTTCCCGCATCAACCGATTTCGATGAAACTTTCACAGTGCACATTATTTATACAGACCCAGTCAGCAAAAATCCTTGATTCTGACCAGGTCACAACAGATCGTGTGGGCTCGTAGTATTACCTCGACACGATCCCGGCCCAAGTTTCAAGAGGGCAGCACAGTCGCACTAATGTGGCGAATGCCGTTATTTATACAGGGCAGTCTCTTCCTTTTTACTTATTTTGTACACACGCAAGGAGGGAAAACGAAATAATAAACCACATTAAATGACGGATTTTATTTATTGTAGCATTTGTAGTGGGCCCTGAAACTTACAACGAAGCGTGTCCGTCTACACTCGTCGCGCAGCATAATTCGCTCTTGCAGTGTGCCCAGATGAGGGGAGTCACGCAAAAATGTGTATCCCCTCTCTGATGACCAAACACGTTGCGCGTGCGTGACGAGGATTGAGTGGGGCGAAGGGGAGATCCGCAGTCTAGGAAAACTACTACAAATACTACAATAAACTAGAGGGATATTGTTGCTCGCTCGCTTCGCACGCTCGCGAGTAGGGTTATTGTTGCTCACTCGCTTCGCGAGTTCGCGGGTACGTCTGCTCTCGCGAGAGGGTTATTAGTACGTATGGCTAGTAGGGTCTACAGCTATTAATGTTATATATTTGGTGTGTGACTCTTTGAGAGTCACACAAAGAACTTCCCGATTCGTTAGTTGTAGTATATTATTTATTATCATTATTTAGTGTACATTTTAAGAAGATTATACGTTATCAGGGAAGTTCAATAGTTTTCTACTTATCAAACTGTTATCCTACCGATGAAACGACGTATTTATTTAGTTTCTGACTCTAGAAACAGGTCACATTAATAACTCGCACGCTTTTGAAGATAGAAGAAAATGCATCAGACCAAACTTACTTGATATCGAGGCGCTCGTTTTTTATTTTAAAGATTGTAATATACATTTTTTTTTATTTTTGTACTTTCATCGATATTCTTCGAAAATGTATTCTCGGCAGTAGAGATGAATAACTCACTCTTGCATTGGGATATTTTTCGATTATTGTAAGCGGTAACATTAGCATTAGTTGCATAATTGAAAAAAAAAATTTTTTTTAAATTAAAAAAAAAAAATTAAAAATGAAATATATATAATTACGTTTGTTTATTCGGTGGAAAATGTCCATCCTCTCGTATAAATTGCATTGTTGAATGAACTTCTTACGAAAAACACTAAAAAAACTAAAAAACTACTGGACCAAAGTGGACCAAAATTTAATCAGCTCTAAGTTACAGCGGGGCACATCGATTGCATCATTCATCATTCTGATCGCGTTGTTACTTTTTCAAAAAACGTTAACGAAAAATTTGATAACATACAAACGGCCATACGCACACACACACACACATATATACATTTTGATAAAAATAATCTAAAATGACTCCAATGACCATGAAACGTGAAGATCTGCTAAAAAATCGATTTTCGATTTTCGGGGTGATTACAATAACTTCCCTATAAAATCGGGAAGTTAATAAAATCTATCATTTAATGAGTTTTATTATTTCGTTTTCCCTCCGTGTGTGTAGAAAATAAGTAAATAGGAAGAGAGTCCCCTCTATAAATAACGGCATTCGCCACATTAGTGCGACTGGGTTCCCCTCTTGAAACGGCCCGACCGGCCAGGATTGTGACTTGGGCGACTTGGGCCGGGATCGTGTCGAGGGAAAACTACGAGCCCACACGATCTTTTGCGACCTGGTCAGAATCAAGGATTTTTGCTGACTGGGTATCACCATTTGATACAGCGCACCTGATTTATGAAAGAAACGCTTTGACTTTTTGAAAATAACCTATTTTCTAGATTATAAATGGGTGGTACGGGTGGTTTGGGACACCCTGCATAAAAACCACACTGTTTATGGTCTTAAAGACGTAAGACTTTCAGACCTAAAATAGACGTAAAATGGATCACTTTAAGACTACGTGTGCTATCTGGGTGGTTCCTCTCACAAAGGTGATCCTCATGACCAGTAGAACACGATTTTTGAAAAATTTTGTTTTTTTTTCACCTTGGTTTTCACGTTCAATTTTGCGGAGGGTTCCTTATGTCGTTATCGACTAAATCGGGGGTGTAGAATCGCGCTACGGTGTCCGCGACATATCATTTTCTGACACCCTGTACATGTATGTATAACTCCCGGAGGACGCTGGATGTTGGAAAACAGAGTGGGGTTAACTAGAGCAAATTTAACCGTGCAGATTTTATGCAAAATTATATGTTGCAAAAAGTGCGTCATATGTTGAACAGTGTCAGTTCCGATAGCTCAATGAAAACAACTAGTCGCGACACCTACAGAGGAAGCTGGAGAGCATTCCATCAAAATCCTCTCGAGTTAGGAACTCCGACGATAAAGCCTCTTTGTTACTCTACACAATGATGTATCTGACTGATGCGAAAGGTGTATATAGATCATAATTAGACTTAACCTTGAATAGCTCATTATAACTTTATTAAGATATCGTTCCCAGCCAGTCATTGTTCGTCTCATCACTCTCATCGTTGAAGTTCTCAGAACAGTTGAATCCGCAATGACTCGTCAGTTTCTTGATTCTTATCCGAGTTCGTGATGACATAAAGTGGATGTTGGTTTCGTTCAGTCGACTGGATGCCGTGCTGCTAACAGGTTCGTTGATTCACGCAGAGAGGATAATTGGTACATATATATACGTACGTACGAGTGTTTTGTTTAATCATACATATTCGATTAGGAGTGCATTGTGTTTGGGATACGTTTTAAATGTTGTACTTAAACGGTTTTTGCTAGTCAGACCATAAATCATCTGAATCGTTCGTAGTGGTATGAAGTATTTTAAACGCACGTTGCGTGTTATGTGGCTGACATTGCTGAATAATGCCTTGTATAGTACACGTAATATACACGATACCATACATGTGTACACGTCCACGTGACAAGTGTATTTACCTACGGTTACCTTTATTACGTCACAGTTTTAATGAATTATTTCACGTTATGTATTTGGTGGAATATCCACACTGCCTTTACCTTCGCTTCGTCATTTTTAATCCTTTGCACTCGAAGCTATATATTTTCACTGGAAAAATAAACATTTCTTCCGACCTAGAATATTTCCGTTCCCTGTGATTCTTCAAATTTTATGGATACGAAATTGGTATAATATCTCATACAATACCTAACTGTTTAGTAATTCATCCGATACGATAATGTAAACAATATTTTGAATAATGGTAGGTATAGCAATTTTTAGTGGCGCCTCATATGAGTCACCATTCGAGTGCTAAGGGTTAAATATTGCATACACAACGAATTTTAAAGTATTGCAAGGAGTGATAATAATTCATACATATTTATATAATTACTTTAGAAAATTAGATTTGGCAATCCCTTTTGTGTTGTACGTTTGTATATTTTCTAAGAAAATTATGTTGAAAAGTTCGTGACAATGTAATTATGTAAGAACGAAAAAAATGTTTTACGTCTAACAAGCGCAGACCGCAAAACGTTAGCGACTGTATTGGAACAGCGTTTTCAGAAATAGTATAAAAACTTTCGGGAACGAATTAACCGATGTAGTTGCAATTTTTAATAGTTATTCATAAACAGAGGATCTTTATGCAAACTACAAATGTTCTGTCTGAATTGCAACAATCTGGAGTGAAATGAAAATTGATTTTCTTTCTCAATATGCCTAATAGGTTGAAAATAATATAACAGTATTTTTAAATTCTTCTAATGTCTTTATTGTTTTAAATTACACCTACTAATTTATGTTATAAATGCATAAAATCCACTCTCTAGTTATTTACGATGTAATTGTTTCGTATTTGTAATACTATCTTTTCTACAAAAAAACGGGATGTCTGTAGACACGAAATTGCATTCTTCGATTAAAATGTTTTTGTAGTATATTTTTGGCAAAATACAATTATTTCTTTTATTCAGGCAGAAATGCTGAATGGTAATATGATCGAGAAACTATAATCTTATTCATGGAAAAATGTCGCCTACAATCTGTGCTTTATCGTTATACATACATATATATATGACACGTTGAACACAATCCCTTGAGATTATACATACGTGTTGAGACTATATGTATACAGGGTGTCCCAGCTAACTTGACCACCTTGAATATCTTTGTTGTTTTTAAAGATACGTCAAATGTCCGAAGGACAAAGTTGAATGGTTCAGCGAGGTTCACATGATACCAAAAATATTTTTGTTTTTATGTGATTTTTTTGAGAGATATAAAAGTCAACTTCATTTTTAACTTCCCGATTTTATAGGGAAGTTATTGTAATCACCCCGAAAATCGAAAATCGATTTTTTAGCAGATCTTCACGTTTCATGGTCATTGGAGTCATTTTAGACTATTTTTATCAAAATGTCTGTATGTGTGTGTGTGTGTGTGTGTGCGTATGGCCGTTTGTATGTTATCAAATTTTTCGTTAACGTTTTTTGAAAAAGTAACAACGCGATCAGAATGATGAATGATGCAATCGATGTGCCCCGCTGTAACTTAGAGCTGATTAAATTTTGGTCCACTTTGGTCCAGTAGTTTTTTAGTTTTTTTAGTGTTTTTCGTAAGAAGTTCATTCAACAATGCAATTTATACGAGAGGATGGACATTTTCCACCGAATAAACAAACGTAATTATATATATTTCATTTTTAATTTTTTTTTTTTAATTTAAAAAAAATTTTTTTTTTCAATTATGCAACTAATGCTAATGTTACCGCTTACAATAATCGAAAAATATCCCAATGCAAGAGTGAGTTATTCATCTCTACTGCCGAGAATACATTTTCGAAGAATATCGATGAAAGTACAAAAATAAAAAAAAATGTATATTACAATCTTTAAAATAAAAAACGAGCGCCTCGATATCAAGTAAGTTTGGTCTGATGCATTTTCTTCTATCTTCAAAAGCGTGCGAGTTATTAATGTGACCTGTTTCTAGAGTCAGAAACTAAATAAATACGTCGTTTCATCGGTAGGATAACAGTTTGATAAGTAGAAAACTATTGAACTTCCCTGATAACGTATAATCTTCTTAAAATGTACACTAAATAATGATAATAAATAATATACTACAACTAACGAATCGGGAAGTTCTTTGTGTGACTCTCCAAGAGTCTAATCCCTACTCGCGAGCAGTGTAGCCACACGCCGCGGCTCAACGGCTCAAGTTTCCCCTTACGTCTCCGTCCCTCGCCTAGATGCTCCCCACTCTTCCGCCTGTGGGAGTAGTAGGGAAAATAACGGGTGTTCGTGTTCCACGCTACACCACGGACGGCTTGGCTTGGGTGAGGTTAGCTTGTGAATTCTGCGACACTGGGTAGCATGCTGCCGAGTCTGCGCGGCAGCGGTAGTGGGTAAGAGTGGGGAGCATCTAGGCGAGGGACGGAGACGTAAGGGGAAACTTGAGCCGTTGAGCCGCGGCGTGTGGCTACACTGCTCGCGAGCGTGCGAAGCGAGCGAGCAACAATAACCTCACTCGCGAGCGAGCGAAGCGAGCGAGCAACAATATCCCTCTAGTTTTAAATGGAATGAGGTATTTTTTAATACATCAATCGATGCAGCTGGACATTCGTTATAAAAAAGTACTAACCTATGTATGTCGAAAAGTTAGTAGTTCAGGAGATATTTCAATTTAAATAACTCTAAAATACCATTGCGGTCGTACTAACTAAGACGTTACATAAGTAAGTAAACGCTAACGTCTTAGTACGACCGCAATGGTATTTTAGAGTTATTTAAATTGAAATATCTCCTGAACTAGTAACTTTTCGACATACATAGATTAGTAAGTTTACCAAGTAGAAGCCGTATAAATTAGTTGTAAGTTAAGTTACTATTATGTACTATTACGTATGTTAAGAGAATTAATATGTATTATGTTATTATGTTCATATGTACCTATTGTTTATGCTACATAAACCATACTCGGTTTAAAGCATTAAATAAATAATAATACATAGGTTAGTACTTTTTTATAACGAATGTCCAGCTGCATCGATTGATGTATTAAAAAATACCTCATTCCATTTTAAAAAAAATGAAGGTGACCTCATATCTCTAAAAAAAATTATATAAAAACAAAAATTTTTTTGCTATCGTATGAGCCCCATTTTACCATTCAACTTTGTCCTTCAGACATTTGACGTATCTTTAAAAACAACAAAGATATTCAAGGTGGTCAAGATAGCTGGGACACCCTGTATAATATTCTATCACTGAAATTATGAAGGTGTCTTTATGAGTTGATAAATACGTTCGTGATAAATAAATGAATAAATAAATTTGCTTGTTTGTGCGTGAAAATTAAAAAGAAATTTAATTGGAAAATAGAATACAGAGTGGCTCAAAAGTCACTACACTATTTAAAATTCGAATTTAATCATAAAAGAGTAAATATGAATAAATAAAATTCGAATTTACTCATAAACGAACAAATATGAATTTTGAACCTTTATAAGTGAACTTCTGGGGCCGATACAGCCCTACTCAAACTTATACTAATGATGATTGAATGTGTAACTATTAATAATATAATTATTTGTGAATTAACATGATATTTGAAAGTTTCTATTTACCATTTCGATAGAGATGAATACTCGATGTAAATACAATATTGAATATAATTAAATCACTGCATTTTTAACCCTTGTGTAGCCAACTGGGTACCCATTTGCTACATTTCTTTCAACAATTTGTTAATGTCCCACTAAAAAATATTACAAAATTTCTCTAAATGCCCATGCTTTGGTTGCTAATGTATATTACTTTACAGCAGGGATAGGCATTTTTGCCTCACTTGAGGCAAAGCCGTCCCCACCGTAGCGACGACTGTCCCCCATCAGCTTCCGTCGTTACTATGAAAGAAAGACGCGCTTCGTCCGTTGCAAGCAGTGCGCAGGCCTCGTGCATCGGAGCCGCGAGGAGCGCCACTGAAAGGAAGCTTGGTGGGGGAAGCAGGCGTTTGAGGGGCCCCACCCGTGCCCATCCCTGCTTTACAGTCTTAAAATGAAAATTTGTGCAAAGTTGTGCGTCTCCTACTTTGGACACTCATATTATTAGATATAAACCTAATCTCGTTAGCGTCATGACCAGAGCACCCTGCGGTGAACCTTCTCCTCTGTAGATTGAGCCCTCACCCAGCCCAAAATTTGCTCGTATAAGGACAAAAAGCGAAAAACCGCAAACCCTTGTTTCGACCCAAAATCCAGTAAGATTCTAGTTCCTTTCTAGTTACAATCTGAAGGTCTCCTATCCCCTTGAGCGCGGTGTCGCGTCGGTCCCTGGGGACCGACAGTGAACTTTCCGTTTGGGCAGCGTCGGTCCCTGGGACTGACAGTATTAAGGTTAAGAAATAACTGCCGTAATTCTAATGAAATTTATTACAACATTCTAAGCAAAACCTCTTGAGCGCTCGCTCGTCGCCGGCTGAACGGAAGGGCAGTAAAATCGACACCGCGCTCAACGCGTTCAGTGAATTTCAGAGTAAGTTAGATTTCCCGGGGAGGTGGTGCAGTAAAGAACAAAGGTCATTAAAAATATGCGAAATATATGTAAATGAATGTACCTAGCTACAAACATTGTGCGACAGCGTGCATCAGTTGTTTGCGTTCTGTCTTTATCGAAATCAAGGTCAAATGTTATTACATGCTCGCGCGGAATACTCGTGTCGCGTATAGTAGAGCTGCATTTAACAATATGATTATCCATAAACTATATTTATCAATAGATTGCGAATGTTTCTGCAATTTTTAATTTTCGTAGTCGAATTTGAAGAAAATCGAATCAAATCAGATCTTACTTTCTGTGGTAGTAGGCTTTTCAGATCAGAAATAAATAAAAATCGTACTAACAAGGAGAACCCCCGCTCTGTCCCTCACGGACTTAGTTCAGACTTTACAGAGTTATAGATCGCGTTCCCCTGATTACGAAAATAGCCCATTATAGGCGCAGACGCTCAATAGTTTTCGAGATATTTGCAATTAAAGTTTCATTTTAGCAGATTTTTAAAAAACAAAAAATATTTGTTACGCTGGGAGAATTATATCAAGAACGGGGGTACAATGTATGACAAGTACAATGCCAGTAATCAGTGGACATATGATAGATTCAAAGAGGCTCGTGCAAACTTTCAACAAGTAACCACACGGGATTTGCAACAGTGGGCTCTAGCAGCAGCCAGCCAATACAAAACAGACAGTAGTAATAGATCTACTGTTTCTTCTATAAAATAATAAGTATCATTTTCAATTAGTCTTTTAGCGAATAAAAATATTTTATTTAAAATTTATTTAACATTGAAAATGCATTTTCCATGAAAAAAACAATAAAAAATAATTTACCACGAAGGGATTCGAACCCGGACCTGCGGCATAACAGTTCAGCTCGCTACCAGTGTTACCATATTTTTCTCTCGCCAGGCCCCTTACCCTTTCGCCTCTCGCCGCGCCACGCACCGTACCTCGTCTTTGCACTCTTCCCACTAACGCTGGCGACAGCGGCAACACGCTTGCGTACGGTCGCGTCAGCAACTAGTGGGAAGAGTGGGAGGCTCACGCGACCGTACGTCAGCGTTAGTGGGAAGGGTGCAAAGACGAGGTACGGTGCGCGGCGCGGCGAGAGGCGGAAGGGTAAGGGGCCTGGCGAGAAAAAAATATGGTAACACTGCTCGCTACTGTTACGCCACACCACTGCTTGGTAAAAATCTGAACTAAACTGATATTTTACGGTTATGAAACTGTAATTGCAAATATTAGGCGAAGTAAAACGTTCTGAGCGTGTTTCGCTTATATAAATAAAGCGAAAAACGCTCGGAACTGTTTACTTCACCTAATATCTCGAAAACTATTGAGCGTCTGCGCCTATAATGGGGTATTTTCGTAATCAGGGGAACGAGATCTATAACTCTGTAAAGTCTGAACTAAATCCGTGAGGGACAGAGCGGGGGTTCTCCTTGTAAGTTCCGTCGAATTTTACATGTTTTTTTTGAAAATTTTTAGAAGCCATAATTGCGTAAAGATCCGCAGTCTATTTATCAATACATACAATTGTTATCGATATATTATTGATATATGACGTCCCATCTGAAAAGCTCATTTCTGAATATCCATAATAATATTTTACAGGAATATTTTACTGGACGATGCACACTGAAGAACAATGGCTTACTTATCGTTAGATATACTCTTCGGAGTCGTAGCCATAGTCTTGGCCCTTTACTATTACTTCACTTCAACCTTCGACTTTTGGAAAGTCCGCAATGTTCCCGGACCAAAGCCTATACCATTGTTTGGTAATATAAAGGATGTGATGTTCACAAAACTGGCAATGTGTGATTTCTTGACCGATCTTCACAAACAGTATGAAGATGAACCGATGGTCGGAATATTTACAAGAAGAACGCCAATTCTCGTCATTCACGATCCGAAATTTATAAAGGATGTTTTAATACGAGATTTCTCGAAATTCGCTGATCGTGGCTTGCCCGTCTACGAAAAGGTATAATTTTCAGACCGTGAAGGCCTATATTTACGTTTGCCTCGGTTTACAAACCTCGTATGTATTTTGTAATAGTAATTACATTCGAAGGAGGCACTTTCTCCACGTTGTGGGTAATGCAAGGTCGACAGGAAATGGCAAATTTTCAATTTTTGTAAGTAAATTTTGAGAAAGTGGAATTGAATAAAATCTTCTTTCCAGTGGTAGTAGCCTTTGTAGATCTCGAATAAATAAAATATCGTACCAAATTCTGTCGAATTTGACATTGCAGCAATTTTTGAAAATTTTCAGATATAAATGTATAAAGATCCGCAAGATGTATACAGGGTAGATCAATAACTATGTCCACCTTGAATATCTCCGTTATTTATAATAATATAGAAAAATGTTATTAACAAAATTTGCACGGTACAGAGGGGGGCATATTGTGACATAAACATTTCCTACGTAGATGGAGGCATAGTGGGGATTCCGAGGTCACCTTGATTTTTTTTAATGGAAACACCTACTTTCTGTATTATGAATCGATATATGTACTATCGAATTCTGAGTAATAATGTATTGACCTCCATATGTCCAAAATCTAATAGTTAACGAGATATTATCGAAACAATTTTCTGTTTTCTTTGGATAATATCTCGTTAACTATTAGGTTTAGGACATATGACGGTCAACACTTTTATACTCAGAATTTGCATCAGCCCCTCCTTGTGACTTAAACCTTTTATTTGAAATATTTTTTTCTCTGAAATTTAGTTTTCGAGATATTCCAGGTGGCCAGTATACCATAAATGCCTCACCCTGTATAACCAAAAATATCTTCAATCCTTCTGTAGCAAAGAATGAAAGTCGACTGTAAAGAATGGACAGTCGGTGCCGTTTTGTAATATTTTTAGAGGTGCATTGAAAAGTTGTTGGAAAAAAGTACAGCTACTTTTTGCTAGTCTGCTATTACAGCCTCATTCGGCAAAAACTTTCTACAAAAAATATTTGGGCACAATATAATTTTAGATTCTAAGGTGTATATCTTGAATGGATATGCAATTATGTACAAAGCTGAGTTGAATTATATGTTAAAGTAAAGTATAAACTACACTATGTATTCCTAAAAAACGGCTTGTTTCTTCTTAACAATTGCATTAGTACAAAAGAAAAATCTAAAAAATGCAAAATTGGGCTGTGTTTCCGATTACGTCCATGCTCAGAATTGGATAAAACTTTGGAATTAGGTTCTTTTTTGACTAAAATGATGATTGTTAGAAGGATTTTTGGCGACTCGAAAAAAAGATTTTTACCATTTCAATGTCAACTGTTTCTAAAAAAACAACCTAACTGTTATTTTATTTATTATTTTATTTTATTTTGTTTTATTTTAAATATGTGAGAGAGTCGGTAGGTCGGTAAGGTAGAGAGTGACATTGAAATGGTAAACAATTGTTTTTCGAGTCGCCAAAAAACCTTCTGACAATCATCATTTTAGTTAAAAAAGAACCTATTTCCAAAATTTCATCCAATTCTGAGCATGGACGCAATCGGAAACTTCGCCCAAAATTGTATGTCACAATAATATTGGGAGACTTTATTGGTCGAAGTTATAAAATGTAGATTTATATTTAGCATCTGTATCTTGCAATAATTTTAACAAATTCCAGACAGAACCATTGTCTCCTCATTTGTTCAACTTGGAGGCAGAAAGATGGCGGCCACTGAGGACGAGACTTTCTCCAGTATTTACGTCCGGGAAACTGAAGGAGATGTTCCCGCTCATATTGGAATGTTCCGATCATTTGGAACAATATCTTGACAAAGTCGTGAAAGAGGGAGACTGTGTGGAAGTCCGTGAATTAACGGCAAAATACGCGACAGATGTGATCGGTAGCTGTGCGTTTGGGATCGAAACGAACGCTTTGGCAGACGCGGAAAGCGATTTTCGTCGTGTGGGTAGAACAGTATTCAAATCCAGCCTTGGCAATCTAATAAGATTCCGACTTAGACAAGCGATGCCATGGTTCTACAATTTGCTCGGTTACGTACTACCGCAGCAGGAGGTTACGACGTTCTTCACTAAAGTCATCTCGGAAACGCTAGCTTACAGAGACGAAAATAATATTGTTCGACCGGACTTCGTTAACATGCTCCTTGAGCTCAAGAGACACCCAGATAAATTGGAAAATATTAGTAAGTGCGAACAAATTACTTCCCAAAACGCGAGTTCAAGCTTTGCATACGGGGATCCACTTCCCCGTAAGCAAAAATACTTGTTTCTGACCAGGTTCGTGAGGGCTCGTAACTTGGACCACGGCCCAATTTTGGCCGAACCAGCCCTCGGCCCAATCTTGGCCGATTTCGGGCCGTCTTAAGAGGGCAGCACGGTCGCACTGATGTAATTTAGTTCGAGTAGCTATTACAACATTTCTTGCTGTAGAAAATAATCGTTTGCTATTTGCTTGCGTTGCAGGAATATTCCTTTCATACGGATTGCTGAAATGTTCAATAATAACGACACTTTTGAGAACCCCAAATATTGTATTATTCTATATGCCGAGAATTTTCGGGATTCCCCGAGAATTAAAATGGTACGGCAAGGGGTTCAGAGGGAAGAAGTAACATTCAATTTTTGTTTTTGATTGTTCGACCGCGCGGATGCGTGCGAACGGGTACATAAACGCTAATCTAATAACATCCGCGCGGTTCAAATCGCCGTGTCTGAACAGGCTCTAACGGCATTCGCGCCACCGTGCTGCCATCTTACAACGGCCGAAATTCGGCCAAAATTTGGCCGAGGGCTGGTTCGGCCAAAATTGGGCCGTGGTCCAAGTTACGAGCCCTCCCGAACGGATAGTCCCTGGTCAGAACCAGTGATGCCAGAACCGTCGTACCGTGGTACTAAACCGTACCACAGCATACCCCCACCATAGCCTACTATTGCCCCTACGTTCCTTTCCAACGCGCCCGCGCGCTACACTCACCAGCGTACCTCTCACAAGAAGCGCACACGGACATAGTATAGGTACACTGGTGAGTGTAGCGCACGGGCGCGTTGGAAAGGAACGTAGGGGCAATAGTAGGCTATGGTGGGGGTATGCTGTGGTACGGTTTAGTACCACGGTACCACGGTTCTGGCATCACTGGTCAGAACCTAGGCCTAGCGGGCTTTGAGCCGCTTCGAGGGACCTTCACACAGTACCCGTCTCGCTACCTGCTCTCGGCCCGCCGGGCTCGTGATCAGCTTTGGACGGCCTGGTTATCTGGGTTTATACACTCCTCAAAAGAATTAAAGATGTGCCTTGAAGAGAAAGAAACGCTCTTTCTATTGCTTTTCTGCTCAAGATTCTACGATAATTGTTTCGCTATCTAGAGCCAGTTAAAGTTAAAAAGCCAATATTTACTTCAATGTCGAATAGCTCGAATAAAAAAAATCGCACAATAATCAACACTCACACATTTTACACAGGAAAGATTTATCAAAAAAATTTGTTGCTCCCCGTCTGATGTTCCAAAGTTGCACCAAATTTTTGTAACCGTCAATGTTGTCTTCATCTCGCTATAACTTTGTAAAAATCTAACATAGCAACAATTTGAAACAGAGCATCTGAAACTAGAGGTTTCAGGCTTTCAAACCACTGTTTAACGATATCGATACAGCAATTTTGGCCGGAGTTATGATCACGTAAAGCGGGAGCAATTTTCGGGTACGCAGAAGTGATCCTTCAATTCTTTTGAGGAGTGTACATGTAATAATATAAATATTTATCAAATATCTAATAATAATAACAATTAATAAGTAGCGTGCTTACATTAATACTATACTTCACATTTTAAACAGTGATAAGCGGTTAGCTTTTCGATTATTTTCATTGCAAAGACCTTATTTTCATACTAACTTCTTACTGACTTACTGACATACTGACATACTGACTTGTTGTCATTACGTATCTGGTCGCAATCATAGATTGAATAAGTTGCTTTCGAAATATTTGTTAATAAAATTTGACTTTGTTTCACTTGCAGAGCTCACAGACACATTATTGACTGCTCAAGCTTTTGTTTTCTTCATTGCTGGCTTTGAAACTTCTTCTTCAGCGATGAGCAACGCACTGTACGAGCTAGCTCTGAATCCCGATATACAGGATAAACTTCGGAAAGAAATTCGAGAACATAACGATAAAAATAACGGAGAATTAAAATACGATCAAGTTAAAGAGATGACATATTTAGACCTGGTATTTCGCGGTAAGTACGACAACTTTCACGTTAGCCGTACCGATCTCAAAATGTAACTGGTATGCCTTGTTTTATAAAAATTACAAGGCAGAATTTACCATATTCAGATTTCTCACGGTTTCTTTAACAACCCAGTCAGCCAAATGCTCGGTTTTGGCCGGGCAGTTGCGTCAGCAGAGGCAACGCTTGCTGCTGGCAGAAAGACCCGGCATCTGCCCGGCAGGAACTTCCCAGACACTGTCCAGATTCTGAGCATGCCATGTTTCGAGCAGCTTCGAGCGTCGCGTCGTTCGGACAGGATATTGTCCGCCATCTGCCCGCTAGACTATGCCCAATATCTGCTCGGAGCAGGCCTGGCTGACTGGGAATATGTGCTTGAATGAAGAAAATCTATTCATTTCTAGATCACTTCTTCATCATTATTAGAATAATGTTGCAAAACTTGATTTTTTAGCGATACCTTTTACTACACTATAGTACTCCAAATAAAATCGTAGGAATGGTTAAATCCAAGACGTATCTGATTTTTATACTTTATACGATTAAAGAGCACTAAACTAAACTAATGAATTTTTATATTTGCAGAGACAATGAGGAAATATCCGGCTGGACCACTCCTATTGAGAAAATCTATGGCAGATTACTGTTTCGAAGGAACAAAGGTTACAATACCAAAAGGAACATTTGTTTGGATACCACTCTTCACAATTCATCGAGATCCCAAGATCTATCCAAATCCTGATGCTTTCATTCCCGAACGGTTCACCGAAGATGCTGTTCAAGCTCGAAATCCCATGCATTATTTACCTTTCGGCGATGGACCAAGAAATTGCATTGGTAAATAACATGTTTTATTAAATACAGGGTCATCCAGCTACTAGAAAATGGTAAAAGATAATGGTTGAAACGAAAGTGGTGTGGATTCAAGAGTAGCATACAAATTAATAATTAATTTTTCCTGTACTTCGTTTTTTTATCGTGCTTTAATCTTTTTAATTTTAATCTTGTGGTTAAAGAGAGAATTGAGTTCTGAACAGTGCTACCATATTTTATCCCCTCCGGCCCCTTACCCTTCCGCCTTCTCGCCCAGTTTCGCAGCGTAGCTCTTCCCACTAACGCTGGCGACAGTGGCGACACGCTGGTGTATGGTACGCATCAGCGACTAGTGGGAAGAGGTACGCTGCGAGTCTAGGCGAGGAGGCGGAAGAGTAAGGGGCCGGAATTATCCCTTCCGCCTCCTCGCCTAGTTTCGCAGCGTACCTCTTCCCACTAGTCGCTGATGCGTACCGTACACCAGCGTGTCGCCACTGTCGCCAGCGTTAGTGGGAAGAGGTACGCTGCGAAACTGGGCGAGAAGGCGGAAGGGTAAGGGGCCGGAGGGGATAAAATATGGTAGCACTGGTCCTGAATAGAAAGCTATAAGGGTATATGTTATAAAAAAAGTGATGATTGCTTAGATATTCCCTATTCAGTAAATCCTCTATAGACGCGACAACGTCGGGGGGATTTGGTCGCATCTATCGTATAGGCTAGCTGTCTTTGTATCTCCAAAGGCCGAGCCGAACGTAGAGAAGGACAGCGTGTGTAAAGAGAAACCACGCGCGGGCCTTTGAACTGTGCCGGCGACTGCAACTCTCCGCGTCGCGTTAGTAGTGGTTCACGCCGATATACCGAGCTGAGATCAGATTACTAAGTTGGGGGGGAGGGATATTCTTGGTCGCATCTATCGTCTATCTATTGTCTATAGAGGATTTACTGTATATGATTTTTAATGCAAGCAATGCTCAAAATTATTTTCATATTCGATCGATAAGTGCAAGTGATACATTTTCGAGTGTTTTGTTTCAACCATTTTTTCATATATGTACCAAGTAATTTTTTGGTGGCGCATTTAGTTGAATCATCCTGTATAACAATGAAGAGAGTCACACGATCTCAGTAAGCGATCTGCTCGATTTTGGACTAGCTTCTGCGTCCGCAGAAGTATCGCTTTATGCTGGCTGGGTGTGCTGTCCAAAATCGAGCAGATTCCGAGCATCCTCAGCTTCGAGCATCGTTCTGACAGCATAATGCCCGCCATCTGCTCGTCAGGCTGTGCTCGAAATCTGCTCGAGGAAGGCCTGGCTGACTGGGATAATAACAATAAAAATGATCATGACGTAATATCATTATAATATGAACATGTTTCGTAAATTTTAATTGAGAAGGATAATCCAATTTACTTTTTGAAGATCAAGTGCTTTTAAATGTCTTTAACTAATTAAGCAATTAGTTAACAAACTATGTGAATTCCAGGTGCACGATTTGCAGTTTATCAATCGAAAGTCGGACTGATAAAAATACTCCGCAATCATAGAGTCGATGTCTGCGAGAAAACAATGATACCATACGTATTCGATCCGTCTGCGTTTTTATTGGCACCAAAAGGAGGAATATACTTGAAGATAACAAAACTAGAAGGTTGATAAGACGACCTGGATAGTTTATAATTATAATATAATTGATCTTAAAAACTAAATTTTAAATGCTTTCGGCGCACTGGTTCGATCAAGTATACTACATAAACACTATTTGCAAATTTTTACAAAGGTGAGTGAAAATTTGCAAATAGTGTTTATGTAGTATACTTGATCGAACCAGCGCGCCGAAAGCATTTAAAATTTAATATGCGATCGATATAATCAAAACATTTAATTGATCTTATGTTAAATATAAATTAATTGCTATCTATAAGTATACAATTGCATAGAATACGTCCATAATTTTATAATGATATATTCAATACACTGTAGAATAGTAAACATATACACAGATCAGAAATAAGTTATTTTCTATACATTAATTCGTATGTGTCTATAATGTAAATCAGGCCTGGGCATTTTTGTCTCAATTGAGACAAAACCGTCCCCACCGTAGCGCCCAGTGTCCCCCACCAGCATCCGCCGTTACTATGAAGGAAGGACGCACTTCGCCCGTCGCAAGCAGTGCGCAGGCCTCGTGCATCGAAGCCGCGAGGAGCGCCACTGAAAGGAAGCTTGGTGGGGGAAGCAGGCGTTTGAGGGGCCCCACCCATGCCCAGGCCTGATGTAAATCGTTAAATAATAACTTTTTTACTGTTGGAAATTTTTCATGGAACAGTGTCACATAAATCTATGTGCATGTTATTTATAAGTAACAATATTTATATTTTCGTGAATTATCTGTTAGTTCACATATAAAGACATACGGTAACATTTTGTCATCAGTACACAAATAAGCAGTGAAAATCGAAACACGAATACTTCAAATTGCTCGTGAACATCTATCCAGTGTTACGTCCTAAGGTGGACGTATGTTATAGATTTAAAAGATTAGATTGATAGATTTTAAATTGAGTATAAAACGCAGTTTTGAACCTACCTGCATTCACCGGCTTCGGTTCGGGTAATTGAGGATTTGTTTAATTACTAAGTGACTTTGATTTAGGAATTGGAACGAAGAAATCGAAGTTGGGTAAACTCTTTTAAAAATGATTTGAAATCTCGATTTTGTATAAAAATTAACAATAATATATTCTATTGAACAAATTTAGGGTACATTGAGTTATTGAAAGCTTATAATGAATTTGTTAGTAATTACCGTTACGCAGTGATTTCGCTCGCAATGTGGTGGATGTTGCCGCTGGTTTTGGAGATGATGATGATTGATGATAATCCGGCGGGTTATCTTCGCCAACTTCACTTTGCACGAACTCCGGCGGGTTAATTCTTCGCCAATTTCACTTTTTCACGAACTGGTTGGACTTGATTGGCACAGTAACTTTTGACCATTAGATCTTGTATTGATGAACGAATGCAAAACGAGTGCGCTCCTGATGATGAGCTGTCCCTTTTATAGGTTGGTCAATCCTTTGTTCTTAATTTTCGTCAGGTGATTATTTCATCACCATTTCCTTTTAATTGCTTTCTTTTCTGTCACTCTCGTCTATTACATTTTTCGTCTTCCTCTTGGCTGGATCATATTACATTTGTTTATCTCGTAGCTCGATTTCTTCTTAACTGCTTTCCTCTCGGTCACTCTCTTCTTAATTATGTGTATTGAATTTTTTATCCTCCTCTTGACCAGATCATATTACATTTGTTTATCTCCTAGCAACAAATTGCTCATCGATTCTTCTACATTCCTACGCGCAGTCTTTAGTGATGGACAGTCTTCAGCGGATATTAGCTCACGATTTATATTTGGAAATGACTCAATCATTTAATGAAATAAATTTTGCTACGTATTTATTTCGTTTAATAAAGATTCAAACGAAAAATGAGTTTTCCTAATTCTATATGTTGGAATGGGGTGCCGATTAATAAAGTCAGATATAATATTTGAAGAACAAGACTTTATTTAACAGCTCGGAACGAAACGTCTTTCCTTGAAGAGGATCTGCAGCAGACTAAAGAAAAACTGACCTGGACGATACTTGACCCTCGAAAAGAAACGGGGTCCTATATAGTATATCTATGGGCCTCTGTCTTATTTAGTGGCCTTGGTGCGTCAAGGGTTTTTCCAGGCAAGACCCTCTTACGACACATCTGGCTTGCAGCCCTTATACTGTCTTTGGTTATTTTAAGGAATTGTAAAAGTAGAGGCAATTTTGAAACTGTCGGCGAAGTTTCCGATTACGTCCATGCTTAGAATTGGATGAAATTTTGGAAATAGGTTCTTTTTTGACTAAAATCATGATTGTCAATTCAATACCATATGGTATTGTCTAGAAATCGCGGAAAAGTAGCCAAGATTGAATTCTTCATAGGAATTATGCAAAATCTAGTAATAAGAGGTTTTCGGGGTCTCTGAAAACATATACATACATTGTAATTCCAAGCTGCTATGCAAGATTCAAGTGGAACTGCGTATCCTGGCGTCGAATAACCGCGGGCCCGTATTTGTTAAATTCCGTTTATAGTTCAAGATCTTCTTAGTAAATGTTCAAGCTTTCATATAAAACAAGTCCGATGCTTAGCGGTCTTAAGCGTTTTTGTATAATTCTTTTCAAAGTTTGAAATGCTATTAATTTACGCTATTCGTATATGGACTTGACTAAACAATGCTTAAAAATGGATTAAATATTTGAAATGGCATAGGCATTGTGAGAATTGTTAACACGATTTTTCAAATATTTCCGATGATCTGACAAAAAAATGTTTCAAACGAAAGTTAATCAGTATTCACTTTTCTACAAAGTTCAATACAAAAAGTTAAAGAAAAATCTCTTTTTTTATAAAAAATGAAGGTCACTTCAATGTTTTAAATATTAACATATATTATTTAATTCACAATATTCTAACTGGTATCAAGACGAATCCAACGACCTATAATATAACAATAAACCTTGAAATAACGCTACAATAGTTCTGGCCACAAAAAGCGAGCTACCGAACCACTGTGCGCCGGCGTAGTAGCCTCTCCGACGGGCAACATGCAGCCAAATATTGCAAAACCATTGCTCGGAAACGTAAAAGAAGGACTTTTGAGGCAAACAGCGCCCTAGATTGATCTTTCATCTGGCGATTTTGACTACTAACTACTTGCGGACCATAATTACAATTACAGTAATTGTGAAAGAACTAATTGCAATTACTTAACACGATTACAGTAATTGTAATTGAGTCTAACAATTACTTCCGTGTAATTGTTCTTTTAAACCACTAATTTTTATGTTTTGGACCATTTCACCGTTTTCTTATTGTAATTATAGTCCACATGTGCACATGTAATTGAAGATGTAATTAATTACTCATGTAATGGGTGTAGGATACTCTGGGTGTAGGATACGCTTTCTCATTTCTCGATAATGCAAAGACGGGCATATAAGGTTCCACTTATTAATTTGTACTTTGTACCTGCATCAACTTTCTCGAAAACAAGCCTCATATGAAAAAAAATTGATTCTACATTTTTCATTTATTTTTTATGTAGAATCACCCCCTTCTCGATTGTAGCAGACAGCGGATCTTTATGCAAAATAAAAATTTCTACCTCGATTGCAACAAACTGGAGTGAAATAAAAATATATTTTCTCATAATTTAACAGTATTTCCAAATTCTTCCAATGTTTGCACTGTTTCAAGTTACAGCTATTCATTTTTGATCAGCCAACGAACCATGGTGCCAATATTGGAATCAATTGTATAATATGAACAGATATGATATCAGGAAGTGTTTGATGATTTTGTTTCTTATTCTAGACAAAATATGAAATAAAAGTGTTACGGAAGTTCTGGCGTGGGTCACTGGCGACCCACGCGGCACGGAACGCGTTCGTTCACAACAGTTCACACTGTTTACAGTTCACAGTGCCACAGCCACGGCCACGTGCCACTCTCGCTAACTTCTCGATCTCGATTGAAGGAAATAGGGTCGCTCTATGATCGTGTGGCCATGAGGTTAGATTCTCTGAATCTGTACCACCTATTAGTTGTTCCCTATGGGTAGATAGAAGGTGCAAGGTAGTTGTTATGAGATCACGGTGGGAAGTGGGAACCAGTGGGAACGTTGATTCCGAAATGCGTTATAAAGGATTCAATGCAGGTAGCGCACACCTACTGTATGTTCATATTTATGTACATCGGTCCGTCGATTAAAATCATGGAATACAAAAGTGGTTTCCCACATCCAATGGATAGAAAAAAAATAGATACAAACAGGGAACTAGAGTATTGGATGACACAACTTCCGGAACCTATGAAAAACATACCTGTAATACAGTTGGCAATACCTAGTATGTTCAAATCATTTTAAATCGAAAGATCATGTCTACATATATACCCAGTATTACCCAGTCAACCAGGTCGTCCCAAGTTACATCACGAGCCCAGCGGGCGGAGGCCACAAAGCGGGCCGAACAGTGGCCGAACGTCGCTTGAAGCTAACCTAAGCACACAATGACAAGATTGTGACCAGGTCACAAAAGATCGTGTGGGCTCGTAGTATTCCATCGACACGATCCCGGCACAAGTAGTTCTCGTCACAATCCTGGCCGGTCGGGCCGTTTCAAGAGGGGAACCCAGTTGCACTAATGTGGCGAATGCCGTTATTTATACAGGGCACTCTCTTCCTTTTTACTTATTTTGTACACACGCAAGGAGGGAAAACGAAATAATAAACCTCATTAAATGATAGATTTTATTTATTGTAGTATTTGTAGTAGTTTTCCTAGACTGCGGATCTCCCATTCGCCCCACTTAATCCTCGTCACGCACGCGCAACGTATTTGGTCATCAGAGAGGGGGTACACATTTTTGCGTGACTCCCCTCATCTGGGCACACTGCAAGAGCGGATTATGCTGCGCGACGAGTGTAGACGGACACGCTTTGTTTTGTATTGTGCGAACTGTGGGTCGCAATTTTTTCAGATCGTTGCCCGCCAAACTAATCTTGGGCAAGTAGTTCAAATGATAGGATGATATCGAAGATGCAAAAGACAATAATAGATTCGAAATGACAATAATTTACGTTAAAAGAAGCGTTTCGTCCCGAACCTGCTAGTGGACTCATCAGTAAGGCTGATCTAGCAGGTCCTGCCTTATACGTGCGCAGAATCGAATACATGATAATCTATATCCGTGAATTGATTGAGATACTGAAGTACAACGCACGCGGATCTGACGAATGATTGACAAGACAACGGCTCGTGCGTTGTCTTGTCTACCCGAGGACTAGAGAGTGTAAAGGCGCGGCGTTAGAGCGTAAAACTCAACTGACGAACGCGGTCTTTACGCGATGTTCGTCAGGCTTCTCGAGCAGGAAATAAGATGCACTGATTGGTTCCTGCAAAAACTGCATTTCCCAATCAGTACACTTTTGTCAGTTAGGACCTCCTCCCCATAGCTCTGAATGAGGCCCAGGGAAGGAGAAGTGGGACGATACCTAAACTCGGTCGACGACGGGTCCCAGTAATAAGACACCGTACTTAACGGTCACGGGTGGTCCCTCGGAGGGACTAGATTTATGACACCTTGTATTTCAAAGGTGTAGAAAAACTAAACATTAGGCCAGATGCCTCGACTGGTCGCCGAATGACCCTAGTTTGTTTAATCCTTGACGACGGTCTTTAGGCACGAACGGACCATAAATATTAACCGAAAGATATCCACGTGTATGGTCCCTACGCGACGGAACACGCTTCGTTGTAAGTTTCAGGGCCCACTACAAATACTACAATAAATAAAATCCATCATTTAATGAGGTTTATTATTTCGTTTTCCCTCCTTGCGTGTGTACAAAATAAGTAAAAAGGAAGAGAGTGCCCTGTATAAATGACGGCATTCGCCACATTAGTGCGACTGGGTTCCCCTCTTGAAACGGCCCGACCGGCCCGGATTGTGATGAGGTCGACTTGGGCCGGAATCGTGTCGAGGGAAAACTACGAGCCCACACGATCTTTTGTGACCTGGTCAGAGAATCAAGGATTTTTGCTGACTGGGTAAGTTTCTATAAGTATCAAATAGCCAACAGTGACTTACAGAAATTAGGGACCACAATGTGACTTTTAACTTTAAGCATAAAATACCTTACCAAAAGTTATGTATTTACTATGAAATTGACTGAAGAATATGTGATAGATACTACAATAACTATATAGGACATCTAAATTATAAGCTATGCGCAATAGGATCTAATCTAAATTAGACAACATGCAATATTAGTACTACTGACAGGTACACATTCAGGTGTAAAAGTGAAAATGAAGGAGGGTTTTTTCCTAATATAATTTCCCCTCTCAAAAGCACAACATGTACTAAGTACCGCATGTGTATTAAACAAATACACTAGAATTAAGAGATAGTATATGTATCGACTGACTAATAATAGTAGTAGGTTTAGCATAAATTGTAGGAACTATGTGCAAACTCAATTGTGGAAAATGTTTATGTTTATATTTTGTTATAAACCTAAATGTAAATATGTTATATAATAAAGAGATTTTACAAACAAACAAAACCCGCTGCGAATCGAATCTCCAGCCCTGGATGGAATCCCACACCGAATGATTTTCTTTGTCGTTAAACTTGTTTTTTTCTTTATTCTTAACCATATAAAATTGTTGTACAGATATTTCCAATATATACATATATTGTCAAAGCAACAGTTATATTCCATTTTTACGTTTGTCAAAAATGTTCAATATTACAGAATACACATACAAAACGTAAGGAAATATCGAAAAAATTGATTTTTATTTTTTTTACACTTTACAAACTTCAGTGGGAAATTATGCATTTTTCGAATTTCTGGTAATTTCCAATTTTTTAAACCTGTTCGTAAAGTCTGTAAAATCTGAAAAAATACACATTAATAATCACGATAAGACACATCCACTGCGAGAACTTCAATGTCGTATTACGTCATGCAAGCCGTTCGTTTCGTACGAGTCGCACGTGGTCACACGCTTGGTGCGAGCCGCGCTAAGCTCGACTGGATTGATCGAACCGCGTCGAGTAGCTTGCATCGATGCGAGCTTTCCGCATCGTGCGAGCCGCTCGCTTCGTGCGAGTACTCGACTCGGCTCGACCAAGCGAGTTTCGGCTCGGCTTGACTCGAACTCGGCTCGCATTTTTGAGCTCGCCTGCAGCCCTAGTTGCCATGTCTTAAAATATCCCTTCCTGATTCTAACAGCTCTGTCGCGTTCCTGATCCCACCATGGGACTGGATTTCTGTGGACGTGTGTATGTACTGATCTTTTTTCGGTGTGCTCTCGAGGACTGCTTGTGTCATACCCTGTACAAAGTGGATATACTTTTCTGTGGTGGGAGTATCCAAAGACAGAGGGTAGTGTCTAAGTGGTGATCCATTTTGTTTGTGTATTCCTCCCAATTGGTTCTCTGAGAGGATATTCTATTATTCTTTGGTCTATACAGGGTGTCCCAAAATTACCTTAGTTTAATGAAATGGGATGTTCCCGAGATCATTTCAAGCGACATTTTCCTTTGCAAAAATGTTATCCGCGGCTTTGTTTGGGAGTTATTAACGAAAAACACGGACCAATGAGAGCGCGACCTAGACGCGAGTTGGCACAATCGGCCCGGCGCGCCAACTGTTTATTGGCCGACTGTGCCAACTCGCGTCTAGCTCGCGCTCTGATTGGTCCGTGTTTTTCGTTAATAACTTCTAAACAAAGCCGCGGATAACATTTTTGCAAAGGAAAATGTCGCTTGAAATGATCTCGGGAACCTCCCATTTCATTAAACTAAGGTAATTTTGAGACACCCTGTATATGTTTTTTGTTACGTTGATTGAAATATGTAGTGGGAAATGGTCTGAACCAAATGGATCTTCTTCCTGGGATACTGTGGTTTCTTCTCCTATGCTTCCATGTGTTAAGACAAGATCGATATTATTGATCGAGCCATTCCTAGCGACAATGTGGGATGATGAGTTGTGGTTAATTATGTCTATTTCATTCTTATCTATAATTTGTAATAGTGTTCTTCCTGGGACGTCTATTTTGGTGCAGTTCCATTCTATATGATGGGCGTTGAAATCTCCCATCATGATGAAAGGTCCGATGTCTTTAAGTGATTGGAAGAATGTGTCCCAGTGTGATTCCTTTATTTTGTTGGATGGAGGTCTGTAGCACGCTGCTATTGTGGTTTTTTCTGATAGGTTTGTTATCTGAATGCAGCACGTTTCTGTGTGCTCGTCTGCTATTTGAAGGTTATGAAGAGGAATATATTTTAGGTATTTAGTGATGAAGATTGCTATCCCACCACCTTGACGTTGTTGCCGGTTGTTTGGGAACCCGGGACGAATATATGAGGAATGGAGTGGACTGTATGGGAAAACAAATGGATCGGGTACAAACACAGAAAGGGAGTCCGGATAGGGAAATCGTGTGGGAAAAACGTGAACGGTCGAAAGAAAAAAGCGGTAGAGAAACGTTGACGAAAACACCGTGATTTATTCACTTATAAATCGCGTAAACGATAAAGGGCGCGTGATCGAGTCGATAGAGATATCGATCCCGATTGCCAGAACAAATATAGCGATAGTTATAATAACTGGGCGCGAGATACAGCGTGTAAATCGGTTGGTGGTTAGAACGAGTCTGCCGAGCGAGGTAATGCGAACGATTCACGGTGGTTCTCGGTGATCACGTGATTACGCATCGCGAGCGCGGTACCGGGAATCGCCAGAAACATGGACTTCGCGTACAGCAGATTCTCAGGAGCGTAAATCCTGGGTACGTGTAACGCGGGGGCTACTGAGGGCCGTATCGCTCGAACTCGACATCTTAAAACTAACAATAAGTTAAATCTAAGCTCAATCCTAAACACCGGTCTTTCCTTATTGAGTGGAATCCTGATATTTTGAATTCTAGTTCTGGTCTTAGCCAGGTTTCAACACATATAATTATATGTCTACTTCCTTTGCCAGATGGATTATTTCCATTTTTAACTTCCCGATTTTATAGGGAAGTTATTGTAATTTTGTTTTGTATGCTCCTGCAGTTCCAAAACAGAATACGCAGAGATCGAGTTATTCATTGTGTGGTATCCTGTTATTATATTGATTTCTTTTTTTTTAAATTAGGGTTTTGAGGTTGAGGAAGAGGCTGGTTTGTATTGTTTGAATGCTGGAGATAGTTTTATGTTTGGGGGAGATTGGATGAGGGTAACCATATTAGGGGTAATAGATGGAGTTTTTGATAATGTTGTTGTGCGAATGATGGACGTTGGGTGTTTCCTGTAACTTCCTTTTTCCGATTTGTGTGGAGGTCTTCGTTTGTTTGTTGGGCGCCATATTGTCTTCACTTTTGCTTGAGGCCCCGGGGGCCCAGACTTCGGGGTTTTTTAAATCCAGGAACAGTTTGTTTAAATACCGAGATTCCCCGTAGCAAATTAACTAATCCAGTAAATCTATTTTGCGGCACTGTGAGACGGTAGAGAATTTAAATTAACTCAAGTCTGCTTTAAGTGGACCGTACACCATGGAGTCCTAAGTCCTAATCGCAAAAGAGATGTGTCCAATTTACTGTGTACCATCTCGTTGTGCGCCATCGAAGGCCTCTTGGTGCGACCTACCCTCACCAACGGTGCTGCCCTGTAAAACGACATTCGCAACATCAGTGCGACCGTGCTGCCCTCTTAAACAAAGGCAGATTCAGGGTCCAGCCGCCAGCATTCTGGCTTCGTTCTGCCCATGCCCAATGCCCTGCGCCAGCTGACGGCAGAACATGTTACAGCTGCGCGCACAGACGCTCGTCAGAAATGAAATTTTTGGTAAAAAATCGAGCTCGTTTGCTTACAGGGTTAATGCTGCCCTCTTACAGCGAGGTAGAATCCAGGACCGAGCTGCCTTTCATCTGCCCGGCAGAATATAGAGCAGACTCCGAGCATCCTATACTTCGAGCAGCTTCGAGTGTCGTTCTGACAGGATAATGCCCGCCATCTGCTCGCTATGTTGGCCTGGCTCTGACTGGGAATATATATGCATGGTTTTGCACAGTAATTCTTTTTGAAGCATTTACTCTTTTTGTATAACATTTTTTCAAATTATAACATAAATCGTCATGAATACAAATAAACTACATTTATAAGACGTTTTTAAAATTGTGCTGTACATTATATAGTAACACTTTACAGATATTTTGTTAAAATGCAATTCCTATTATTCTTGAATGCTATTAATATTATAAGTGCACTTCCATTATCTTTATTTATAAAACTATTTGTTAGCAAAACGTTCTATATACATATATATATATATATAGATGTTTTTTTCTATGGTATAAAAAATATATGATTCCATTTAAAAAAACATCGATGACCTTGAAATCTCATAAAAAATGACCTTGAACATTTTTTCCCTTACACCGTTACATGTGGCCCTTCAAACAGTGTAACTTTGTCCTAAGAAGTTTTTCGTACAACGAAAAGTAACGGAGATATTTAGGTGTCCTGCTTTATCTAATTCACCCTGTATATAATAAAAGGCCATCTAGGATTGAAGTAGAAATATACTGGAAGGTACTAGTACATGTAAAAAATTGATCTTTATCGTGTTAATGTAATGTATATATAGTTATTTGGTGTTTGGGAGGTCCTGATCCCACATTATTATAAATTTTATTAACTCTGCATATGAAATAAGACCGTTCTAAACGTAGGTATGTATATACGTTCTCAATCATTGATGTAGGATTACATAATTCATTTACAATAAATGTTTTTATAATATTCCTCTGAAATATTTTATAAAATACACTGACAAGTCTAGATTTACGCTCACTTATAATAACAATAATTACAATTAATGATAAGAACAAAATGGAATTCATAAAAATTAGATACAATCGGTAGATTTAGTATACCTACAAAGATAATGGTATATATGATATTGATTTCAGTCGTCCACTCAGTTAATATACATATATTACAAATGTTTTTGTGTACCATTCTGAGTGGATAGTTCATAATTCCAATTTATACAAAATAATTTTGATAACATCCGTGCGTTTATAAAATGGACGGTTAAATTTGAATACTTTATAGAAAAATACTAGTAAAATTCTTAAATTCCTTATAAGAAAACGGCTGATCATGTATGAATGAATAGCGAGAAAAAATTATCTTTGGCTATTATCATATAGATTAATGAATTATAACGCGTTCTCTATCGGTTAATGAGTGTCTCGATTCCTCTTATTACGGTTACGCAGCAACGAAGCATCCAAAAGAGAATAAGTGCCAGGTTCAAACACTGGTGGATACTCTAAACCAGGATAATCAGGCGGGGGAGATGTAGGTGGTGGTATATAAGGCAATGTTGGTGGATTTAATGAATGTCTACTTGTGCTGGTGAATCCTTTTTGACATGCAGAATAATTTGTACCATTCTGAAAAAAAATGTATACATCAAAATTAAAGTTTGATATAATTAAAGTGTGGATTTTGTAGGTTTATAAAATACGCATATATTCTTATGCAAAATACATATATAATAAAGCAATAGCTTTATATGTATACACAAAAATGTAAATTACAGTGAAACCTCGTTTAACCGAAATCTGATTACACTGTCCCACAAATTTCAACTTTTTTTATGTTCCCAATATACTGTTGGGTCCTTCTTATAGAGTTTTTTGCGCTGATTCCGAATCTGTCCTTAATTTTTCTCCTATACGCACAGTTTTTGAGGAACATGGTTTTGAAAAAAAATATTGTGATGTTATTATAAAAGATATTGAATTGTTCTTTACAGCAAAAGATTCTGTAGACTTTCCCGAATCCAGTGATATACAATATTAATACATTATGATTGTTTAAACATGTTTAAATTTGCACCAATTTTTGAGGACATTTTTCAATTTATCTCAAAAAATAAGGGTCCAGCGTTAAATCGAACTATACCACGCGATAGAGCACACTTTTATCTTGAGAAACCACCCTATTAAGTTTGGAACGTTGATGTTTTTCTCGAACCAGAAAGCAAAATATCTTCGTCCGACATGTGTTGCCGCCAGTGGCGCTCGGGACGGGAAACGGAGCGGCGAACGACCGTTCTAGTGGTGAGTGCCACTGGCGGCAACTCATGTCGGGCGAAGATATTTTGCTTTCTGGTTCGGAAAAAACGTCGACGTTCCAAACTTCCAAGGGGGGTTTCTCAAGATAAAAGTCTGCTCTATCGCGTGGTATAGTTCGATTTTCCGCTCGATCCATATTTTTTGAGATAAATTGAAAAACATCCTCAAAAATTGGTGCAAAAGTGGTGTCTCTCCATCTTTAATGATGGAGATGTTTAAACAATGTTTAGGACATGTTTAAACATGTTTAAACATTCATAATGTATTAAAATTATATATCACTGGATTCGGGAAAGTGTAAAGAATCTTTGCTGTAAAAAACAATTCAATATCTTTTATAATAATATCACAATATTTGTTCAATGTTGAAAAATATGTCATTTTTTGAAACTTAAAGGACCCCGCAAAAATCATATGGAAAATCTATCCCGGTTAAATCAGTTGCATTTTTTATATGTTGTAGCTTATGATCTACTGAACAAAAGATGTAATGGGCACAAAGTTCAATAATCGACAGTTATCGAGTTATAATCAGTGAAACATGACAAATTCGAGCTGCCGAATACTTAAATCTCGGAAAGTATTTATCTTTTGGAAAAATGTTTGAAACAAAAATAGTGGGGTTTCACAAAATCTGTTAGGTGGTGTCATTATTTTTGAATTTTCAATGACCTTGAAAATTTCTGTCACACATACCTTTTCAAGGTCATTAAAAATTCAAAAATAATTACACCACCTAACAGATTTTGTGAAACCCTACTATTTTTGTTTCAAACATTTTTCCAAAAAATAAATACTTCCCGAGATTTAAGTATTCGGCAGCTCGAATTTGTCATGTTTCACTGATTATAACCAGTGTAGCCATACGGACCGGCCGCCAGGCCCCTTACCCTTCCGCCTCTCGCCAGCCGCGCACCGTATCTCGTCTTTGCACTCTTCCCACTAACGCTGGCGTACGGTCGCGTGAGCCTCCCA
This sequence comes from Lasioglossum calceatum, assembly GCA_963966675.1. NCBI lineage: Eukaryota > Metazoa > Arthropoda > Insecta > Hymenoptera > Halictidae > Lasioglossum > Lasioglossum calceatum. The sequence goes on along the minus strand of OZ016546.1, from coordinate 1,044,651 downwards.
CTCTTCCCACTAGTTGCTGACGCAACCGTACGCCAGCGTGTCGCCACTGTCGCTGGTGTTAGTGGGAAGAGTGCAAAGACGAGGTACGAAGCGTGGCGTGGCGAGAGGCGGACGGGTAAGGGGCCTGGCGGCCGGTCCGTATGGTTACACTGATTATAACTCGATAACTGCCCATTATTGAACTTTGTGCCCATTACATCTTTTGTTCGGTAGATCATAAGCTACAACATATAAAAAATCCAACTGATTTAACTGGTGTAGATTTTCCATATGATTTGTGCGGGGTCCTTTCTCAAAAACTGTGGGTCTAGGAGAAAAATTAAGAACAGATTCGGAATGAGCGCAAAAAACTCTATAAAAATTGCATAGTGAGAATCGAAATCCTTTTTGGCTGTTGGACAGTGTTATCGAACGCCGGGTAATCAAAACCGAGAAACATTTTTTTGTGCCCGCGGATCTTGCTTATCCGGTAATCCGGTGAGTCTCGATTTATCCGGCTTGTTTCGGTCCCGATGGGGCTTAGTAATCGAGGTTTGCACTCTTCTAAAATACTTACTTTTGACGTTAAGTTTGGAGAACATGGTGATGGCGTGTCTGGACTCCAATCACTAACGGAACTAACAGAAGTAAAACTTTGACTGAGTGTTTGTGCACTATTTCCGCTGAAAGAACTAACAGATTGACTGATTCCACTATCACCAGGACTTTGACTATTCGATCGGCTGGGTAATCGTGATTGATTGTAACCTTTTTCTCGAAACAGTGCTCTATGTAATCTTGGCGAACCTGTAGAAGTGTGAAAGTTATTGCTACTATATGTATTTATGAGAAAATTTTAATTGTTTTTTTCAGGTTCAAAACAAATATGTTCATTTACCTAATAATGTTTTTTGCGTTTCTTTAGGAAGATCAAGCGTACAAGGTTTTTGTTGACTTTTGTTACCGAATAAATTTCTCAAGCGACTGGGCTTTTGGACCTGTTCTCGTTTATCCAAATGCATTTCAAACGCAGCTGTCATTCCTTCTTGTTCGAATGGGGACGTTGGCATAGGTGGCGGTTGGTACTGCGCTACATTTTTTAAACGCGTTTTATCAGAATCGTTATCCTTCTTGTCGTTTCTTCGTAAAGAGTCCAACCAATGTTTATCCGACGAAGAATGGTCACGACGACTTGTCAGGTTGAAACTTCCCTTGCGGCTTACAGTTGCTTCTTTCTTTGCACGATTTAACGTTTCATAACTAGTAGGATATGTAAGGTCATTACTAGATCCGGAACAACCTGCAAAGTAAATTTCTCATATTTATATTGTACATTGTACAAGATTACCGTTTGCTTGATCTCGATCGACAATTTGTTAATAACGAATAACAATGATTTCAGCGCACTGGTTCGATCTGATGCTACTACTTAAGCAATTTTGCAAATTGCCACAAAATTTTCAACGTTTCGGTCAAAAATTTAGACCATTTTCAAGAAAAATTTTCTTATAATTGCGTCTGTAAAAATTATTGAATTAATATAAAATTTGTGTTGTATTCCGTACACAAAACTGAAAATTTTAAGCAAAAAACCAAAACATACTTGCTATGTGACAAAATTATCAAGAGTTTAAAATAATTTTGTCACATAGCAAGTATGTTTTTGGTTTTTTGCTTAAAATTTTCAGTTTTGTGTACGGAATACAACACAAATTTTATATTAATTCAATAATTTTTACAGGCGCAATTATATGAAAATTTTTCTTGAGAATGATCTAAATTTTTGACCGAAACGTTGAAAATTTTGTGGTAATTTGCAAAATTGCTTAAGTAGTAGCATCAGATCGAACCAGTGCGCTGAAATCATTGTTATTCGTTATTGTACAAGATCGTTCATATTTTAGTATGGAACCTACCATCATTTCGAGTAAGTCGTTTTGGCACTGACTTCGTATCATCCACGAAATTACCAACATTTCTTGAAGAATAATAATCGTAAGATCTAGAGGTTTCATGATGATTTGAAGATTGTGGACACGCACAGATATTAGAACCGTATTCACAAGCTACATTTCCTTGCCTTTCAAACGGCTCACTTCTCAAATGTGTTGAGTCGCATAGTTTTGCTTGTTGAGAGTTTAATCCATCTACGGCATTTCTTTTGTGCATGTAATTGGATTCGTTTGATATTTTCTGAACTGGATATTTCGATGATTCTCCTCTATTTTCATATCTTTCCAATTCAAAATCTCCACTTAGTTGTCTTGTACTTAAAGTATCCATGTTTCTTGTGTATCCATATGCTGCGGCATTATTGATATCGCCATTTGGTTTACTTCGAGCATGTATAACATCATTATTAACCGATGTATCAGTAATAGTTTTGGACTGATGATCAGTAACTGTTCCACTATCATGCAAATTTCTGTGATGGACATGAACATGATCGCTGGTTAAAGGTGTTATATGCGGTGATACAGATCTATTTCTAGATAATGGTCTTTGATCATCTTGTTGCGATAACATAAATTCTTCTAATGTGATAAACCCTTGCAACTCGTCTGGTCTCCTGTTTCTGCTAGTAACACACCTACGTTAGACGTTTTACTAGTCATTTTAATATGTATTTACGATGGAAGATATTGATTATCAGCAAGTATGTACATACAGTTAAGGATACACAGTAGAGGAACATATTATAATAAGGAAAGACATGCACAAAACAGTAACGTATAAAATAAAATGAATCAACGTTTTCTGTCAATTATTTTATTGTAGAGCATGTAATGTAACAATTATCTTTTAAAATTCAGAATTTGTTTTTAGCGATTTCTATAATTAAAAAGAACAGCAGCAGCATGGTGGCAACCATGGTTAGACAAGTTAGTGAAAAAATTGTTAATCTTACAAGCATATACAATGGATGTATTTGTATTTACCTGTCTGTTGTGCGCCTATAATCTCCCATATCTTGGGTACTACTCGACATATCAGTAGTACTTTGGGATGCACATAATCCATAAAATGTGCTTCCTGCAATTGTCATTTGTAAGTCCGATGAATTTGGAATAGACTCTGGTTTCCTAGAAAGGTCGACGTACATTTATATGAAATCTGTATTTTACATGGCTTTGTTATACAGGGTGTCCCAACATTCCTTCAACAGCCGGAAATGGGAGGTTTCTGACGTCATTTGAAGCGACATTTTCCTTAGCAAAAATGTTATCCGCGGCTTTGTTTAGGAGTTATTAGCGAAAAACACGGACCAATCAGAGCGCGAGCTAGACGCGAGTAAGCACAGTCGGCCAATAGACAGTTGGTGCGCCGGGCCGACTGTGCCAACTCGCGTCTAGCTCGCGCTCTGATTGGTCCGTGTTTTTCGTTTATAACTCCTAAACAAAGCCGCGGATAGCATTTTTGCTAAGGAAAATGTCGCTTCAAATGACGTCAGGAACCTCCCATTTCCGGCTGTTAAAGGAATTTTGGGACACACCTTGTATAGACGATAGACGTACTTGTTAGGAGTAGATGTAGGAAGTACTCTTCTATAACTTCTAAACTGTGCCGTCGGAACAGGTACATTATGATTTCGTGTACCAAGAAATTTTAAATATTTTCTATCCAAGCTGGCACCGCTCATTTCATGATCCTTATATCCGGAGAAGTCCTTGCGAACAACTTTTTTCAATGATCCAAACGGTTTTTCCAAATATGGTTTATATTCTGGTGTTTGAATGTTTTTAACTTTGGGTTTTTGTTCGCCATCGCTCTCATCTGTTTCGCTGAAAAGCGCACTATTTCTACTATGACTATCAGCACCTAAGGTTGCTTTGTTGATCGCTTCCAACCACAGAATAAGAGAATCTTCAGTGTCTGCGGCGAAATAAAATACCGTTCCTGTATGATAAACTTTGAATGCATATTTTCGGGATTTTACTTCGAGAGCTCGAGACACAGTAAAGCCTGTCAGAGCTATCAGACAATCTGCTTTCATGCTGGTTTGAGTTTTAAATCTATAAATGCAATTGATGATCAGTATTCGCACGATAGGTATACATAGGTATATAAATATTACAGTTTATTTAACAAACCTGTATAAAGAGGAACATTTTAAAAGAAACCAAGCTTTAGCCCAAGCACCGCCAGCACCTCTTGTACGGTATGTTAACCATCCTTCCAAATCACCTGGACCTATATCTTTCACGGAAATATTTCTTCTCCCTGGATAAGAAGACAATATAAATAAGGAAAACCCAAAGGCAGGGCCAAAGGGCTAATAACAGATTTTTATAATTGCTTACTTGCAAATAATATACTTCGTTTTCTACTACTTCTGGGACTATTACTAGAAGATTTGCTTAAACTTCCATGTAGTCCGATACTTCTGGCTACCATCATGGCTTTATTAACTACACCTTTTTCAAAATGTTTCTCTTTTTCAGTAGTTTTAGATTTATGTTCTAAGAATTGTAATTGCTTCGAAGAGCATGACCCATCTAGTAAATCCATATTTTGAGAATAAGATTCAGCATTGTGACCTTCGATCATCAAACTGGCGTAAGGTTCATACTTATCACAGATAGACTTGTCTTCCTTTATTTGCTTATCATTGTATTCTATGAACGAAGAATCCATATTTATACTAGGTCTACGTTCATTATTTAAATTATTTATGTCATCAATATATTCGATTGATCTTTCGGTAAAGCTATTGTTAGCATCTAAATAATCTTGGTTTTCTTGAAGATCTACGTTGATTTTAACATGATTTTCTGTATAATATTCTTGTTTCTTCAAATCTTTTCTAACATTAGATCTCTGAGATGCATAAAGTTTCTCTTGATCTTCGATAGTCTTCGAAATATTATCAAAATGCGAAGTCGTTAACTTTGTATAATATTTACGTGGAGGAGGATCCGGAGGTATTAAATGAGATTTAGGTTCTAGTTTTTTAGTCGATTCAACTTTTGCTTGCTCTACATATTTGCATGGTTGTACTATATTTCCTTGATTAACTGGATCTTTCAGTTTTTTATCATTCTGCGTTTTTTGACTAATTTGTATGTGGGGAATGTTCCGAGTAATGTTGTGTATATTATCTTCGACGAAACTGTAATCACAATTTGTCCTCGCATTCTCTTGAACTAGTACTTTTTCTTTTATCGATACGTTAGAACACTTCTTTTCTATCAACTTTGAATGTTCTACTGGAACACAATTGAACGTTTGAAGAATTCTACCAAAACTACTCAAGTTCGAATTGTTCTCAATATTATTTTGCGCATGATTATTTGTTAATTCTAATTTGTCTTCGTTATTCTTATGTTTCGAAGTCGAATTACTTTGAAAACTCTTAACGTTAGATGGCTGCAATGCATTTCCCGTTCCAACGTTTGAATTATTCATTGCATTTCTCTTGACATATATATTTACATCGGAAATAATACATTGATTATTGCTTTGGTCATTTTCTATACTGTTCCCATGACTTTCCTCAGTATGTACATATATTTTGGGCAAGTTGGATGATTGAGACGTTTCAACAAATTGTTCCTTAGTATTTTCTTCTTCGCTCGTAATATTATTATCGATGATTACACGACAACTTTGTCGTTGATCGCAAATATCTTTTAGCTTTTGTTGATTATCTAAACTTGTAGATTTCAATTCGATATCAGTCTTATTCGCAGATACATTGCTTATATTATTTGTAGATGATTCCAACGTATAAAATAATTTTTGCTTTCTGTCTTCAGCGTTATCGGTACCCGTTAAATCGTATGCCGGTGTACTATAACTCTTATCCAATCTACCTCGTTCTTTAACAGTACATGAACTGAACTCTTTACTATCTAGCACGTTCTTATGATTACTATTATGTCTATCTCTAATAAAATTGTTGCACTCATCTAAAGGCACACTTGTATCACCAAAACTATTATTATTGGTAACATTCGCAGATTTTGGAGAAGTTTGGCTGGAGATATTAGTATTACTAGTAGTTGACGTTTCCTCACAATTTTCAATACTTTTACATTCGTGCTTTCCTTCGTATACAAGGTTAATCGCATTATCCATCTGAGAAACATCGGATTTTACGGATTTCTCTTGAAACTGTAGTTTCTTATCATCGATTTGTACATCAGACCTCTTCCTCCTTTTACTCTGTTCGATGCTCAAATACGACTGCGGCCGTAAATTTGAAGGGACATTATCTAAACCATGAGCACAAGATGCTGCTTTATCCCGTAACTGAGAACTCGTACTATGTTCCTGTTTCAATTCTTTCCAAAACTGTTCAATATCAATTCCGTGCTTAGTAGTGGGACTAGCACCAGTTATAGTCGCCCGTCTTTGAACTGAATTTCTTGGTTTCGTCGAGTATAATCGAATTGACAGAGGCGGTTCTGCCTCGCTATCAGAGTCACTACTATCTATGATCATTGTATCTAATATATTCACTGTATCTAAAATACTTGCTGGTTCTGGACTGGGATTCTTTGGCATGTGCCTAAACAAATTTTCAATTAACATTATTCAATATAATATAAATATCAAATTATTCTTTTTTTTAATTAAAATATACAGGGTGGATCACCTAATGTTGCTACCTCAAATATCTTTGTCATTTTCAAAGATACGTCAAATGTCTGAAGGACAAAGTTGAATGGTAAAATGGGGCTCATACGATACCAAAAGATTTTTGTTTTTATGTAATTTTTTTTAGAGATATGAAGATCACCTTCATTTTTTAAAATGGAATCAGGTATTTTTAAATACATCAATCGATGCAGCTGGACATTCGTTATAAAAAAGTACTAACCTATGTATGTTGAAAAGTTAGTAGTTCAGGAGATATTTCAATTTAAATAACTCTACCGGGTATGTAAATATGAAACCGGAATTTGCCCATAGGTGGCTCTAGCTGTCAATGTAGTTACCGTCAAACCGCGTCATTGACGCCATTTTCTTGTATTGACATCTGGTAAAGATTTTCAACTCACAACCATACAAGTTTCATACAACAGCATAGTTTTTAATAACGTTGAACATGTCGAATTTTGTGCCTGGAAACTACGATATGCGGACAGCATTGACTTTCTGTTTCCATTTGAAGAAAACTGCTGCAGAATCGCATCGAATGCTTGTCGAAACTTACGGTGACCATGCTCTTGGTAAATCACAGTGCTTTGAGTGGTTTAAAAAATTAAAAAATGGCGATTTTTACGTGACAAACGAAGAACGTGGAAGACCACCGAAAAAGTTTTAAAACAGCGATTTGCAAGCATTGTTGGATGAGGATGACGCTCAAACGCAACAACTCGCGGATCAATTAAATGTGACACGAGAAGCCGTCTCCATACGTTTGAAAGCCATGGGAAAGATTCAGAAGATGGAAAAATGGGTTCCACATAAATTGAATGAAAGACAGCAGGAAAACCGAAAAACCACTTGTGAAATGCTGCTTGCCAGGTACACAAGGAAGCCATTTCTCTAGCGTAAGAGATGATGGGTAACTCCAGGCGAACCATCGACATCGACTGCAAGGCCAAATCGCTATGGACGGAAGACAATGCTCTGTGTTTGGTGGGATCGGAAGTGTGTGATCTATTATGAGCTGCTAAAACCTGGCGAAACCGTTAATATTGAACGCTACCGACAACAAATGATCGATTTGAATCAAGCTTTGCGTGAAAAACGACTGGAATATCAAAAAAAGCAACACAAAGTGATTTTGTTTCATGATAATGCACCATCGCACACAGCAAAACCGGTAAAGGAAACGATCGAGGCATTTAGTTGGGAAATACTTTTGCATGCGGCTTACTCGCCAGACTTGGCTCCATCCGATTATCACTGATTTGCATCGATGGGACACGCACTTGCTGAGCAGCGCTTCACATCTTATGAAAATGTACGAAAATGGCTCGATGACTGGTTTGCCTCAAAAGAGGAACAGTTTTTTTGGCGTGGCATCCACAAATTATCAGAGAGATGGGAAAAATGTGTAGCTACCGATGGGCAATACTTCGAATAAAATATTTTGTATCATTGTCATACAATAAACGTGTACTTTTTATACAAAAATTCCGGTTTCATATTTACATACCTGGTAAAACACCATTACTGTCGTACTAACAAGGAGAGCGTAAGGTCGATGAGTCTCAGATTTGATTGAAACTTTGTACAGTTATAGATCTCGTTCTCCAGTTAACGTGTATACCCCATGATAGGTGTAGATACTCAATAGTGTTTAAGATATTTATAATTAAAGGTTTTCATTACCATGAATATACAGGGTGAACATTATAAAGCATTACAGACAAATATCTCCGAAAATATTGATTGTACGCAAAAATGTTTCAGATCGAAGTTGTTGAGTACCGAGGAGGACATCATGCGGTGGGGCTTTTATTTTTACCGGTGGACACTCCAAGGTGAGGTGAAGGTCAACTTTCTTTTTTTAAATGAAATGCCCTACTTTTTATGCCATAGATCGATAGAGTATCAAATTTTGAGTATAAAAGTGTTGACCTTCATATGTCCTAATCCTAATAGTTAACGATATATTATCCAAAGAAGAAAGAAAATTGTTTCGATAATATCTCGTTAACTATTAGATTTTGGACATATGGAGGTCAATACATTTTACTCAGAATTCGATAGTCAATCGATTCATGATAAAGAAAGTAGGTGTTTGCATTTTAAAAAATCAAGGTAACCTTGAAATCTCCTCTATGCCTCCACCCATGCAGAAAATGTTTATGTCACAATATGGCCCCCTCTATACCGTGTAAGTTTTGTATACAGGATAGGGCAATGACTATGTCCACCTTGAATGTCTCCGTTATTTGTAATACTATAGAAAATGTTATGAACAAAATTTGTATGGTACAGAGGGGGACATGTTGCGACACAAACATTTTCTGCGTGGGTAGAGGCATAGACGACATTTCAAAGTCACCTTAATTTTTTATAATAGAATGTCCTTCTTTTATACCATAGATCAATAGAGTATCAAATTCTTAGTATAAAAGTGTTGACCTTAACATGTCCTAAACCTTAACGAGGAGTTAACGAGATATTATCCAAAGAAGAATGAAAATTGTTTCGATAATATCTCGTTAACTATTAGATTTAGGACATATCGAGGTCAATACATTTTTCCTCAGAATTCGATAGACTATCGATTCATGATACAGAAAGTAGGTGTTCCATTTCAAAAAATCAAGGTGACCTTCACCTCATCTTGGAATGCCCATTGGTAAAAATAAAAAAAGGCCCACCACATGATGTTCCCCTCGGTACTGAACAACTTCCATCTCAAACATTTTTGCGTATAATCAATATTTTTGGAGATATTTGTCTGTAACGCTTTATAATGTTCACCCTGTATATTCATGGGAACGAAAACCTTTAATTATAAATATCTTAAAAACTATTGAGTATCTGCGTCTATAATGGGGTATACACGTTAACAGAAGAACGAAATCTATAACTGTACAAAGTATCAATCAAATCTGAGACTCATCAACCTCACGCTCTCCTTGTATGACGTTAAGCGTTTACTTACTTGTATAACGTCTTATTGTTTGTACGAGAGTAATGGTGTTTTAGAGTTATTTAAATTGAAATATCTCCTGAACTACTAACTTTTTGACATACATAGGTTAGTACTTTTCTATAACGAATGTCCAGCTGCATCGATTGATGTATTAAAAAATACCTGATTCCATTTTAAAAAATGAAGGTGACCTTCATATCTTTAAAAAAAATTACATAAAAACAAAAATTATTTTTGGTATCGTATGAGCCCCATTTTACCATTCAACTTTGTCCTTCAGACATTTGACGTATCTTTGAAAACAACAAAGATATTTAAGGTGGCAAAATGAGGTGATCCACGCTGTATACACTCTCGGACAAAAAGATAGCACATCGTCTATTTTTTCTCATTTGGTAGAATTAACTGAAGAAAACGAGTATTTTAATATGTCAACATATTCTGACATGCCTCTATGTATAATGTACTGAATATCATCGACAATATTTACTTCAACAGAATTCTAGAAATGAAAACGTAAATATTGTGGTTCGCAAGTGGGACAAAATGATAGCACGTGTAGTAAATCTACGCTTCCCAGTTACACTGAAGCTCGCGAATTGCGAACATCACCCTCAGAACATAATTAATAAAGTCCGTGATATTATCTCGTGTTGTATATTTGTTTAAAAAAGGCAAAATATTATTTAAAAATGGGTCGCGGAAAGAGATTGAACGCGTGTCAAATTAACATTATAATAAAATTGGAAGAAGAACAATATTCAGTGACAGAAATAGCAAAAATTATGAATAGAAGTTGAAAAGTAATAATGAATTTCTTGAAAAATCCGGAAAACTATAGTAAAAAGAAGAGTTCTGGACGTGCGCAAAGTCTAAGTGCCCGGGAACGTCGTGCAATACTAAAAGCAGCATCCAATTCTAAGATGACTGCAAGGAAAATTGCTCAAAGTGTTGGTGTAGACGTAGACCAATGATTCCCAAAGTGGTCTATATCGACCCCTAGGAAAATGACCTGAGGAAAATGACGAGAACTTTCATTGATTGCTCCTTCACACTGAAGTACGCTGGCTGTCAAATAGCCTATGTTTGACAAAATTTCTTTCACTTTTTGGATGATAAAGATCCAATTTTAAAAGAAAATTTAGTTAAGTGGAAACCAGACATTGCTTATTTAACAGATTTGTTCACTAAATTTAATGAAGTTAACTTGCAGTTACAAAGTGACAGTCTAAATTTGATAAAAACAAAGTCTCTCATTTCAGTTTTTCTTGTCAGAATTAAACTAATGAAGCAAAATATTAGACGGCGCGAATTTTCCCAGTTTTCCAATTTGTCACAGACAAACTGCCAGGATGATGATGTTTCAACCTACGTTCAACATTTAAATATGCTTCACACAGATTTTGAAACTAGGTTTGAGGATGTTTCGACTATGGAAATACCACAGTGGTTTATCGATCCATACAGCGACATTGAAGAAACAGATGTCATATTACAAGAAGAACTGATCGGAATAAGCACTAACGAAGAACTTAAGGTACAGTTCAGAAAGGGATATCAGCAATTTTGGCTTCAGAGAGATATACCTATTACTTATCCTGCATTATGGACTATCGCAAGAAAGTTTTTGATAGCTTTTCCATCTTCATACCTCGTGGAAAGGGGTTTCAGCGCGGTTACCAATCTTCTTACAAAAAAAAGAAACAGATTAGAAATCACCGATTCAAGAGATTTAAAGTTAAACCTAACTAACATAAGTTGAAGCCAAATTTTGAAAATTTGCTATTAAAGCATCAGGCTCATTCCTCCCTCCCATTAAAAGCATATATTTTTTATGTAGTTATTTTATGTTATAATTTTACTAGATTTGCATTTTGTGTCGTTTTAATTAATAAATGTATAAAACTTAACATGTGTTTTTTTTAAAACTTTTTCACTCTACAGTTAAACCTATCAAAGTGAGTAGCACTGTGTCAGCTATAAAAAACAGATTTGAAGTTGAATTTGTAACAATTCATTATTAGAAAGGCGGGGGTCTACCCAAAACAGAAAAAATTGGCACATGGTCAAAGAGACAAAAAAGTTTGGGGACCTCTGGTGTAGACACTAATATAAGGAATATGAGACGTGTTTTACAAAAATGCAAATACATACAACGAAGAGAATTAAAGAAAAAGCCTTGGTTAACTGTGCAGCATAAGAACAATCGGTTACACTTTGCGGAAAAGAATATTCATATGCGAAAGAAATGACGAAGAATAATATTTACGGATGAAAAGAGGTTTAACTTGGATGGACCTGATGGTCTGAGTTACTATTTTCACGATATGCGAAAAGAGGAACAGTTTTTAAGTCGTTGGCAAATGGGAGGTGGTAGTGTGATGATTTGGTGCGGTATCGGGTACTATGGTAAAATGGAAATCAAATTTATAACAGGAAAAATGAATAGCAAAATGTATTTGGAAATGATTAAGGAACAAATAATACTTTTCAGCAGGATAATGCCGCAGTACACACTGCAAAAGTAGTAAAAGAGTACTTTTCTCGAGAAAAAATTTGCGTTTTAGATTGGCCGGCAAGATCACCCGACCTCAACATTATTGAAAATTGTTGGGGAAATCTTGCCCGAGCTGTATATAGAGATGGCACACAATTTGGAAATATTGCCGAATTAAAAAAATGTATTCAAGATGAATGGGAGCAATTAGAGGAAAAAACCATTAAAAAACTCTATAAATCTTTGCTAAAGAGAATGATGGCTGTTATTAAATGTAAAGGAGGAGCCACAAAATATTAAGCATTAATTATCATTCGTAGATTTACTGTTATACATAATTTTAAGTTAAATGTGCTATCATTTTGTCACACCATATTTCCTTAAAAATTCTTTTTTTTTTCAAATAAAATTGTATAGACTGGCGAAATTCAATTCAATTTCATTTGTGTCTATTTATAGAGATATTTTGCAAGAATGTGTAAAAATAAAACCTTGGTTGTAATGTTAAATAAATCTTTTGTCCTGGAGTGTACATATACGGTGGGGCGAAAATAGCAGTGTAACCGAGAAGAGCAATAGGGAACACAAGAAAGTAGTAAAAATAATCAAATCCTACCCATTCATATCTGACAGATGTGGTCAAAATCGACTTTGAAAAACAAGTCTCGATACGAAAAAATTTCATACTAAATTTTGACTTATTTTCTTATAGAATATCGTCTCTACTTCGATCATACTACCATTTTCGTGACATGCTGTATAAAAGTAAATATATACCTTGGTAATGGCATTGTAAAGTCTGGTATAGTCAATAATTCTGGCCTTGGTGACGGAAGATTATGTTGCCATCTTGTTGTGTACGAAGTTTTTTTATTGCTTGGAAGTCGATATGGTTTAATATAGATTTGACCATATACTTTCGTATGCCTTGGTCTACGTTTTAAAGTTAGCAATACTTCGGCAGGACTTTCACGAAATAACTCTAAGAGATTCTTTCGTTCCCAACCAACCACAGTCTGATAATTTACCTAAAACATTTACTTAAATAATGATTAAATATTTTATTGAATTACTGCTTCACGGATACCATATTAAGATTGAAACAGTACTTGAACTATTTCGTCTCCTTCTTCCATTTTGCCGCACTGATGGGCAGCCGATCCAAATTTAATTTCTGCAATTTGATGAGCTCCATGGAAAGATGGCAAAATATAAAATCCCTAAAAAGCAATCATTGAAAATTTCAATCTTTTCTATAATAAATAATTATCAAAATTATATTCTCCGGTAATAGTTTAATTATATTATATACTATCGGAGAATTATCTGAACAGGAAGTTAGCGTTGTGTTGAATCAATGGTGCAGGTTTATCTGTAAAGGATGTAGTTGATAATTTCTTCCACAACGAGTGCAAAGAGAAGTAGCATTTTACAATTTATGTGAAATTTAATGTGTACACTACATACGTTACAGATTTGTCTTAAAGGGAAGAAAGTAACGCGGAAGAACATTATTTTCTTTCTGAGACGAAACAATTATAATTACTTAAAAACTTACCAGATCGTCTCCCGGTTTCTTTTTTAACGTAGCTAAATCTAAACTAGTTGGTTGTAATATTATAGGATCGGTAATATCTTGTATTATATAATCTGCTAATTTTGCCAATTGTCCACAAATCGTTCTGATTTCTTCTATTGGCTTTTCTGCGAATCTATCTCTTTGAGCACATGTGGCCATTTCTAAAGCCAGTTTCATCAATTCAACTTTTTTATCATTGTATTCTAGTTGTCCAGAAAACGGCGAACGATCAAGCCATCTCACTAAAGGTTTTACAGCTGTTATGACAGATGCCACATCGGATAATGTTTGCGTAGTAACAGGTTTAGAATCTGTTTGACGAGACAATTCATTTTGTAAACTATGCGCTTGGCAAGACAGTCGGAGCGCCAAAAGCTGCAGATTCTCACGATCAAGCTCATAATGAAAATTTCTTAAATATTCCACAGCTTCAAGAATAATTTCCTGATGACCAAGTTTTAGCACTCCAAGGTGTTCCAAATCTTCTGGTCTTAGACTTAGTAATTGTTGTCCACTGACACCATGATTTGTAAAACTGTGTACATAAGGAAGTACAGAATTCTCTAAGCCTAAAACAAAAATTACTTTTGCTCTAGAAAAATCTCACTAATTCCAATGAACAACATATAGACAACACAAACAACGTAAACAACGTAAACAATGTAACAATGTAAACGTTAACAAGTCGTTAACATCTAATCAGAAATAATGTTTGATTACTTCCTAATTTTATTGTAAAACGACACACAGTTCAGAATACTTTTGCTGTATCGTAAACATTACTTTCAATTAACAACAATCGTATTCATTGTAACGAATGTAAACAAAAACTTGATTAGAAACTTCAAAAACAGAAGCACTTATTTTATTTTATTTACATATACACATTTTACGATTGGTGTAACCTTTTTTTTAGAATAAAACATTGTCTGCGAAGTAAGCATTTGTGATGGGTGATTAAACGAATCAACACTGTTTTACACAAGTAATAAAGTGACTGATCGAATGGAGAGAGAGAAGAGAAGAGAAGAGAAGAGAGAGGTGCGGGCGTATAGCTGCCAAGTATATTTTCGCAAGTAAATTTTAGTAATAATACGTGAATAGGGAAAATCACTCGGTTTTAGATGTAAAGGATACATTAATTTGATAGCAAACACGATGTTTCACACCTTGTAACCATTCACACACTTGATCGGTTTTCCATTCAGCAACATTAACATACGCCATGACCTGACCATCTATTGAATCACAAAATACTGCAAAATACTAAAGATTTTGCTCGTCCTCGATCGTTCTAACACCAACGAGATACTATTAAAGACTGCCAGCCTTACGAGAGTTGGTGAGACGCGAATTTTCACTGAAAATTTTTCAGTGTTCTCTTACGCCCTCTAGGACATATTCTGGCTCCAGCCAGAGAAACAGAAGGCCACCGACGGCATTTCGTCGGTGAAGAAGACCACTGAGGAGATTCTAATCGCGACGAATCGGTGAGAAGGCGAATTATCACGAAACCATATGGATTATTATTAAATGTTACGTTCTCCGCCATATTTCAGACGATGTTTTGACACTATTTTGGCACTATTTAGAACTTTTAGCGATGTGGTATTTCAGATCACTGTAACTTCCACGTTATCCCCGCGCCCGTCGCGCCAGGTCACCGACGAGATACCACCGACGAGATACTATTAAAGACTGCCAGCGCCTGTGCCACCGACGAGATAATAGTATCTCGTCGGTGCCTGTGCTATTCAACGTGGCAGGTAACCGGGCGCGACCGGGCGCGGGGATAACGTGGAAGTTACAGTGATCTGATGTACCACATCGCTAAAAGTTCCACCACCGACGAGATATTCGTCAAGTAGAAGAAGAATGATATAGTAGAATGCTGACATTACCCATTCTGTAATTGCTTATCTCGTCGGTGAATTATATAGTATCAAAGTATCAACTATATATAATTCTCTTATTGCATTCTTATTTTTCTTAGTATCACCATTGTAATAATTGTTTTACAATATAATCGATAGTTTATAGATGTAGGAAAAATGAAAGTAATTACTATACGTAATATTCTACAAATGTATCAGAATTTAAAAGTAATTTGAACATTATTGCATTGTATATAAAATAGTGATTCTTAAAAAATATTCGGTAATTGTTGACAAAAGGTCTGCGTCCTCCGATTTTGATGAAATTTTAATATGTTATAGATTTCGATATTTTGAACAACTTTTTCATTTTCCAATATAGGGGGGTCGCTTTTAGTTTTCCAGATATTTGCAAAAAACTATCGATAATACTGTATTGAATTTTTCGTATTGCTCCGTGGCAACGTAACCCTGTCCCGGTGCAGCGTTTGTTTACATTTTGACGCTGTGGAGATGAGAGAGTAAACAGGGTCTCAATCTAGGCATACATATGTATATAGGGTGAGCTTCCAATTTAAAAAGACTACTTCTGAATTTTCTCGTTATATAATAATATATTATGAGAGTGAGACCCTATTTTCTCTGTCATCTCCACAGCGTGTTTAGAAGCAAAGCCGGGACCGGGACCGGGACAGCCTTACGTTGCCGCAGAGCGTGCAGAAATACGAAAAATTCAATACAGTATTAGCGATAGTTTTTTGCAAATATCTCGAAAACTAAAAGCGACCCCCCTATATTGGAAAAGGAAAAAGTTGTTCAAAATGTGTTGCTGCATAACATATTAAAATTTCATAAAAATCAGAGGACGCAGACCTTTTGTCAACAATTACCAATATTCTGTTATGTTATGCAATGACGAAATTCAATTGTTCTTATTGAAATCCTTAGTAGGAAACAGAAAATTAATTTTTTCACTTATTTATCCGATACTTATTGGAATGCTCGACAGCATTGACTGCAATTATTAAAGTAGAGGTAGTAACAAGATAAAACTATTAACTAATTAAACTAATTTTCGACGGCTCCTATCCATACAATGTTATTTAGAGGCAGTATTTCGTACAAAGATATTCTCAAAAAATAATTCTATTTGACTCTATATGAAAATTTCTTGCAACATGACGCCGCTGTTTAAAAAGTGCGTGTAACATGATTTTATTTAATTCTGAACTGAACCACTTCCTGAAACATGATTCACTTATCAGCACATTGTACGAAAAGGCGAAGAGCTAGCAGTCGAAGTCGAAATCTTTAAAGAATAAGGACTCTCCGCGTCTCCTTTTTTCCCGACGCTGTCCTTCTTTGTGTCCGAAACTTACGTAGTTCATTGCACAAGCAAATATCATCGGAATCATATCATATTTGGTATCATTTTCATAAAAAAAACAATATTCACCAAATATGTTCAGAAGAATCCTATAAAAAATAATTATAAATAATTAAGTTTTGTTGTTTTTGATTAGTAGTCTCACACCGATATACCCGACCCGACCCGTATCATATTACAATGTTTCACTCCACAGTCCACGGCGACTGAATCACTGAAGCCCTCGAGACTCCTTTCCCTTTTCTCCGTTTTTTTTCTCTGTTTTCTCCGACAGGACATCACAGAATAGTGTCTCCTGAAAATTTGATGTCTCTGGCCAGACTCGAGTTTTCGACATTTATAGCAAGCTTGCTATAATCTTATTTTATTTGTCAAAATTTAGTTTTCTATTTAAAATATTTTGTTGTGTTGAAACTCATTAATAGTTTTAAATAGTACTTGAAATATTTAAAATGATAGTGAAATATTGGAATATTACAATTTGGAATGAAGGGCCTAGCTGAACGAGGTATTAAAAAATGACCTTCGAAATATTTAAACAGCCGTTACGCCATTCGATTTTCGGTCAATTTTCTTCATTTACTTGCATTAATTTAATCATATAATTGCATTTAATTGAAATTGACACTTGAGATTTTTTCCCGATCTTTTGGTTAAAATGTTATTTACACAAAGTGAAAAACAGGTAAAAATTCGACAAATGCAGGTTTTTTAGAGAAATTGAAGAATAGCATTCATCATATTTTTAGACCAGCAACATATCAGAACTTTTGTTACGACAGCGCGTATACGACAAAGAGGGACTGAGGTACATAGGACAGTTTTTTATTTTTTATTCTTTTCTTACGGAACTACCAACGTATTCGTGAGATTCTTCTAATTAAAACAAGTCTAAATACGTCATAATTTGAGCCATATTTACTTATTTAAAGTGTGATCATAACACGCTATGATACAAGTTATTATAATAGGTTATTTAATATACCATAAAATATTTAATATAAAATATTAGGGATGTGCGGACCACCCGATGTTCGGGTTCGGGCCGGGTCGGGTCGCAGAAAGTCAGGCGGCCCGTCGCGTCGATTCGACTCCGAATTCGTCGGGCGGGTTCGAAAAGAATCGATCAAGTTCGATATCCGAGATTCAAATATGTACTCTGCGTTCTTATGAAATAGACAATGGTAATAATGGTTTTCTTTCTTAACTTATAACGTGATTTTTAATATACTTGGTTTTTTATAACTACATTAGGTATATTCGGCAATCGTGTGCCTGCTCTTTATTTGTATTAAAAATTGAAATAATGCACGTTTCACGTGAAAAACTTAAAAGACAATATTTTTGGATTTTTAACGAATTTGCTCCGAATGAACATAAATATGTATCGATATATACACCTAGAAGGTATAACAATATGGTAAATTATGGCAATAATTAAAAACGAAATATAAAAATAAACATTCTACATATTATATTTCGTATTTATATTTTATTCTGTATTATCTATAGGCTCTACATAATTTTTTATTTTATATGATTTTATTTTAAGTGAATTTTGATTTTATTTTATATTGTATATTATATATTACCTTTTAAGAATTTGTGTAAGGTTAATGATAGTTAAGTAGGTTACATAACAGTTGGGGCGCTGGAACACTTCCAGGTGCCCCGCTATCTCCGGGACATCATCCGGGACTATCTCCGTGGCAGAGAGGTGATTATTACCGGCCGGTGTGGCGTGGCATATCTGAGGGAGATGTGCCGCGGGGTCCCGCAGGGGTCGGTCCTTGGGCCCCTGTTGTGGATCCTGGCGTTCGACGCGGTACTGCGGGTTATCCTCCCCCCCGGGACGGGTGTCATATGTTACGCCGATGACACCCTGGTGTATGCGGAGGGGAGGAGCTGGAGTGAGGCGGGTCGCCTCGTTGAGTCCGCCCTCGATTGCGTCGTTGGCCGGATCCGAGAGATGGGGCTGGTAGTGGCCGCCGCGAAGACCGAGGCGATATGGCTGTACGAGTCGTCTCGGTCGTGTCGGCCGCCCCAAGAGTTCCGGATCCGGGTCGCGGATACCCCCGTCGAGGTGAAGCCCACTATGAAATATCTGGGCCTGATCCTCGACGGCCGATGGCGTTTCGTGGATCATTTCGATCTCCTGGCCCCCCGTCTGGAGAGGACGGCTGGCGCGCTTGCGCGTCTGCTGCCCAATATCGGGGGGCCGCAGTTGTCCGTACGCCGCCTCTATGCCGGTGTGGTGCGGTCCATAGCCCTATACGGGGCCCCCGGTTGGTACCGGTCGTTGGAGGCCAGCCGGCGCAGCATCGCGCTCTTGGAAAGAGTGCGGCGCCGGCTGTCTCTGCGGACCATTCGGGGTTACCGCACCGTCTCAACCGAGGCGGCGGGCCTCCTGGCCATGATCCCTCCCCTTCGTTTGTTGGCGGCGAGGCAGGCGACGGTTTACCAGATCGCCTGCAGTTACCGCCGCCCCCCGGGGGAGGGGCTGACGGCCGCGGAGGACGAGGAGATGGGGATCCAGATACGCCAGGCCTGGTCGGACGTGTACGTGTAATGGAGGCAAGAGCTTGCCTCCTCAACACGTCCGATAGTCCGGGCCCTCCTGCCAAGATTCGAGGAATGGTGCAGGAGTCGGGTAGGGTCGACCTTCCGCCTGACGCAGGTGCTCACCGGACATGGTTGTTTCGGGGAGTACCTGCACAGAATGGGGCGGGAGCCATCGGCGCGGTGCCACCACTGCGGCGAGGAGGTGGACACGTCGCAACACACGCTGGAGGAGTGCCCGGCTTGGGCCGGTCCGCGCCGTGTCCTTAGAGCCGCGGTGGAAGGGTGGGACCTCTCGCTCCCGGTCATGGTCGACCACATGATCCGGGGGCGGAGGTCGTGGAAAGCGGTGGCCTCCTTCTGCGACACCGTGATGAGGCAGAAGGAGGAGGCCGAGCGGATCCGGGAAAGGGACCCGAGCTCGGCGAGGAGGAGGATGGCGCGGGGACGTCCCCCGCGCCGTCGTATGCCGCCCCCAAATCCTGGGAGGAGAAGGGGCTCGGCGGTGTTGGCGAGGGCGGCGGCGCGGGGGATGTCCCCCCGCGGCGCGACGAGCCCCCCCGCTGTTGCTGGGGGGGCGGTGACTGGGGGGAGGGCGCGGGGAGTGTTCCCCTCTCCGCGCCAAGTGATGCCACCCCCTCCTGGGGGTGCTGATGTTCCGTTGGCGGCGCGGAGGTCGCGCCGTCGGTTGCCCCCGTCCCGGGGGGCGGAGGATGGGAGAGCCGGGGGAGTGAGCTGACCCCGGCCTCCGGGGGGGAGTTAGAATCTCCCCTCGTGGTGTCCCGACACCCCAAGGCGTTCTCGCGGCGGGGTGTCGGCCACCTAGAGATGTTTTGATCTATGGTGGCGCGGGGGGGTGGGGTGGGGAGGGTCGGGGCGTACGGAGACGCTTCCGACGACCTTTCCTTACCGGTGTCGGCGCCTTCTTGCCCTGGTCTGGAGCATGGCCCACGGGCCGCTTCCACGAGCGGGGCAAGGAGGCACCGGGAGCTGCGGGTGGACCGAGCTGGGGCTCGGGAAGCCCGATTCGAAGGCTCCAGGGACGGGGACACCGAGCGGGTCCCTCCGCTCGGGGTCCAGTTAGAGTAGTCATGGGGGGAGTTAACCCCTCCCCTTGGGATGCTATTAAAGCTAGGGGGTGACCCGTTGAATTCTCGCGAGATCCGGGCGCCTCCTAATTAGCTCAGGCGGGCGTGTGTTTTAGTGGGTACTCTGAGGGAGGGGATCGCGAAGCTTTGCCAGCTTGGCGACCCCCTCCATGAGGGAGCCCCACACAACTCCGGCTTCCCCCCAGGGGGTCGGGGTATGCGTAATGCATTTCACACGGAAAAAAAAAAAAAAAAAAAAAAAAAAGGTTACATAACAGTTAATAAAAACATCGCCACCTAAAAAGTTGTTATAACTTATTATCACATTGTAAATATTGTCATCTAATTTTTTCGCGTGAAATGTGCATTATTTTAAAATTTTACTATAAATAATGACCATGCACATCTGCGCTGAATATACCTAATGTAGTTATAAAAAAAATCCCAGTACATGTATTAAAAATCACATTATAAGTTATGTAACAAATACATACTATTATTATAATTTGTGACGTTGCAATTTTGCCACGTCCCTTCTCCTTCTGTTTCGGAGACATTTCGTGAGCGATAAAGGACCGGACCGCCCTCTAACGGGACACACAATCGCAAATACAGGATTCGAGAGCGCTCCTCTGAGAGATTCCGACTTTATCGAGGACTGTCTAATGACATCTGTCGCGCGTGCCGAGAACGGCAAGTTTCAGAGCCGTACATGGGACGCGCCCAAGGAACCACCGACCGTCCGAATTTTCACGGGAGCGAAACAGCATCCCGCAGCTCAGGAAGCGCCCGACCGAAAGCAAATGGCCTTTTCGAGAAGAGATGTCGAAAAAGAGAACTGGTGCCAGTTCCAACGATACTTGGAGCGAGCGCACCCGGCGAACCAACCGGAGGCGTCGTAGGGACAACGGCTCTATATGACATCTCGTCGAAGAAGACGACCAAACCACTCTCGCGACGCCTCGCCCCTCTGAATAGAGCCATTCCCGGGGTCGGTGCCCTCGCATCCAAGGGAGGCAGCGCCTCCGCCCGCCTAGAGAGCAAGAAGCTCCCTAGGATATTGCGATATTGTCCGGGGCCCTAGGACGCTATAGGGTACGCTCCTGACGCCTAGCGTTTGTGCGGGAAAACCGCCATCGGGAATTCGGAGAAACGGTCGAGTGGGGGGAACCACGTTCGATCCGCTAGGCGGCCGAAAATCGATAGATCACTGTCGCGCTGGCTCTCGTTGACGTTTCACGTGTCCGCCGTTAAATTCGCGTTGCGAACCGTTGTAATTTGCGTCGGGAAACTAGAAGGTGCCTGTTAGGGGTTCTCGTGGCGCTAAGGACGAAGTTCACCTGCGTTTCAGCTGAGCCACGCTCTATCGAGAGCATTTTCGGTCTAAGAGCGAGCAAAGGCCACGAGAAACGGTAAGTCGCACTTGTGATCTTTTCGATGTTTCGTCGTCCGGCGGCTCGACCTTCGTCGCGCGAGGGCAAACGCTTCCCGTTCCGTCCTCGATAATTCGCTCGTACTCGTTTCGGGAGTGCTTTGAGTTTTCGAGTAATTACGAGAGAGTTTTCCGTTGCGAGTTGCGTGCGTAGGAGTGTCCTCAGAGAAGTCGCGTTTCGGGAGAGCAATCTCTGCGTTAGTTTCGTGCGATCTCGAATCCTGTGTTTCTCGCCGACCATCGTAGCGTTCTCGTCGACGTTCGGACGCGTAACCGTCAGCGTACGCGTCATAGCGAATAACGTGCGGAAGTCTTCGCGGCAGTCTCGCAGTTCGCCGATCATCTGCGCCTCGCTTTTCCGAAGTCGCGTTGCGAAGGAAACGGCGATAACTTCCAGCGATATCGTCGCGAGCGAAAACTGTACGACAACCGCGCTGCGAACGAACACCTTCTCGCTCGATTGTATGAAGAGCGCGGGCTCTCGGGTCGCGGCCACGTGGCCGCTTCATTTTGTGAGACTTTGACCGCTGCAATAAACAGCTCGAGACCAACTCGTTGTCGAATTCTTCTCTTCCTGTGAGATCCGTCCTACCGAGAGGGCCGTCCTCGTTTTCCCGTGTCCGAACCAACTGGCCTAGTCGCGTCGTAGTTTCCGATCCGCGTATCTCGAAGATTCGACTCCCGGCCTCGGCTTCTCCGAGTTTCGAGTCTAGTACCGTGTTTCGTGTGGCATCCTCGAGGTGCCTGGCGCCCGAACATTTCGCGCTGAGGAGAGAATCATCGGATCTTCGAGGCTCGTTTAGTCCCGGGCGGACCGCGTGTACTCGGCTTGCACGCGGCCTGGTCTCAGCGCCTGCAAGGCCCGGAGTTGACCGGTTTCTGCGAGCATCACGCTCGTCAGAAAAAGGTTAACGTGACAAATTATCTATTTCATAAGAACGGAGAGTTGATTCTCGAGTATCGTGATAACTCGCTCGCGCGATCTTGTTCGAGTCATCCGCCCGATGTGTCTGATGTATCGCGCACCCGATTCTTCTCTCGCCAGGCCCCTTACCCTTCCGCCTCTCGCTATCTTCGCAGCGTAGCCCGCCTGTGCTTCGTACGCCAGCGTTAGTAGGAAGAGTGCAAAGGCAAGGTACGCTGCGATACTTGGTGAGAGTGTGAGAGGCGAAAGGAGAAGAGGCCCGGCGTATAGTAGAATATGGCAACTTGGCAACCCTGCACCCGACTCGAGCCTCACAGCCTCGAGTCCGTCAGTGCCCCGACTTGACGATTCGTACGCCCGAAGCATGACTGCTTCGCCTGATATTTTTTAGTGCAACCTGGCTGTATTATTATCCGATTTATGCCGTGTTTGAGCTTATTTTGATCGGGAAAACATTTTCAACCGATAGGTGATGATATCATTATGATAACGTTCATATTAAGTAATATTGGTTTCAGTTAGTAATTGCCAATACGCTGTGCGTTACAATGTTGCCTCTGATGCTGAATCACGACCGTATCGAACGTCGCGTCGTGTGCCTCCTAGAAACAACAATGTAAGCGTTTCCCCATCACTTATTAATAGCAATAAAATGTTTGTTACGATTCATAATTCTGCCATGGAAACGTTATCAATCGATTGTTAATGGTTCGCTGATGAAAACAAGTCTAAACACGCCACAAATCAGATAAGTTAGAGGCATGCCCAACGCCCAACTCGACGGCTGGCG
Organism: Lasioglossum calceatum; assembly: GCA_963966675.1. NCBI lineage: Eukaryota > Metazoa > Arthropoda > Insecta > Hymenoptera > Halictidae > Lasioglossum > Lasioglossum calceatum. The sequence goes on along the minus strand of OZ016546.1, from coordinate 1,020,976 downwards.
ATGCGTAAAGCGCAAGATTTCGCTTCAGCTCGTGAGCCGGCTCCTGCGCTGGCTGGTTGATACATATGTACTAGGGAGAACTGCAACAGTGTGCGTGTGAACGTGTGTTACACTGACACACTTATTGTTCGTGGGGTGGGCTCCCTTTCCATACGTCCGAGCTGAGTTTCGGCTCATGAGCTGGCGAGCGGCTCACGAGGCGCTCTTTGAATAAAAAATTATTCGTCATGCTTCGGAAAGAGATAACCATCATTATTTTTATTTAACGCATGGTAAATAATTTTTTTATCATTTATTCGCTAATTGAAAGTTTCAGTTCAATAAAAATTTGTACGCGATTCTAATTTCGAGACGTTCCAACACTTACGCCCTTCGCGAGGGGACGGGGACGGCTGTATACTTTTCCTCACGAAGAGACTAAGCGAAACGAAATGCAGGAACAAGCTTTGGCACGTTCACGTGAAACCCCCGCCCCCCATTTTTTCCAGAAGATGTTTTTAATATGATGAGACCGAGGCCAGTCAATCAGTCAATCCGACCTCAATCCGACCTCAATCCGACTTACACATAGAAATACAGGGTGAACATTATAAAGCGTTGCAGACGAATATCTCCAAAAATATTGATTGTACGCAAAAATGTTTCAGATCGAAGTTGTTGAGTACCGAGGAGGACATCATTCGTTGGGGCTTTTATTTTTACCGGTGGACACTCCAAGGTGAGGTGAAGGTCAACTTTCTTATTTTCAATAGAATGTCCTATTTCTCATACCATAAATCGAGAGAGTATCAAATTCTGAATATAAAAGTGTTCCTTCATATATCCTAAACCTAATAGTTAACGAGATATTATCCAAAGAAGAAAGAAAATTTTTTCGATAATATCTCGTTGACTACTAGGTTTAGGACATGTGGAGGTCAATACATTTTTACTCAGAATTCGATAGTCAATCGATTCATGATGCAGAAAGTAGGTCTTTCCATTTTAAAAAATCAAGGTGACCTTCTCTTCACCTTGGAATGTTCATCGGGAAAAATAAAAATCCCACCACATGATGTCCCCCTCTCTACTGAACAACTTTCATCTCAAACATTTTTGCGTATAATCAATATTTTTCGAGATATTCGTCTGTAATGCTTTATAATGTTCACCCTGTATATTCCATAGCATAATACTTTTGGATCTCTTTTACCCAGCTTGATCACCGATCCACTAGCCACCCATCCTACATATTAATTAATCCACTTAATTCTTTTAATCGAACTCTTTATTATTCGGAACACCATGCGTCAAATAAAAGTTATTCCGTTTTTTTGCTTGTTTCTGTCCCACAGATCGATTCTTGGAACAATTATGTATAAAAAAAGTGTAAGGAAATAATGCCCGTTTATGAAATATTAAGTTGGAACGAAAGTTCGTAGCCTTTTTAAATCAAAATTCAAAGATAAAATTATAAGATGTGTATTCATAGGTTTATTGAATAACATGGTAATTAAGTCACTTAAAAAATGTCAAAAAGTAATAGAAGAAAATGGAAAATATGTTAGTTATTGAACAAATCTATGTATAAATATCATAATTTCATGTTTGAGTTTTAATTTAAAGACGCTACGAACTTTCGTTTCAACCCAATTTTTCGATATTACAAATTTAGGTGTCTCATATAAAATTTGAAGTAGGAATTGTTCATTTTCCTAAAATAATGCATTTACATAGGATATTTCAAGGAATTTTTTGTCTTTGATATTAGTTTTGTGATGCTAATATTTTAAACCTAAAAAATAAACACCATAACATCGTCTGAAATATCATAGTTTATCTCGAACACGTTCGTTGAAGAAGGTAACACGAAACAGTGGTCTGCTGCACCGATGAAATGCCGTCGGTGGCCTTCTAGTTCGCAATCTAGTCAGAATCTATCCTAGAGGGCGTAAGAGAACACCAAAATATTCGTGCCACACCAACTCCCGTAAGGCTATCTCGTCGGTGCTGGAACGAACTGTCACACTTGTACTGATTGTGAGTTGTGAGAAGTTGATAAATCTTATCGTCTCCTTCGATCGAACAAAACAGGTAAATTTATTCGAACAATAATTATCAGCATGTCGAACATTAGAAGAAGCGTGATTATGGAAAATAATAAACAACGAGTGAAAGAATCATTTTATCTAATGGACTGCGATGCTGATGGTTATTTAGATTATCATGAAATGAAAGCTGCATTAAAAGCTTTGGGTTTTACAGTTAAAAAATCGTACGTTTTAACGATCATGCCAATGTACGATAAGCACGACTGTAACAAAATTTGTTTCGATGATTTTAATTATGTTGGTATGTTTTGTACAATACAAAGTAATTTAATGATAAAAATGTCTACGATTCTGTTGCATATCGATTAATTTATTCAATTTTTATATTTGTACAGTGTTAAAGAAATTAAGTAAACGAAGTTCTTTAGATGAAATAAAATATGCATTTAAGAGTTTCATAAATGACTCTCTATACGATAAGATAACATTAGAAGATTTACAGACTTAATAAACAACTTGAGTATAACTTGACAATCGAAGAAATGAAACTTATGATGAAAGAGTTTGATTTGGATCAGGATGGTTCTAGTAAATCAATTTTAAATTAATAAACACCATTTTTTTCATTATATATGTTTTACTCTATAAATAATATTATGAAAACATTAGTAATGATATAATATTATTCATTTCTGATTTCAGTTAATGAAAGTGAATTCATAGAAATTATGATGAATTTTGGAATTTGAATGATTTCCTTCGGTTATAACTAAAATTTATCAATATTGTCACAATGAATTTCGGAGTCAACTGGGAAGAAGAACAACGGCGTACATTGCTTTCAGGCCATGCAGTGTTGCAATCCTCGTCACAATCAATTGCTATATCTCAAGCAGCTGCAGTTGAAGGTGAACATATAGCAACTGAAGTAATATCCGAGTTGAGCGAGCAAAGGGAAAGATTATTGAGGGCGAAGAGAAGATTATCAGAGACAGATGAAGAATTGAATAAAACCAAGAGAATATTAAATGTTATGAGAAGACGTGTGTTAATGAACAAGTTTGTATTAGTCCTAATAATATTGTTGGAAATAGCTATTCTTAGTATTGTTGTGTATTTAAGATTTTTCCATCGATAATATAACTTCAAGTATTGTATTTGTATACATATAGTTTAAATACTATTATATCATGTGTATTGCCTATAGAAATTATTTAAGATTGTGTTACGAATAAAAATATCATAAGGAATACATGCTAGAAACTGAACAATAAAGTAAGTGCAATTTAGGATTCATTGATGTGATATTGAATGAGAACTACCAGTTGGTAGTTGCAAAAGAAATGAAATTCAGTAATATATACAACCACAGCCTACTCTAGTACACTAGTACCAGAGAGTATATGAGAGTGCTCACGCTCGGGTTTTGCCCGTGCCCATTATAGTGCTGCCCCCTAGTCTAGTGCTTAGCCTGGATCAGCTCCCGTTTCGACTTTCAATCCGGGCAACCACCTATACCGACTTTCAGACCGGACAAGAACCTGTTTCGACTTTCAATCCGGGCAACCACCTATATCGACTTTCAGTCCGGACAAGAACCTGTTTCGACTTTCAGTCCGAACAAGATCTTACATCATCTTTGGCCTTGATCAGAACGAAAAGATTATATTGTTTGATTCGCTGCACCCGTATTATATTCTCTTTCGTATCAAACAATTTCCTGTATCAAATATCATGTATTAAAATAATTGCAAAAAATAATTATTTAATAAGGTGAAATAAAAGAAAGGATCGCAGAAGTAGACACATTGTGCGGAATAACTAATTTTATTTAAACAAAAAAGATCGAACTACATTTTAGCTCTACTTCCAACAAACTAGAAAATGTATAAGGTACTATTTACAATTTCTTAGGACCTTTAGAAATTATATATGTTCAGTTTGGACTGTGAAATGGGAAATAAAAGAAAGGCAAAACATTTCATTCTCTCGTAAATATTCGTGTGCCGTTTGATAACTGATTGATCCCATACGTTCAGAGTTGTGCTGAATTACAATTGGATTACTCCAGCAATTATAATTACGATGTAATTGAATTACATTGTAATTCGGTCATATTGTAATTTATAATTCAGATCTTCATTCAATTATAAATTACAATGTAATTCGTAATTGCAATGGAGTACAATTATAATACACGTTGTTATTATTACAATGTAATTCGTAATTGCAATTGGAGTACAATTATAAAATACTTTGTAATTAAATTACATAAAATAGCGTTACGTATTATGAACGAGGACGAGGAATAGAAACTACACGCCGCGCCGCACAAACACTATAAACAAGTATAATGAAAGAAAAACATAAAAATATGCCGCACTTCTTCATTGTTCCTTGCTATAATTTGGAGAGCTGTATTTGAATTATATTGTATTTCAATTACACATCTGATTAAAATACTTAGTAAATGAAAAAATTAATTGTAAAAGGTTTGAATTATTAATTCAGTTACTTCAGTTAGAAATATAATGTAATTCAATTGCGTAATTGAATTACAATGTAATTGAATTAGTACAACTCTGCGTACGTTCATCTGCTTCCACCCGACGAAAGTTCTAATTACAATTGATTTCCCCAAAATGAACATTTTACTATTTTCCTGTGTATATCTGAAATAATTTTTGAAATCATTCATATTTTCAAAGAGTCCCCCTTCAGTGTCCACGCTTTGTCAATGACAATCTCTCAGTAATAATTCTATGTTGCAAATTACAGCGAATCCCATCGTCGACCGATTTGCACGGATGATGGTAGTTTTCCAAACGCAGGGTTTTCCCCACTCATAAAACTCAACCGTCCTCTTCACTCTCTCTCTCTCTCTCTCATCCTTTTTTCCCTTCTCTTATTACAGACCTGGGCGACGATGGGCCGGAAAACACATGGTGCTGCTTTTCCTCTTCGCCGGCTCGGCAAGACAGTCCCCACCACGTCTTCCGACTCTCCCTTCAGCACGAGCCCCACGATGCTGCATCGGCAGGTTACTCACCACTACTACATAAACATGTACACGCACATAAGACCCGTGGACGTGGTGGGGACTGCCTTGCCGAGCCGGCGAAGGAGAAAAGCAGCACCATGTGTTTTTCGGCCCATCGTCGCCCAGGTCTGTCTTATTACAACCGTATTCCTACAACACTAGCCCATCGTTGACACAGATAGACGAAAACCAAACATCCACGCCAGCGTACCCCAAAGTTATCCTTCTAAATTTTCGTCGAAAAATTTGGTTTTCATGTTGTTCTAGTCTAGACTTTCATTTTTCTAGTGTTTTTTGAGAATATTTTACCAAAAAAATATATGTTTCTTTTGCATACATATTTATTTATATTCGGGATTTTGCAAAAAATCGATTTTTGATAACAAATTATCTAATTCAAAGATCCTTCAAGATCCTTTTGACCAACTCGAGGTCTGAGACCAGAACACAATAGTAGTACAATAAACACGGCCGGGCAACCCCACGGCCAGCCAGGTATATCGGCATGACACCACTAACAATTATGAATGCTAAACTTGTTGATTTTTCGTAATTTTCTCATGAAAGTGACACGAGCCAGTTCGTGGCGTTCTTCCGATTAAGAAAAGACTAAACTCGATAGAATTCGGACTGTGTCCAGTGGTTTTACTCGTGAAAGTATCTTCGAAATTTGTATTTAGATACAGTTTTTGGCCATCCTCCGTGCTAGGACGACAAAGCGACGAGGGGCCTCGGGCCTCGGGCCCGGCCGTGTTTATTGCACCACTTGGCCACGGCTCCCGAGGCCCTCGACGCTTCGTCGCCTTAGCCAGCAGAGATGGGCAAAAATTGTAATTAAATACATACCGAAGATACTTTCACGAGAAAATCCACTTAGACACAGTCCTACCAAATTTCATCGAGTTTAGTATTTTTGAAGTGAAACGTCTCTGCTGAGGGGCTACAATTTTCTAGCGTTACTGAAGTGGGTTACGGAAATTGAGTGTGACGAAACTGGTCCTCCACCGTCGCCAAATTTCCACGCTTCTCCGAGCAGCTGAAACGCGAGTCAGGAGAAGCTAAGTCAACGATGGAAATGATTGAGATCCGCTAATGTAAGTTTAATTAATCATTTACAATTCAATGAAATATATTTTTCATTTGAATGTATTAGGTAATCAAATATTTTATAAATTCAATTTTTCCTGTCTATACAATCTATTTAAACAAGTACAGTTTTTAAATATGTTAAATTTTGTAACAATCGTTTTGAGACGAATTAAGTTTGAAACAAAATTTTTTTATTACTGTACATCCTTTTTTTAAAGGCAATCTGCAAGACAGTAAAATTGTTTAAACAAATATAATTATTTAAACAAAGTATACTTTTTCACAAATAATTTCTTTAATAACCATCTTTTTATAAACAGAATTTTCCGGGCAAATAAAACTGTTTAAACAAACATATGAATAATCTGTATTATTTTTTAAATGGATTTAAATAGATTATATTTAAATAAAGTAAAAAAAAGCCTTCAAATTGAATAATAAAATGCATTTTCCTATTTGCACAGTCATCGCTGTCATCGCTGCCTGCTAAAAGGTCACTACTCTTCCTCCACCGACATTCACCTATATATTTAATTGTTGTTACATTCCTGTCAATAGTTGCTATGTATTATAATAATTATTTATTTATTTGTATTATATTTGTCTATGTATTATGATATTTGTTTTTATGTATGTAATAAATGATTTTTTGATTTTCGATTAATTGTTTTGTTTCGATTTTCTTTAATTTACCATTCCACAGTTAAATTCCGACTTCCAAACTGAACATAATTTCTACAAGTCCTAAGGAATTGTAAATTTGTACCTTATACATTTTATAGTTTGTTGTAAGTAGAGCTGAAATGTAGTTCGATCTCTTTTTTGTTTAAATAAAATTTGTTATTCCGCACAATGTGTCTACTTCTGCGATCCTTTCTTTTATTTGACCTTATTAAATAATTATTTTTTGCAATTATTTTAATACATGATATTGGATACAGGATATTGTTTGATACGAAAGAGAATATAATACGGGTGCAGCGAATCAAACAATATAGTCTTTTCGTTTTGATCAAGGCCAAAGATGATGTAAGATCTTGTTCGGACTGAAAGTCGAAACAGGTTATTGTCCGGACTGAAAGTCGATATAGGTGGTTGCCCGGATTGAAAGTCGAAACAGGTTCTTGTCCGGTCTGAAAGTCGGTATAGGTGGTTGCCCGGATTGAAAGTCGAAACGGGTTCTTATCCGGACTAAAAAATGATGGCAGCCAAAAGTGGCACGGGCAAAACCCGAGCGTGAGCACTCTCATATACTCTCTGGTACCACGGTACCACGGTTCTGGCATCATTCGTGACCCACGCTCAGTCACGCTACACACAGTATCGTGTGGTGTTTACATACATAGATTGACATACTTAGATATACACACGTGATATTATTAAAAAATGGTATATTTAGAAATTACTTTATGGAAAAAGGTATTTTAATACTAGAATTGTTTGTTAAATATATCATATCTTTTTTCAGTTACCATTATCGTTGTTAAGAACAGCACAAAATCATCCCATGGTATGTTTTCAGTTTCAGAAATAAGAACATATTTTCATTATATGTACATATATTTGTCTAAATAACTTGATGTGATATTTTACAGCTTGTTGAGCTGAAAAATGGAGAAACCTATAACGGACATTTAGTTAGCTGCGATAGTTGGATGAATATAAACCTTAGAGAGGTTATATGCACGTCTAGGGTATAGTATAATTATTTTCTAGACTGGTAATGTGTTATAACGAAAAGTAAGAAAAATCTAATCTATTTAAATTTGATTGCTTATATATTTTAATTTTCCATGATTGTTACAAGTAAATGGTCTATGAGCAAGTCTCGTAAGAAATCTATATAATGTTTTCAAGTTTCCGATAAAGATTTTGAATGCCAAACTAATGTTTATAAGAGTATTTAAATTTTCTCAGAGGAATGTAGGTAGATATATATAAATCACATGCATATAGTACAACACAATAAAAAAATCATACACATATATAAGTCTTACAAGATAGACTTATAAGTGGACATATATTGTAGACCTATGTGCAATGTTCTAGAATTTCATTCTTTTTTATCCGAGTATAAAAACATTGACAACACAAATTAGTATAAATACCTATGGATCAACTCGTAAAAGTTTTGCAAACATTTAACGAAAGAATAATTTGCATAATATGTGATTCAGGATGGTGACAAATTCTGGAGAATGCCAGAATGTTACATTAGGGGCAGTACAATCAAGTATCTGAGAATACCTGATGAAGTTATAGATATGGTAAAAGAAGATGTCCAAATGAAATCACGGGGTCGCGGAGAAATGAAAGGAAGAGGACAAAGTCAGAGAGGACGCGGAAGCGGAAGAGGTACAACTGCTGTTGCATACAATTCCGCTTGGTTCGTTCTATGCATAATTCTTACTACATTATTTGTTATAGGTACTTTTGGTCGTGGTGGAAGAGGCCCTGCACCTCTTGGTCGGGGTGGAGGTAATCCTGGTGGAAATAAACCACAAAATAAAACGAGGACTAAATAAAACGAAATCGTGTTACTCTTTTAGTATAATTTAATTGATTAACAGAATATATCTTCGGTTTCTTTATTTTTACATCCTCAAAAAAAGTTACAAACTCATTGTAAGCAAGTACTGTCCGTAGCTGTAAAGAAGGCACAAGGACAAGAGGCTCTAGCTCGGTGCTTCCCAAACTTTTTTACTCGCAGCGCACTTTACAGCAATTAAAAAAATTGCTGAGCACCTATTATATGCATATACACTACTGTGCAAAAGAAAGAAGCACCCAGTATAATTGTAAGATATAATGACAAACAATATCTTTATATAGAAATTGTATTGTACAATTACTGATTTATTGCATTTAAAGTTTAAAGTATTAGATAATCCGCAATAACACATATTCTCAGAACTTTAAACAGCAAAATCCTTTTCCAAAACTTACTGTGTTCTTATTTGATTTATTACGCTTTTCTATTAAATATGGCCGGCTGCTTCTTTCTTTTACACAGTAGTGTACAATCATATTGAAATTATTTCATATTTTATTAATTTTTTGTATAAATTTCAATTATTTCGTGGCGCATGGTTTTGGGAAGCACTGCTCTAGGGTTTATACAAAAATCGGTTTTCGGTCTTAACTTTTCCATGAAACCGGTTTAAACCAGTTTTGAAATTTTACAGATAGAAAACAAGACATATTTACAATTTAAAATAGAAGTTTTTAATTTTTTTTATTGATAATAATTAAAAAATACAAAAAAGGAAAAAGTAAGGTACATATACATACATACATAAATAATTTATATGAAAAAATTAACAAAATAATACTCTTAAAAAATTACAGAAATGAACAAATGTTTTATATTTATGTAAATTATTATGTTACTTCTTTCTTTGTTTAATAAAAATATGATTTCAAAAAGCAAAGAACGTCAATGGATTTATTGCTTAGTCGTGTCCTTAGTTTGGACACAAAATTTCCAGAAATAGAAAAAACTCGCTCACTTGCTACTGAACTTGGCTTAATTGTTTTTAAATAAATATTAATTTTGTCAGTAAAAAAGAAGAGCGCTGCTGCTGCCGCTACACATTTTTACAATAGAAATTTAATTTACCGACATCTTAATGTGGAAGATCCACATCAGCGCGAACAGCTCTTGTCTTCTTATACTACACTACATGAACACCCCCCTTGCCTTTCCCCTGGAAATGAAAAATTCTAAGGCTGCTCACAATAAAACTTTAGTGGATCAACCATCGCGCAAAAATTAAAAATTTTAAGTATATTTAGAAATAAGAAAAAAATCAATTTGGAATATAACTTATTTTTGATTGCTGGCTGTTAGACCACAGACGAGATATAGGAATAGACCGGACACCCAATCACCGACGAGATACTATTAAGGGGGTAGGATACCTAGAAATCTAACTAGAAGGAACTAGAATCTTACTAGATTTTGGGTCGAAAAATGGGTTTCGTATCCACGGCTTTTTGTCCTTATTTCAGCAGATTTTGGGCTGGGTGTGGGCTCATTCCAAAGAGGAAAGTTCAATGCGGCGCGCCCAGCTTATTACAGCAGTCAAAAAAGTCTTTAGTGGCAGAAAAATACATTGGAATCTGCGGGTATTTTTTCTCGATTTTTCCTCTACTTTGGACACTCATAATATTAGATATAATGAGTGTCCAAAGTAGAGGAAAAATCGAGAAAAAATACCCGCAGATTCCAATGTATTTTTCTGCCACTAAAGACTTTTTTGACTGCTGTAATAAGCTGGGCGCGCCGCATTGAACTTTCCTCTTTGGAATGAGCCCACACCCAGCCCAAAATCTGCTGAAATAAGGACAAAAAGCCGTGGATACGAAACCCATTTTTCGACCCAAAATCTAGTAAGATTCTAGTTCCTTCTAGTTAGATTTCTAGGTATCCTACCCCCTTAAAGACTGCCAGCCTTACGGGGGTAGGATACCAGAGAGGATATGAGAGTGCTCACGCCCGGGCACCGACGAGATACTATTAAGGGGGTAGGATACTCAGATTTGTAACTAGAAACTTACTAGAATATTACTAGAATAAGGGTGGAAATAAGGGTTTGCGGGAATCGATTTGTTGTTCTTATTTGAGCAAATTTTGGGCTGGGTGAGGGCTCAATCTAAAGAGGAAGGTTCAGTACAGGGTGCTCTGGTCATGAGGCTAATGAGATTATGCTTATATATAACAATATGAGTGTCCAAAGTAGAGGAAAAATCGAGAAAAAATACCCGCAAATTCCAATGTATTTTTCTGCCACCAAAGACTTTTCTGACTGCTGTAATAACCAGAGCACCCTGCGCTGAACCTTCCTCTTTAGATTGAGCCCTCACCCAGCCCAAAATATGCTCAAATAAGGAAAACAAATCGATTCCCGTGATTGCATTCACATTAGCAGAGATTTCCCCATATTACATTCATCCAGAACGAGCTAGAGCCAATTTTAGTTCGGCCGGTTTAGACGAGATGGCGCCTAGTCAGGAGGGTACAATAGAACGTCTAGGGCTATCTGACCCAGCTGAATAGAATTTCGAAATAGCAAGCAACGCCATCTGGTGTTCATCAGGCAATGCAGTGTTACCAAACTCTTTTTTTGCGCAGAGGTTGGTCATACTGATTTTCTAGTTACAATTTTCAGTATCCTACCCCCTTAAGGGGGTAGGATACTCAGATTTGTAACTAGAAACTTACTAGAATATTACTAGAATAAGGGTGGAAATAAGGGTTTGCGGGAATCGATTTGTTGTTCTTATTTGAGCAAATTTTGGGCTGGGTGAGGGCTCAATCTAAAGAGGAAGGTTCAGTACAGGGTGCTCTGGTCATGAGGCTAATGAGATTATGCTTATATATAACAATATGAGTGTCCAAAGTAGAGGAAAAATCGAGAAAAAATACCCGCAAATTCCAATGTATTTTTCTGCCACCAAAGACTTTTCTGACTGCTGTAATAACCAGAGCACCCTGCGCTGAACCTTCCTCTTTAGATTGAGCCCTCACCCAGCCCAAAATATGCTCAAATAAGGAAAACAAATCGATTCCCGTGATTGCATTCACATTAGCAGAGATTTCCCCATATTACATTCATCCAGAACGAGCTAGAGCCAATTTTAGTTCGGCCGGTTTAGACGAGATGGCGCCTAGTCAGGAGGGTACAATAGAACGTCTAGGGCTATCTGACCCAGCTGAATAGAATTTCGAAATAGCAAGCAACGCCATCTGGTGTTCATCAGGCAATGCAGTGTTACCAAACTCTTTTTTTGCGCAGAGGTTGGTCATACTGATTTTCTAGTTACAATTTTCAGTATCCTACCCCCTTAACGCAGACTTAAGATAGGTACAGACTGTGCATGCAATACATTTTTCACGCCGTGGTTCTGAATTACCGACCCTGTAGAAAATGCCCTAGTACGACAGCGGACTCTATCGAAATAGAACGGTCAGCTAGTGAACTACATGACGCTACAACTGGTTACAACACGTCAGATTTTACAGCGTTGTCAGCTTTAAAAGTGCAATGTTGCCGCATTATATTCATACAGTAATCGTCGATGCCCGCATCGAAAGCGTTCGAGCGGTTTCTTTTCTGCTTTGCGGAGCTGTCGAAATTCAGAGTCATATTGCTTCTTAATTTAAAGTATAGACTTTTCATTCGTAAATAATTTTATTAAACGATTATCTGAATATTCATTGACTTGTTAAAGAATCTTTTTAATGTTTTTAATTGTTTATGTAAATATAAAATTTTTAAATGCTTTGACATTTTTAATTCGTAGATTGTTTAACGCATTCACGTAACCTGATTATATATATATATATATATGTACGACGTTCACTTAAGTAATCTACAGAACACAAAAGTACAGTTTTCAAAATTATGTTTTGTACATATATTGGTAACAAATGTTAACATATCAACATAATTAATTTAAATTTGAATACGAAAGATATTATTTCCGATACGAAAGTATTAAGAAAGATGTAAACAATCATGCACTGCATGTGAACGCTATGGTATTTGTATATTAAAAATGACGAGCAGATTAGAATACGCGTCGTCGATAGTGACAAATAAAATTTGTTCATGAACAATTAGTTTACTACATGATGTGAAGGGATATTTTTTCAGAAATTGCAGTTGGTCGGAATTGTAGAGAAAATACTAAAAGTTGCATTTTACAACTTTTTTATGTTAGCCTAGTATTGAAAATTTAAAAAATACGTTACGTAGATGGAATGGAGATAAAATAAACTGAAGAACTTGAGAGCGAGAGAGAGCGAGAGAGAGAGAGAGCGTCAGCTACTTTGCTTAGGCGGGGTTCTTTTACTAATGATATTTTGTCGCTATGTAATAAATAGATATTCCGTTTTTAGAAGCAACCCAACAAGATTTATGATTTTATTCCATTCAAACCGATGAGGGTTTCGGGATAATAGCGGTGCGCTTGACTCGCCTCTATAGAGGTGACATTCAGGTATACCTGAAACGGGGGTATACCGCGTACTTTCCCAGCTCATTGTGACGCCAATTTTCAAATCGTCACCGTTTCCAAAGGCTTATTTTGAAGGGGAAACTTCAAAGAATATAACCATATTTTTTCAAAATTTAAATCATTCTGGTCCCTCATCGAAAAAAATGTAAAAAAAGAGTTTGTTTAAATTTTTCGACATTGTAAAGTTGATTATCGAGATTGCAAAATTTATTTTATAATAGTCCAATCCTTTCTAAAGAAAACAAAAAAAATGTAGCTCAATCGGACAAACAGTTCCTGAGATAAAAATTTGTAAGCGGGGCCTGTCCTCGCCAAAGCGGGCAAAAATTGCAAATTTCGAAGGGCTGTTATTTCTAAAAAAATCGCAACCGGCGAAATGATGACTTAAACCCCCTGTAATTTCACATGGACTACAACATATTTCATTCAGAACAAAATCGACGATGGCGCCTGCAAAAAGTGGTCGACTTTATTGTGTTTAATATATGAGATTACAATATGTATACCTTCAAACTAGTGGGTTATCAATTCATTTCAACAAAAAAATGATTTTATATAGTTTTGTTCATGTCATTAAATATCGTTCCAGTAGCTCTATAACTTTGGATTACATAGCAAGTATTATTAGTAACTCGAATTTTAAGTTACAATTGAAAAAAATGTGTAACAAATATAAAAACTAAATAGTATGCCGTAATTCTACGTAATTACGTAATGTTCAAAAATGTTATAATTTAAATAAAATTTATACATATGAACGTATGCAGAAATAATCAAAGAAACACCATAAACTTGTGGAAGTTTGTTAATAAAATTAACAATGCAAGAAACATACTTGCATAACTATTGAATAACTGCGTAGAAATATCAGACATTATTACATTAAGATTATAAGGCTGATTTGATGCGTAAGATAAATGCAAAATGAAAAACTATTGATATAAAATTATACTAAATAATTTTATTGTAATTTTGTAGTTCACAGAACCGAGATCACACTCTAAACAATAATATAAATGTACGTAAAGATATTAATGCTCATGAATCTATTACTTTACATTATGTAGTACTTCATAATTACTATAATTATCCTACTACATAATTTTTACCATTCAAATACACGCGCCATATACATTTGTAATCTTCAAATAATATTAAGTACCCGTAGTAGAAATTGGGTATACAGAATATTCGGTACTTGCTAATACGTTACTATCGGTAACATTGGGCGCGACACCGAAGTGGTATTGGGGCCACTTTGGCCCCAGCAAGTACGGCGTGACGGCCCCGTAAGATGAGACGTCTGTACCTATCCTAAGTCTGTGGTCTGTACCTATCTTAAGTCTGTGTATTCGTCAAGTAGAAGAAGAATGATATAGTAGAATGCTGACATTACCCATTCTGTAATTGCCTTATCTCGTCGGTGAATTATATAGTATTAACTATATATAATTCTCTTATTGCATTCTTATTTTTCTTAGTATCACCATTGTAATAATTGTTTTACAATATAATCGATAGTTTATAGATGTAGGAAAAATGAAAGTAATTACTATACGTAATATTCTACAAATGTATCAGAATTTAAAAGTAATTTGAACATTATTGCATTATATATAAAATAGTGATTCTTAAAAAATATTCGGTAATTGTTGACAAAAGGTCTGCGTCCTCCGATTTTGATGAAATTTTAATATGTTATAGATTTCGATATTTTGAACAACTTTTTCATTTTCCAATATAGGGGGGTCGCTTTTAGTTTTCCAGATATTTGCAAAAAACTATCGCTAATACTGTATTGAATTTTTCGTATTGCTCCACGCTCCGTGGCAACGTAACCCTGTCCCGGTGCAGCGTTTGTTTACATTTTGACGCTGTGGAGATGAGAGAGTAAACAGGGTCTCTATCTAGGCATACATATGTATATAGGGTGAGCTTCCAATTTAAAAAGACTACTTCTGAATTTTCTCGTTATATAATAATATATTATGAGAGTGAGACCCTATTTTCTCTGTCATCTCCACAGCGTGTTTAGAAGCAAAGCCGGGACCGGGACCGGGACAGCCTTACGTTGCCGCAGAGCGTGCAGAAATACGAAAAATTCAATACAGTATTAGCGATAATTTTTTGCAAATATCTCGAAAACTAAAAGCGACCGCCCTATATTGGTAAAGGAAAAAGTTGTTCAAAATGTGTTGCTGCATAACATATTAAAATTTCTTGAAAATCAGCGGACGCAGACCTTTTGTCAACAATTGCCAATATTCTGTTATGTTATGCAATGACGAAATTCAATTGTTCTTATTGAAATCCTTAGTAGGAAACAGAAAATTAATTTTTTTACTTATTTATCCGATACTTATTGCAATGCTCGACAGCATTGACTGCAATTATTAAAGTAGAGGTAGTAACAAGATAAAACTATTAACTAATTAAACTAATTTTCGACGGCTCCTATCCATACAATGTTATTTAGAGGCAGTATTTCGTACAAAGATATTCTCAAAAAATAATTCTATTTGACTCTATATGAAAATTTCTTGCAACATGACGCTGTTTAAAAAGTGCGTGTAACATGATTTTATTTAATTCTGAACTGAACCACTTCCTGAAACATGATTCACTTATCAGCACATTGTGCGACGAGGCGAAGAGCTAGCAGTCGAAGTCGAAGTCGAAATATTTAAAGAATAAGGACTCTCCGCGTCTCCTTTTTTCCCGACGCTGTCCTTCTTTGTGTCCGAAACTTACGTAGTTCATTGCATAAGCAAATATCATCGGAACGATATCATATTTGGTATCATTTTCATAAAAAAAACAAAATTCACCAAATATGTTCAGAAGAATCCTATAAAAAATAATTATAAATAATTAAGTTTTGTTGTTTTTGATTAGTAGTCTCATACCGATATACCCGACCCGACCCGTATCATATTACAATGTTTCACTCCACAGTCCACGGCGACTGAATCACTGAAGCCCTCGAGACTCCTTTCCCTTTTCTCCGTTTTTTTTCTCTGTTTTCTCCGACAGGACATCACAGAATAGTGTCTCCTGAAAATTGAATGTCTCTGGCCAGACTCGAGTTTTCGACATTTATAGCAAGCTTGCTATAATCTTATTTTATTTGTCAAAATTTAGTTTTCTATTTAAAATATTTTGTTGTTGAAGCTCATTAATAGTTTTTAATAGTACTTGAAATATTTAAAATGATAGTGAAATATTGGAATATTACCATTTGGAATAATTGCATTTAATTGAAATTGATACTTGAGATTTTTCCCGATCTTTTGGTTAAAATGTTATTTACACAAAGTGAAAAACAGGCAAAAATTCGACAAATGCAGGTTTTTTAGAGAAATTGAAAAATAGCATTGATCATATTTTTAGACCAGCTACATATCAGAACTTCTTTTACGGCAGCGCGTAAACGACAAAGAGGGACTGAGGTACATAGGACAGTTTTTTATTTTTCATTCTTTTTTTACGGAACCACCAACGTATTTGTGAGATTCTTCTAATTAAAATGAGTCTAAATATGTCATAATTTGAGCCATATTTACTTATTTAAAGTGTGATCATAACTCGCTATGATACAAGTTATTATAATAGGTTATTTAATATACCATAAAATATTTAATATAAAATATTAGGGATGTGCGGACCACCCGATGTTCGAGTTCGGGCCGGGTCGGGTCGCAGAAAGTCAGGCGGCCCGTCGCGTCGATTCGACTCCGAATTCGTCGGGCGGGTTCGAAAAGAATCGATCAAGTTCGATATCCGAGATTCAAATATGTACTCTGCGTTCTTGTGAAATAGATAATGGTAATAATGGTTTTCTTTCTTAACTTATAACGTGATTTTTAATATGCTTGGTTTTTTATAACTACATTAGGTATATTCGGCAAACGTGTGCCTGCTCTTTATTTGTATTAAAAATTGAAATAATGCACGTTTCACGTGAAAAACTTGAAAGACAATATTTCTGGCTTTTTAACGAATTTGCTCCGAATGAACATAAATATGTATCGATATATACACCTAGAAGGTATAACAATATGGTAAATTATGGCAATAATTAAAAACGAAATATAAAAATAAACATTATACATATTATATTTCGTATTTATATTTTATTCTGTATTATCTACAGGCTCTACATAATTTGTTATTTTATATGATTTTATTTTAAGTGAATTTTTATTTTATTTTATATTGTATATTATATATTATCTTTTAAGAATTTGTGTGAGATTAATGATAATTAAGTAGGTTACATAACAGTTAATAAAAACATCGCCCACTAAAAAGTTGTTATAACTTATTATCACATTGTAAATATTGTCATCTAATTTTTTCGCGTGAAATGTGCATTATTTTAAAATTTTACTATAAATAATGACCATGCACATGTGCGCCGAATATACCTAATGTAGTTATAAAAAAAATCCCAGTACATGTATTAAAAATCACATTATAAGTTATGTAACAAATACATACTATTATTATAATTATCTATTTCATAAGAACGGAGAGTTGATTCTCGAGTATCGTGATAACTCGCTCGCGCGATCTTGTTCGAGTCATCCGCCCGATGTGTCTGATGTATCGCGCACCCGATTCTTCTCTCGCCAGGCCCCTTACCCTTCCGCCTCTCGCTATCTTCGCAGCGTAGCCCGCCTGTGCTTCGTACGCCAGCGTTAGTAGGAAGAGTGCAAGTGCAAAGGCAAGGTACGCTGCGATACTTGGTGAGAGTGTGAGAGGCGAAAGGAGAAGAGGCCCGGCGTATAGTAGAATATGGCAACTTGGCAACCCTGCACCCGACTCGAGCCTCACAGCCTCGAGTCCGTCAGTGCCCCGACTTGACGATTCGTACGCCCGAAGCATGACTGCTTCGCCTGATATTTTTTAGTGCAACCTGGCTGTATTATTATCCGATTTATGCCGTGTTTGAGCTTATTTTGATCGGGAAAACATTTTCAACCGATAGGTGATGATATCATTATGATAACGTTCATATTAAGTAATATTGGTTTCAGTTAGTAATTGCCAATACGCTGTGCCTTACAATGTTGCCTCAGATGCTGAATCACGACCGTATCGAACGTCGCGTCGTGTGCCTCCTAGAAACAACAATGTAAGCGTTTCGCCATCACTTATTAATAGCAATAAAATGTTTGTTACGGTTCATAATTCTGCCATGGAAACGTTATCAATCGATTGTTAATGGTTCGCTGATGAAAACAAGTCTGAACACGCCACAAATCAGATAAGTTAGAGGCATGCTCAACGCCCAACTCGACGGCTGGCGATGCGTAAAGCGCAAGATTTCGCTTCAGCTCGTGAGCCAGCTCCTGCGCTGGCTGGTAGATACATATGTACTAGGGAGAACTGTAACAGTGTGCGTGTGAACGTGTGCTACACTGACACACTTATTGTTCGTGGGTTCCCTTTCCATACGTCCGAGCTGAGTTTCGGCTCATGAGCTGGCGAGCGGCTCGCGAGGCGCTCTTTGAATAAAAAATTATTCGTCATGCGTCGAAAAGAGATAACCATCATTAGTTTTATTTAACGCGTGGTAAATAATTTTTTTATCATTCATTCGCTATTTGAAATTTTCAATTCAATAAAAATTTGTAAGCGATTCTAATTTCGAGACGTTCCAACACTTACGCTCTTCGCGAGGGGACGGCTGTATACTTTTCCTCGTGAAGAGGCTAAGCGAAACGAAATGCAGGAACAAGCTTTGGCACGTCCACGTGGAACCCCCGCCCCCCATTTTTTCCAAAAGACGTTTTTAACTCGATGAGACCGAGGTCAGTCAATCCGATCTCAATCCGACTTATACATACCCAGTCAACCAGGCCGTCTCTGGCTGAACACGAGCCCGGCGGGCCGAGGGCAGGTAGCGAGACGGGCACTGTGTTGAAGGTCCCTCGAAGCGGCTCTAAGCCCACTGGGCCAAGGTTCTGACCAGGGACTATCCGCGCGGGAGGGCTCGTAACTTGGACCACGGCCGAATTTTGGCCGAACCGGCCCTCGGCCGAATTTTGGCCGAATTTTGGGCCGCTGTAAGATGGCAGCACGGTGGTTCAGCCAAAATTCAGCCAAAATTCGGCCAAAAATCGGCCAAAAATCGGCCGAGGGTCGGTTCGGCCAAAATTCGGCCAAAATTCGGCCGAGGGCAGGTTCGGCCAAAATTCGGCCGTGGTCCAAGTTACGAGCCCTGCCGCGCGGATAGTCCCTGGTCAGAAACAGGGATTTTTGCTTACGGGGTAGAAATACAGGCTGAACATTATAAAGCGTTACTGACGAATATCTCCAAAAATATTGATTATACGCAAAAATGTTTAAGATGGAAGTTGTTCAGTACCGAGGAGGGCATCATTTGTTGGGGCTTTTATTTTTAACGGTGGACACCCCAAGGTGAGGTGAAGGTCAACTTTCTTTTTTTAAATAGAATGTCCTATTTCTCATACCATAAATCGAGAGAGTATCAAATTCTGAATAAAAAGTGTTAACCTTCATATATCCTAAACCGAATAGTTAACGTGATATTATCCAAAGAAGAAAGAAAATTTTTTCGATAATATCTCGTTAACTACTAGATTTAGGACATGTGGAGGTCAATACATATTTACTCAGAATTCGATAGTCAATCGATTCATGATGCAGAAAGTAGGTCTTTCCATTTTAAAAAATCAAGGTGACGTTCTCCTCACCTTGGAGTGTTCATCGGGAAAAATAAAAATCCCACCATATGATGTCCCCCTCGCTACTGAACAACTTTTATCTCAAACATTTTTGCGTATAATCAATATTTTCCGAGATATTCCTCTGTAACGCTTTATAATGTTCACCCTGTATATTCCACCACATAATACTTTTTGATTTCGTCGTTAAACCTCTTTTTCCCAGCTTGATCACCGATCCACTAGCCACTCATCCTACATATTAATTAATCCACTTAATTCTTTTAGTCGAACTCTTTATTATTCGGAACAGCATGCGTCAAATAAAAGTTATTCTGTTTTTTTGCTTGTTTCTGTTCCCACAGATCGATTCTTGGAACAATTATGTACAAAAAAAGTGTAAGGAAATAATGCCCGTTTATGAAATATTAAGTTGGAACGAAAGTTCGTAGCCTTTTTAAATCAAAATTCAAAGATAAAATTAAGATGTGTATTCATAGGTTTATTGAATAACATGGTAAGTCACTTATAAAATGGCAACAAGTAATAGAAGAGAATGGAAAATATGTTAGTTATTGAACAAGTCTATGTATAAATATCATAATTTCATGTTTGAGTTTTAATTTAAAAACGCTACGAACTTTCGTTCCAACCCAATTTTTCGATATTACAAATTTAGGTAGCTCATATAAAATTTGAAGTAGGAATTGTTCATTCTCCTAAAATAATGCACTTACATAGGATATTTCAAGGAATTTTTTATCTTTGATATTAGTTTTGTGATGCTAATATTTTAAACCTAAAAAATAAACACCATAACATCGTCTGAAATATCAGTTTATCTCGAACACGTTCGTTGAAGAATGTAACACGACACAGTGGTCTGCTGCACCGATGAAATGCCGTCGGTGGCCTTCTAGTTCGCACTCCAGTCAGAATCTATCCTAGAGGGCGTAAGAGAACACCGAAATATTCGTGCCACACCAACTCCCGTAAGGCTGGCAGTCTTTAATAGTATCTCGTCGGTGGCTCTACTATCGGTGTAGGATCTGATCCAGGCTAGGATTTTGTGTGGGGGCAGCACTATACCGGTGGCATCGAAAACCCGGGCGTGAGCACTCTCATATCCTCTCTGGTCATAATAAACGGATCGTCATCAAAGTCACTCTAGTAGATTCTCTTTATCTATCCACCTCGCGGTAAAGTCCTCTCGTCTACAATCTCTCCTTCTTCACTATAGTCTTGCAGGATTAAAATTAAACCAATCCCTCTCTACAAAATTATAAAAATTTTTTTGTTTAAACAATTATTTTAACGATAAATTATTGAAATAACAATTCAAATAATGAAACAAATTATAAAAAATGTATTTAGTTAAACAATTATTTTAGCGATAAATTATTGAAATAACAATTCAAATAATGAATATAGAAAAAATTATAAACAATTTATTTATTTTAACAATTATTTGAACGATAAATTATTGAAATAACAATTCAAATAACGAATATAGAAACAAATTATAAAAATTTATTTATTTAAAGATTGTTTAAATTATAAATAACGAAAAATAACTATATACATAATAAATATGTAAGACTGAGCTGATCGAACACAATACAGAATACAGAATGACAGAATCGAAAAATAACAGTTACAGAACCGAAATAATATCGGTTCTCCAGAACCGTAACCGTAACCGATATTCTCGTAACAGTTATAAAATCATTTCGGTTCTTCATAACTGTTTCGATCAGAACCGATATATAACCGTTTGAAACAGTTATTTTCGGAACCGTTTCAGTCCCTGCTTCATATAAATAATAAAGATGCACGAAATACCTCGTCCATAGCATCGTTTCTTCGACATCGTGGAAACGAAATACATACATATCTCGTTTATCATTATCTTCTGATCACTCTTTTGCAGCTGCAAACGTTCTGCAATCAATATTTCTCTATAGAAGAGGTCCACCTATAATTTCCTTCTGTTTCGAATATAATTATATAGTATAAGCACCGTCCTTATCGTCACTCAACATTCTCGTAATGATGCAAAATTTGCTGTACGTTTCGTGAATAGAGGAAGTGCGTGTACGTGTCTGACGCGACGCATCGTGGATACAGAGGGCCTTAGTCAAAGAAATGTTTGGATCTGTTCCCAGTATTATATGTAGCGGTAGTATTATGTAACAAGATTGAAAGTGTAATAAACACTCCGCTTAGTCTTTGTAAAAAAAAGAGAAATATATTTATTTCATTTACACATACAATGTACTCGTTCTCAATGCTATTATACACATTTCTTACTTACTAATCATGGAATTAAAATTAATTAGTATTTTACAGTGACAAGTTGAATCATTTATTGTAGCTTTAAAAGAATAATTCAGCCATTATAATTCGTTTTTCGTCATTCCTTCTTGTAACTTGTCAGACCAATGAAATGAAATGAAAAATTGTATATTGATACAAAACATGACTTATATTCAACGTGAATACACAATGACAAGTGTATAGAATGTAATGTTTTTTTTCAAAATCTATAACAAAAAAAGGTATTAAACATCGAAATTCATACCACAACAATACATTAAGGGTCTGCGCATAAAGGTGCTTTTATGCCGAGGTCCGCGCGGACTTCCGTCATAAATTTCGGGCGGGTCGACGGGCCCGCTGTTATGAAGGTATCCTATCGCCTTAGAGGGAAGCTGATGTTCACCTAAACGAACCGTGAAGAGACGAGACCTTTTTTTTCTGCCTCGCACAGCGGTGAACAGCGGGCGGGTCGACGGGCCCTCTGTTATGAAGGTATCCTATCGCCCTAGAGGGAAGCTGATGTTTACCTAAACGAACCGTGAAGAGACGAGACCTTTTTTTCTGCCACGCACAGTGGGCCCGTCGACCCGCCCGAAATTTATGACGAAAGTCCGCGCGTACCTCGGCATAAAAGCACCTTAAAGGCGCGTTTCCACTGAGGTCCGCCGCGGCCTCAAGTCCGCGGACTCGAGTCAGAAATTTCGAGCGGCTCGACGGGCCCGCTGTTCCCCGCTGTGCGTGGCAGAAAAAAAAGGTCTCGTCTCTTCACGGTACGTTTAGGTTATGAAGGTATCCTATCGCCTTAGAGGGAAGCTAATGTTTACCTAAACGAACCGTGAAGAGACGAGACCTTTTTTTCTGCCACGCACAGCGAGGAACAGCGGACCTGTCGACCCGCACGAAAATTTATGACTCGAGTCCGCGGCGGACCTCAGTGGAAACGCGCCTTAAAGGTGCCTTTATACCGAGATCCGCGGCGGACTTGAGTCCGCGGCCCCGGTCATAAATTTCCAGTGCGTTGACGGGGCCCGCAGTGCCCCGCTGTGCGTGGCACAAAAAAAGGTCTCTCTGGGCTCCACGGCTTCACGGTACGTTAAGTTTAGGGAAACGATAGCTTCCCTCTAAAGCGGTAGGATACCTTCAGATTGTAATTAGCAAATAACTAGAATATGTTGCTAGAAAACTTGGGTTTGCGAATTTTGGCTTTTTGTCCTTATACGAGCAAACACACCATGTAAAAATTTCATACGGCACACCTAGAGATCGCGATTTTAGACGTGTACTAAAATACACGTGTACACGGATCCACAAACCGTTCACTACACGGATCTACGAACACGGATTCGTATTCGCACAGATTTATTTTTATATTTTTGTATTTAAGGATCCTTAAATTCGTACTACATACATGGTTCACGTGCCACGTGTATTTTAGTTCACGTCTAAAACCGCGATCTCTAGTACACGGTGAGCAATTTGGACGAAATCTGTGGCTAAATGAAAGAACTTTTTCTCCCTATTTTTTCTATATTCTTTGGTATGCTTTCATTATAATTTGGTATGAGGAAGTCCCTTCCAACACGGCGTTGGCCAGGCGCCGAGTGGCAAAACTTACCTGAATGATCTCAATGCAGTACTCCTTTTCGGAGCCATTGATTTTGAACAATGTAGGAGATAAATAATAACTGTTAGGTCTTTACGGATAGGAATTCTGATGTCGAATGTTTTCACTATAAACTCCCAAAAATCCATTTTCATCGATTTGCTAAATCAACATTTCATCGAAAAATCATTTCGTGTCCGGCGATTTCGGCAATTGTAAGTGCCCGCGGAAAAAACAAAGTGACATGCACTTACTATGAACGGTATTAACCTGTGCACGCAGCACACTCCAACAACAATTTAGGTAAAACAAACGCTGCCCTAAAGAATATTCAGCAATATTATTCAGCAATCTTTATTGAATTGTTTGTTATTCCGGGTCTATAAGATCGCTGAATATTCTTTAGGACAGCGTTTGTTTTACCTAAACTGTTGTTGGGGTGTCGTACACTCCGAGTGTGCGGTGTGCACAGGTTAATACCGTTCATAGTACGTGCATGTCACTTTGATTTTTTCGCGGGCACTTACAATTGCCGAAATCGCCGGACGCGAAATAATTTTTCGATGAAATGTTGATTTAGCAAATCTATGAAAATGGATTTTTGGGAGTTTATAGTGAAAACATTCGACATCAGAATTCCTATCCGTAAAGACCTAACAGTTATTATTTATCTCCTACATTGTTCAAAATCAATGGCTCCGAAAAGGAGTACAGCATTGAGATCATTCAGGTAAGTTTTGCCACTCGGCGAGGTATGGGGCACGTGGCAATAATGAAGGTAGAAGGCGTTGTACCGGTCGTCCGTTAGCCCTCTGCTCTAAGCCCGTCAATTTTATTACGGGCAAGAGCGGCCACTGGTTGACTTTGCGAATGGGGCTGTTGTAAAGATTAGCTGCTTTGACGAGCATGAATTACTTTATGTCCACCGTCCGACGAAAAACGCGAAGGAAAACGCGTGGCCAACGCGTGTTGGAAGGGACTTCCTCATACCAAATTATAATGAAAGCATACCAAAGAATATAGAAAAATTAGGGAGAAAAAGTTCTTTCATTTAGCCACAGATTTCGTCCAAATTGCTCACCGTGTACTAGAGATCGCGGTTTTGGACGTGAACTAAAATACACGTGTACACGTGGCACGTGAACCATGTATGTAGTACGAATTTAAGGATCCTTAAATACAAAAATATAAAAATAAATCTGTGCGAATACGAATCCGTGTTCGTAGATCCGTGTACACGGATTCGTATTCGCAGATCCGTGTAGTGAACGGTTTGTGGATCCGTGTACACGTGTATTTTAGTACACGTCCAAAATCGCGATCTCTAGGTATGCCGTATGAAATTTTTACATGGTGTGTTTGCTCGTATAAGGACAAAAAGCCAAAATTCGCAAACCCAAGTTTTCTAGCAACATATTCTAGTTATTTGCTAATTACAATCTGAAGGTATCCTACCGCTTTAGAGGGAAGCTATCGTTTCCCTAAACTTAACGTACCGTGAAGCCGTGGAGCCCAGAGACCTTTTTTTTGTGCCACGCACAGCGGGGCACTGCGGGCCCCGTCAACGCGCTGGAAATTTATGGCCGGGGCCGCGGACTCAGGTCCGCCGCGGATCTCGGTATAAAGGCACCTTAACAGAGCGTCTCGAGACGGCCGCGGATCGTCGCGGAACGGAAAACGACGATTTTGGGAAGCCAGTGCGCGGCACTAAATCTCGAGCGGGTCGACGACGGCTCCACAGCAGCGAGTAGGCTCCCTGCTGTGCGTGGCAGAAAAAAAAGGTCTCCGCGGGCTCCCCAACTCTTTTAGGTAAAGGGGCCTATTGTCACTGCCTATTGCACAAATGTGGATTTGCGTAAACGTCACGCTGCACAATAATTGTTACGCCATGTTCTTGATCGTTGTTCCTGCCACTTGGTGTGAATTCTTCTTATAAATAATAATTTAAAATAATTATTAGAAAGTACATTAGACACATCTTTGTTCTGCAAATTTTTCTACCGGTTCAAGTGTGTGAAAAAATTTTAAAAACATGGTTGCATTTTACGGTTCTTCATCTTTGAAATTCCGTTTTTCCCCGCTATTAGTAACAACTTTTTGTCATCTTAAAATGCGACAGAACTTTTCTTGCAACCTAATACTATATATGATATCAAATATTTATTTCAGATACACCGGTAAATAATAAAATGTTCATTTTAGGGAAACCCCAATAGTGTCATTTCACCCACTGCGATACTTTGCAGCTGTACGCATCATGTAAATATTTCATATCGGCACACATGAGATGTGAAACACTCCAGTAGCTACAAACAGCTGTTAGGTTTGAATTGTTTGTTATTTCGGGTACATAAAAGTGCTGAATATTCTTTAGGACAGCGTTTGTCCCAAAAATTGCAACTTTCACGTCGTGAAAAAACAGAACGCGGGGAAGGAGGACGCGAGATGTCGTTTATTTTACCTAAATTGTTGTTGGAGTGTCGCACACTTCGAATGTGCAGTACACAGGTTAATACCGTCCACAGTAAGTACCTACATGTAACTTTGTTTTTTTTTCGTGCACTTACAATTGCCAAAATCGCTGGACGCGAAATGATTTTTTGATGAATTGTTGATTTTACAAATCGATGACAATGAGTCTTTGGGAGTTTATAGTGAAAACATTCGACATCAGAATTCCTCCTATCCGTAAAGACCTAAAAGTTATTTATCTCCTACATTGTTCAAAATCAATGGCTCGGTAGAAGGCACCGTTGCATCGTTCGTCCGTTAGCTTCAGCCTTAAGCCCATAAATTTTATGACTAGTAATAAGGACGGGTACATACTGATCTACTCTAAAAATGAGGCTATTGTGAAAATTTGTTTATTTGACGAGCACGAATTACTTCATGACATTAAATTATTATTTAAGAAGAACTCACACCAAGTGGCAGGAACAACGATCAAAAACATTGCACAACAATTATTGTGCAGCATGACGTTTACACAAATCCACATTTGTACAATAGGCAGTGGCAATAGGCCCCTTTACCTGAAAATGTTGGGGAGCCCGCGGAGACTTTTTTTTTCTGCCACGCAGGCTCCCTGCTGTGGAGCCGTCGACCCGCTCGAGATTTATTGCCGCACTCTGGCTTCCTAAAATCGTAGTTTTCCGTTCCGCGATGATCCGCGGCTCTCTCAAGGCGCTCTGTTATGCGCAGACCTTAAGATGATCGTATTTACCTTAAGTGAGGATGGTGAAAGTTTATATTTCAGGAATTGTCATTTGATTTATCGTCCTTCAACTGAAAAAAAGCGAAAACAATACATTAATCGTAGAGTTTAAGTGTGCCTTTGAAATTGTTAAATTAGTACATAAACTTACTGTACGAAGCCAGATCTATTTCGTCTGGCAATTCTGTAATATTTACATCAAATCTTTCCTGGACATCATTTAATATTTTAGCATCGCTTTCGTCGCTTACCAACGTAATAGCCAAGCCCTGCACAGAACAAATAACAAACGATTAATAGCATCAAAATAAATTTGAAAAAATTGTAAACTATTGGATTTATTGGCAATATTAACCTTTGTTCCAAAACGTCCAGCTCTGGCTACTCTGTGAAGATATGTATCGGAATCTTCCGGCATGTCGTAATTAAATACTATGTTTACACGTTCAATATCCATACCGCGGCCAAATAGATTCGTAGCTACAAGAATTCGCTGAAAAAAAGCGAGAGAAAGAGATGAACCTGTTGTCCATAAACGATCACACATTTAGATATGATCTCTTATATCTCTATCTGTCTGTGTGTATGTTTGTGACGGCATCAATTGAGAACGGCTCAACGTAGAAAGCTAAGGTTTGAACCATTAGACGCGGCGTTTCTTCGGGACGGTTTTAGAGCAAACCGCATTCGAAAAAATCTATTCGTTAAAAATTTGTGATGTCATTAGTGATCAAAGACGCTCTCATTTGGGTACGTTTCTGCTTATAACTTTTGACTGGTAGCACCTATGTTCAATTTGAGTGAGGAAGGGAGAGAGAAAGGAGAGAGAGGGGGGAGACAGAGAAAGGGACACAGAGAGAGAGAGAGATAGAGAGAACTACACTACCGGACAAAAAGATAGCACATCGTCTATTTTTTCTCATTTGGTAGAATAAACTGAAGAAAATGAGTATTTTAATATGTCAACATATTCTGACATGCCTCTATGTATAATGTACTGAATATCATCGACAATATTTACTTCAACAGAATTCTGGAAATGAAAACGTAAATATTGTGGTTCGCAAGTGGGACAAAATGATAGCTCGTGTAGTAAATATACGCTTCCCAGTTACACTGAAGCTCTCGAATTGCGAACATCATCCTCAGAACATAGTTAATAAAGTCCGTGATATTATCTCGTGTTGTATATTTGTTTAAAAAAGGCAAAATATTATCAAAAATGGGTCGCGGAAAGAGATTGAAGGCGTGTGAAATTAACACTATAATAAAATTGGAAGAAGAACAACATTCAATGACAGAAATTATGCATAGAAGTGGAAAAGTAATAATGAATTTCTTGAAAAATCCGAAAAACTATAGTAAAAAGAAGAGTTCTGGACGTGCGCAACGTCTAAGTGCCCGGGAACGTCGTGCAATACTAAGAGCAGCATCCAATTCTAAGATGACTGCAAGGCAAATTGCTCAAAGTGTTGGTGTAGACACTAATATAAGGAATGTGAGACGTGTTTTACAAAAATGCAAATACGTACAACGAAAAGAATTAAAGAAAAAGCCTTGGTTAACTGTGCAACATAAGAACAATCGGTTACACTTTGCGGAAAAGAATATTCATATGCGAAAGAAATGGCGAAGAATAATATTTACGGTTGAAAAGAGGTTTAACTTGGATGAACCTGATGGTCTGAGTTACTATTTTCACGATATGTGAAAAGGGGAACAGTTTTTGAGTCGTCGACAAATGGGAGGTGGTAGTGTGATGATTTGGTGCGGTATCAGGTACTATGGTATAATGGAAATCAAATTTATAACAGGAAAAATGAATAGCAAAATGTATTTGGAAATGATTAAGGAACAAATAATACTTTTCAGCAGGATAATGCCGCAGTACACACTGCAAAAGTACTAAAAGAGTACTTTTCTCGAGAAAAAATTCGCGTTTTAGATTGGCCGGCAAGATCACCCGACCTCAACATTATTGAAAATTGTTGGGGAAATCTTGCCCTAGCTGTATATAGAAATGGCAGACAATTTGGAAATATTGCCGAATTAAAAAACTGTATTCAAGATGAGTGGGAGCAATTAGAGCAAAAAACCATTGAAAAACTCTATAAATCTTTGCCAAAGAGAATGATGGCTGTTATTAAATGTAAAGGAGGAGCCACAAAAAGTTAAGCATTAATTATCATTCGTTGATTTACTGTTATACATAATTTTAAATTAAATGTGCTATCATTTTGTCGCACCATATTTCCTTAAAAATTCTTTTTTTTTATAAAATTGTATACACTGGGACGAAATTCAATTCAATTTCATTTGTATCTGTTTATAGAAATATTTTGCAAGAATGTGTAAAAATAAAACCTTGGTTGTAATGTTAAATTATAACGTTAATTTTTAAGTGTGCTATCTTTTTGTCCCGGAGTGTATGTATATTATTATATAATACTATTGATAGAAATTTAAGAATAATTTCAACAGATGGTAATACTCGATTGCATGCATCAGTTAAATGCTTACTTTTTGGAAGTCCTTGAATTGCTGGTATCTGGATAATCGCTCCTCTTGTGTCATGCCCCTGTGTATTCCAATAGCAGGGAAATTTTGTTCTGTTAAAAGTTGTGCCAAAGCCATACACCTTTGTACAGATTTTACAAAGATAACAACCTATAGAATAATTCAATTGACAAATGGTTTATACTGATTTGACAAGCGTAAAAAATTCTGAAGAAACAACAGAATTTCGAGTCATTCCATTAAACAAACCTGATTGAATTCAAGAACGTCTAGTAACTCAAACAGCTTCTTATTCTTTTCATTCTCCTTAAGTTTCACGTAATGTTGTTGTAGACCGTGCAACGTGAGCTTAGCTTCATCATCCACATAGACTTCCATGGGCTACACAAAGAATGTATTTTACAAGATTACCTATTTTACCCTAACAACTGTGAAGCCGTGATAAATTTTAGACTAAATAAAAAAATTTTCGTTTGTTCATTCCAGTATACTGAAAAGGAATCTTTAGTTTGTATTTAAAAATTGAAAAATATACTATAAAGGATATATAGTAAGTGTTGTCCCATGTAAATTTAGACTGAACAGAAATGATAAAAAAAAGAAAAGGAAACTTTAGACATGTGAAATAAACAGCTATATAAACGATAACTAAAGAATGAAGAATCAAATGATGCAAAGGTGTAGAATTGATATATTCGATTAATGTTCCAATTTCTCCCGCTTCCTTGATAATGACATGTTTTTGTCAGTAACTATAAAAGAAAACGTATTAGATATACTTCGAAGAACTTTTCCCGCTCGAGCTCTCATTTTTGCGATTATTTTGTCGATCGGATTATCATTACTGGTTACATACGGTCCGGCGACTTCCATCTCTGGGTAGTGCCAACAATGAAAACTCAGCAGTCACCCCAACAGAAATAAGATGGCGCACCCATGAATGTTCTGTGTCACGCATCCGCTGGCCACTCGATACCAAACCTCTTCTCCCAACATTCTGGGGTACATTCAAAAATGTATGCCCACACAGAAGAATTTGCCACGATTATTCTTGGTATGTGCCCGGTATATATCACGAAACTTTAAGGCTTCTGGTATTATTCTCTAACATCGCGACTTAATGAACTGATTATTCGTGATCACACAAACTGATTTATGGCATGTGCATTTCACGTATAGATGACCACGGTCAAACTATATATATATTTTTTTAACACTTCCATTGCTGTCCAATTTCACTGTTATTACTCAAATTACTGACCCTCCACGAAACTGTTTTTAAAATATCAAAACGACGTTGATTTTTCGATTATAACAACAGGAATGTTAATTAATTTCTAGACATAGATATATCCCACTTAATTGCAGCAACATTGGCAAATTGCTCGACTAACTAACACCCCAGCAGGTTCCCCTTAATCCTCTTGCATCTTCTTTCTTGCGCTCTTCTGTCTTCAGGTTGTCTTGAAGTCTTCTTAGCCCCCCACCCAATTCAAAAAGTGCTGCCGTGCTCTCTAACACATTTGAAAAATCTATCCCTCCCTTGTTTGCGCCTGCCTCAACATTATTCCCGTTATAAAACCGAAATTTCGTTTTCACCCACCCCTCCCAACAGACATGTGATGTTCCAAACATTTTGTATAACAACGTTATACGAGCATCGAACTTTGGCAATTTCAATATGCACAGCAGACAATTAAAAGATACGTAATATTTCGAAGCTCGGAACTAAATAAAATCGTTTTCAAAACATTGCCAACTGACGTCATCTTGATTAACTTGACGAACGACACACTAACTGAAGATTTTTCATTCCCTTTTTACGAGCAGATATCTCATCCAGTAAACGGAGAAACTTTCGAGCAGTAACTTATTACTGCTTAAAGTTGTGGAACTTGATTTCGCAAAATCCAAAGACATTCAGGGACTTATTCGTGATTGAATTCTGTGCCACTTCTTCAAAGTGTCGTCTAACTAGCCTAACCCGCGGGTGCGCCGTCAACAATACTTAGAGTATGGTCAGAGATTTGTCCTGGGTATGAATACAGGGCCAACGAAGTAGGAGCAATCGAAGATCGAAGTGAAGAGGAAGATTGGTTAATTACATCTTGCATAAATTTCTTGCAGACAGGACGTATCTCCTTGGATAACGTAGCGCTGAACATCATAACTTGCTTGCTGTGGGGTGTGCTTCGAAATATTTCTTGTACATCCCTACGCATATCTGCAAAAATTAAAATTAACAGATTTATTTAATAAGAGCTTTTCTACAGTTCAGAAATATATTAGGTCAATCTAGTTTCCCCTTCTCGAGAAATTTTATAATTGGTTATTTCTCATTTCTCGAGAAATTACAGTATTTCTCGAGAAAGGCTATACCCGGGTTTGGTAGTGAAATTCGCGCCCGGCGGGATTTTAATCGAGCTTGCACCATTCGATAGCCTACCAAAAAAGACGCGTCTCTGCCAAGTTTCAGCCCCATATCTCATCTGTAAGGGTAGTTATTGAGAAATATCGAAAAACCAGTTTTTGGCCCATTTTCCGTATTTATTGACAATTAAAAATTCGGAAAAAAATCTGACACATTTAGAATACTAAGCCACGTATTAGGTATCATTACCAGATTTTTCCGTTGCAAACTCTGGTTGTAAAAAATGAAAAACACGAAAAATATCGAAAAAATGCAGGTTTCATATAGAAATCTAAAAGGTACTACTACAGATTTAATTTAGCAATGAGATATTACCGTAAGTATTATGCTCAATTTTTTTCAAATTCCTGAGAGTGGTGGAACATAGTTAAAAAAAATAAAAACCATTTTTTTCGGCGTTTTTTCTAAGTTATACTTATCTTTTCTGAATCTAAAAAATATATTATGTAATATTAAACGTTCCTACGTTCAGAGAAACATCTCCCAGACTTTAAAACTTGCGTAGTACAAAAACTGAAACTAATACTATGTACGTATATTCGAATATGTCGAAGGTGATTTCAACGGCGCCGGTTGGTGCAGCGGCTATGGTCTCCGACTGCGGAACCGCTGAAGACTTTTTGGACCAGGTACGAATCCCCGGTCAGGTCAATTCTTTTTTCTAAGTTAATCAGATGTTTTTTCGGTTCCTAACCATATGATTGTTGTTAACCCATTATAAAATATTTTTTAACTATGTTTAGACTATTGCAAAATAATTTTTTGGAAAAATATTCTTGCAGTACTTTCGGCTTCTAGTCATTTACGGACTGTGTTACAGCCCTACTTAAAATTTTTTACATGGAATTGTGCATCGACTTGACTCTTAAGTATTTTATCTTTACTGGGTGTCTTATTCAGTAATAAATCCAGTGTTTCATTAAGGTCTAGAGATATTGTTGTATCTGTTTCTGCCAAGTGAAAAGGGCTGTAATACAGTCCGTAAATGACTAGAAGCCGAAAGTACTGCAAGAATATTTTTCCAAAAAATTATTTTGCAATAGTCTAAACATAGTTAAAAAATATTTTATAATGGGTTAACAACAATCATATGGTTAGGAACCGAAAAAACATCTGATTAACTTAGAAAAAAGAATTGACCTGACCGGGGATTCGTACCTGGTCCAAAAAGTCTTCAGCGGTTCCGCAGTCGGAGACCATAGCCGCTGCACCAACCGGCGCCGTTGAAATCACCTTCGACATATTCGAATATACGTACATAGTATTAGTTTCAGTTTTTGTACTACGCAAGTTTTAAAGTCTGGGAGATGTTTCTCTGAACGTAGGAACGTTTAATATTACATAATATATTTTTTAGATTCAGAAAAGATAAGTATAACTTAGAAAAAACGCCGAAAAAAATGGTTTTTATTTTTTTTAACTATGTTCCACCACTCTCAGGAATTTGAAAAAATTGAGCATAATACTTACGGTAATATCTCATTGCTAAATTAAATCTGTAGTAGTACCTTTTAGATTTCTATATGAAACCTGCATTTTTTCGATATTTTTCGTGTTTTTCATTTTTTACAACCAGAGTTTGCAACGGAAAAATCTGGTAATGATACCTAATACGTGGCTTAGTATTCTAAATGTGTCAGATTTTTTTCCGAATTTTTAATTGTCAATAAATACGGAAAATGGGCCAAAAACTGGTTTTTCGATATTTCTCAATAACTACCCTTACAGATGAGATATGGGGCTGAAACTTGGCAGAGACGCGTCTTTTTTGGTAGGCTATCGAATGGTGCAAGCTCGATTAAAATCCCGCCGGGCGCGAATTTCACTACCAAACCCGGGTATAGCCTTTAAATCTAGAAAAATTCTTATGAATCTCATTTATTTTATAACATATTCTCGGAAATTAACAAATACGTATGTCCTACCATCAATCAAAACATGCTACATTTTAATGTAGGTATTTAAATATCTCTGTTACTTGTGATTATACGAAAAAATGTCAGAGGAAAAATTTGGACTGTTCAATTAGGTAAATATAATGGCAAAATAAACGAATTTTTTGGAAAACATATTTTGAAATTTCAAGGTCATCGTTATCTTTACTTAAAGGGGGTCATATAATTATTCTATATTCCTATTTTTAAAAAAAGACAAATCCAACGATGTGCCATATCCTATAGTTAAGGTGAATTTCACAATTTTCAAAATTTTCAATTTAAGTGCGCCACGTCATCCTTTTATCCGATCGATCTCAAACTTTGCACAAATTTTTTTTCTCACCTAAAGGAACAATACTGGATAGTTAAGTGCACTGTATCTCGATAAAAATTTGTCTCCAAATATAGCTTAGGTCCACCCTAATGTACATATTGGATAGGAATAAACATTGAGTTAATGTTTTTTGCGCTTTCGATAAATATTATCAATAATATTCCAAATACACTGTCCAACAGCCAAAAAGTATTATTTCGATTCCCACTATGCGATTCTTATAGAGTTTTTCGCGCTGATTCCGAATCTGTTTTTAATTTTTCTCCTATACGTACAGTTTATGAGAAAATGGAGTTTTAAAAAAATACATATTTTTCAACTTTGAACAAATATTGTGATGTTATTATAAAAGATATTGAATTGATCTTTACAGCAAAAGATTCCTCAGACTTTCCCGAATACAGTGATATATAATATTAATGCATTATGATTGTTTAAATATGTTTAAACGATCATTAAAGACGGAGAGACACCACTTTTGCACCAATTTTTGACGATATTTTTGAATTTATCTCAAAAAATAAGCGTCCAGCGGAAAATCGAACTATACCACGCGATAGAGCAGACTTTTATCTTGAGAAACCACCCTTTCAAGTTTCGAACGTCGACGTTGTTTTCGAACCAGAAAGCAAAATATCTTCGCCCGACATGAGTTGCGGCCAGTGGCGCTCACCACTAGAACGGTCGTTCGCCGCTCCGTATCCCGTCGCTGCGCCGTATATCGTCTCGAGCGCCACTGGCCGCAAAAACTGTACGTATAGGAGAAAAATTAAAAACAGATTCGGAATCAGCGCGGAAAACTTTATAAGAATCGCATAGTGGGAATCGAAATACAAACATAAAGTTGAAATTTGTTGGACAGTGATATCATAAGTTTTCCAATATTTTATTTTCTTAAAAATTCTCGACAAATGAAAAATGTTGAGAAATCAGGAACACTAGGTCAATCTGAAAGTTCCGTCCGTTTAGCGGTCGAGTGGCCGTAGCTCGAACTGTCGTTAACTATAACCTCTAAAGTAAGATTCACTTTTTAGTTCGGACATCTTTCAATAAAATTCAATACATAACAATATACGCTTGCATCAATAACATAAGTTTTTTTTCTACATTGAAGATGTCGGAATTTGTGCCGAATAAGTGTCATTTGCGCGAAGTGTTAATCTTTTGTTTCAATTGGAAGAAAACTGCAGCTGAAGCTCATCGAATGATTGCAGACGTTTATGGCGATAATGCTGTTTCCGATAAAACATGTAGAGAGTGGTTTCGACGCTTTAAAAATGGTGATTTTACTGTGGAGGACAAAGAGCGTTCTGGACAGCCACGAGTATTCGAAGACGAAGAATTGCAGCCATTGGTGGATGAAGATCCATGTCAAACACAAAAACAAATTGCAGAAGCGTTAAATTGTGCTCAATCTGTCATTTCCGATCGTTTAAAAGCCTTGGGGGAGGTCTGCAAGGGAGGAAAGTGGGTCCCATATGAACTCAAGCAAAGAGACATTGAAAGGCGGAAATCCATCAGCGAAATTCTGCTTACTAGGCAACAAAGAAAGGAGTTTCTCCATCGTCTCATCACTGGGGATGAAAAATGGATTTATTTTGACAATCCTAAACGTCGAAAAACCATTTGTGATCCCGGCCAACCCTCAACATCGACTCCAAAGCGGAATATCCACGGAAAGAAGAAGGCTCTACTCTGTATTTGGTGGGATCAGAAAGGTGTGGTGTACTATGAGCTGTTAAAATCTGGTCAAACAGTCACAGGGGATCTCTACCAACAACAAATTATCTGTTTGAGCCGAGCATTGCACGAAAAACGACCACAATATGAAACGAGACAGCATAAGGTGATTTTGACAAAAGTTGTCAAGGAAACGATAGAAGCACTTCGCTGGGAAGTGCTACCACATGCAGCTTATTCACCAGACTGTGCCCCATCTGACTACCACTTGTTTCGGTCGATGGCATACGCACTTGCCGAAGAACGATTTAATTCGTAAGAAGATGTCGAAAAATGGATCTCCGACTGGATAACCTCCAAAGATGGATCATTCTTTCGTCGCGGAATTCGCTTGCTGCCCGAAAGATGGGGAAAAGTCATCGCGAATGATGGACAATATTTTGATTAATCTACTTTTTCATTTTGTTTCTTAAATAAAGCTCTTTCCGATTGACCTAATATGATTATCAAACTGGAGAGTGTAAAAAGCTTATAATTACCTAGGAGTTCAAGCATTTTATCGCACTCGTCAAGTATAAAATGTTTCAGATGTTTCAAGTTCAATTTCTTGTTTCGTACAAGGGCGAGGATACGACCTGGAGTTCCCACGACAATATGAGGGCATGTGTTCTTCAAAACTTCTTCATCCTTTTGAATTGGCAAACCACCGAAAAATACTCCTACCTATAATTACAGAAAACAGATATTGCGTTACACAAGTGCGCCATTTCCAAATACACTTCTTGTCGGTATAGTTAATATAAAAATCTTCGTCAGTGGTGGATGGTAGTGATCAAGATGTCATCATTATTTGCTATGATAGAGTTTTCATCATGTGAAGATTTGTTAATATTAACTTAACCAACATTCATATACAGTCATATACAGAATCAATCTCATAACATAACTATAATACTAGAAATTTTTCAAAGAAATGTTGCATGATTTGCCAGGGGACATACAATGATATAATCTGGTTTTTGTTACTTTGTTTTTCTATCGAGATACGAAGGTGACACCGTATTTCGATAAAAACCCGGAGTAACAAGAAACACATTACAGCAGAGTACGACCACTTGGAAGCCAACCAACTTTCGTTCGAGCCAAAAATTGTTTCGTACAATTTGTAGTCGTCGTGTTACGAGATACACGCTGTTTATGTGTGTATTTATGTATGCATATAGCTTACCTTTACATGAGGCATATATTTGCTAAATCTTTCATATTCTTTGCTAATTTGGAAAGCGAGTTCTCTTGTGTGGCACATAACAAGAACATAAACTTGGTTCTCTGTTAATTCCAATTGTTGCAATGTAGCTAATACAAATACTGCAGTCTTTCCCATACCAGATTTTGCTTGGCATAATATATCCATACCGAGCACTGCTTGTGGAATGCACTCATGTTGCACTGCAAATAATTTTTATATTCGATTAACTGACTTGTCTTTTAAAGAGAATACTATATGTCTTTCTGTAATTAAATATCAGTTGTATTATAAGACATATCTCATTCATATTGAATCAGTTGTCCCTATCTACTATCATCATTTTATTTATCAACATATATATATATATATATATTTTATTAGAGCAAGTATAAAAAGAAATTCAGAAAATGTATGTCATGCTTGATTTTATCAATTATTATTGACGACTGAACCACTGGACGTGACAATATATATATATTTCTTTTTATACGTGCTCTAATAATGTTGTACGAGAAATAAAATATCAAATATTATAATTAATGTCAAACTATCGTATATTTTATACCACACTGCGTGCGATAGAATTAAGAAAAGTCATTTTGAATTTAAATCTACATTGAACAAATTAAGACCATAGCGAGATTTATTTAAATGATTGAGTCACTTTTAAATATAAATCGTGACCGAATATTCGCTGAAGCCTGTTCATCACTGAAGAGTGTGAAGATTTTCGGAAGAATTGTTGAGCAATGGATTGTTCTCCGATCGATGAGATGTGCAGAGTAATATGATCCAGTCAAGAGAAAGATAAAAGAGGCAATGTGCACGATTTAGGAGAAAGTGACTAAGAAGAAACCAATTTAGAAGAAAACTATTAAAAGGAATTGGTGATGATGTAGCCACCTCATGACAAATAAGTCTAAGAAAATGGTGCGTTCCCCTGATTTAGGAGGATGTGCAGAATAATATGATCCAACCAAGAGAAAGATAAAAGATGCAATGTGCACGATTTAGGAGAAAGTGACTAAGAAGAAAACGGATAAACGGAATTGGTGAAGACGCACTCATCTATAAGAACAATGGATTGATCGTTCTATAAAAGGGATGGCTCCTCAAGAGCTCAGTTAACAGTCAAGATTTTCATGAAATACGTTCGGTTAGTCAGTCACCATAAGGAATCAGTTAACAATACACAGTTAACAATACACAGTTCACAGTCTACGTCAAATTCATTAAATACGTTCAGTGCACAGTTAACGGTCAACAGTTCAGTCAATCGTCATTATACAGTGCAAATCAGTTCAAAATCAAGAAAGTGAGTTAACCCGCAGGAACAATATTGTGTGTGTTCAATAAAGTGAAGAAAAGTATACACCTGCTGGAGAACAACCATCTCCAACAACCAACAGAACAACCATTTCAAACAACTCCAAAGGAATTACCACATTTTCTACATCATTCTAAAGCTTACTAAAGCGACAGCATTGAGGCTTCAAAAGCGAAAACTGCGTATCGGCAATTACTAACAAATTTATAATAAGATTTCGAAAACATGTATCCTAAATTTGTTCAATAGAATATATTCTTGTTAATTTTTATACAAAATAAAGATTTCAAATCATTTTTAAAAGAGTTTATCCAACTTCGATTTCTACGTTCCAATTGCAAAATCAAAGTCACTTAGAATTTAATAAATCCTCAATTACTCGAACCGAAGCCGGTGAATGCAGGTAGGTTCAAAACTGCGTTTTATCTTCAATTAAAATCTATCAATTTAATTTTACAATCTATAATACGTCCATCTTAGGACGTAACAGTATATAATAAATAACTCATCTCCAAAAATTGAACTTTTTTTTCTTTAAAACTATTACAATCAGCAAATTATTATTAACTGCTCTTGCACAAACCCCCTGTAAGTCGAATGTTCGTAGGGTAAACATCTCTGACTCGCAGACTTCGATAAAACGAAACCTTTACAACCCAAAGATTTTAGTTCTTCCCTTGAAATTCGAGTTATCAAGATTCGACTGTATATCTAATAGCGACAATATATGTATATTTCTGTTATCTTCATTTCGAATAAGATGTAATGTTTTGTTATAGTCTTGAATATAGTTTACCTTCGGAAGGATGTTCAAAACCGCAATCAACAATTGCACGTAATATTTCCGGTTTAAGAAGAAAATCTCTAAATCCGCTACTGTGAATAGATACGTATGTGCCTTTAACTTCTTTCTTAGTGGGTATATCCCCACTTCCATCAACTACTTGTTCAGTTTGTTCCTCATCTTCATAATCCAAAAGATCATCATTGTCCGCCATTTTTATATGTGTGTATATCAGGTTGCACCTGTAGGTTTTAGAATAGTATAATAAAAATTAAATATATATAAATATATTATATATATAAATATTGTACAATAAAAATAGAATTTTCTTAACAATTCCACTTAACTTTTTAACGAAATCAACAAATTACAATTTTAATATAATAAAATACATTGTAAAATTTATGTGCATTAATAAATTTTCTAATATATTTGTATGAAATGTTCTCTAAATTTTCGAACAGTGAAAGTAACTTTACTAAAATATTAACACGAAAACTCGTATCGTTCGTATACTTTTCTGTTATAATTCCAAAATTTCTCTGAGGACGCGAAAAAATCACTAAAGCGCCTGCTTGTAACGGTAACGATTTTTGTAGGAACTGTGCTGCACGTAACGTAACCGCCATTTTAGTGACGCTATGTTGTTTGCCGCAAGAAAAAGCGTATCTACTGAAATAATTGAAATACTAACAATTTCGCTACTATAGATTTGATTCGTAAATTTCCACGCGGAAAATATATATAAACGTACAACAACAACTTTTCTTATAAATCGAAAATGTGAGCATGCAGTGTGTAACGTTGCATGTCTGTTAAATAAACACTTGCGTACCATTCATTTTTAACAATATAATACAGTCAAAAGCGAAAATATTAATTAGTATCGATACTTCAGTATATTTCGCACGTAATTAAGTATATTTTCGAAATGGATTGATCCTCAATGAATAATTAATGATGGATTATAAAGATCGAACTTACCTCTGAACACAACTTCGACGAACTGACGCTGCCGTCTGCCGTTACAATTTACAATATCAGCACGTTTGCCTCAACCTCAACGGCAACGTCCAGACTCGCAATCAGTGCCGCCGTCGCCAGGTCGAGAAAATCGAGGGGAATACAAGTACCCCCTCTCTGATGACCAGTCCACTCTACGGCACGGGCACCGTGGTCTACGGTCTTAGTGGGGGTCGTTGGAGTGTGCGCATGGTGCTGGAATGGGATAGTGGAAAGGGAAAAAGAGGGGAATGTGTGAGCTCCGTTTGGAGCTCATCTGGCGGTCCAGTAACCAGTAACTGTATTCCGGAAGAATAGTGCTGCCATCTACAAAATGGTGTGTCTTAATACCAATATGTAAATACCAGAAAAATAGGAAACAAAGTCATTACATATACTATATAAAAAATATTTTAAAGTTAGAAAATTATATTACAGTTGTAAATAGTTATTGGTAAAAAAAAGAAACATTAATTTTGACTATTTGTGTAATTATAACTTCTTCATGTATTTCGATTTAAGGAATTCCGGATATAATATTTATACATAGATTGCTAAATAAATATTAACGATTTGGCTCTCTTTTCATATTAATTAAAGCAAAATAAAATGAATGGGTATTGTTTTTCACTAAAATATAAGTAAAAATTAAGGTAAAAAATTAATAAACATTTATTGAAAAAGCGATAATGAATTTTAAATGCCAACAGGGCTTAAATCTCTGTGAAAAGGGGACTAAAAAATTTCAAATAATTAGACTAATATTATTGGATATATTGTTAAATATGGTAAAGTTTATTTAATAACATCACAGATACAATAATTATGTACACAAATGTCTGAGAAAGTGCTGGCTCGATGACTGAACACTTT
The DNA here is from genome assembly GCA_963966675.1 of Lasioglossum calceatum. Lineage (NCBI taxonomy): Eukaryota > Metazoa > Arthropoda > Insecta > Hymenoptera > Halictidae > Lasioglossum > Lasioglossum calceatum. Next base: position 979,832 of record OZ016546.1, on the reverse strand, counting down.
CAGCTATCCCATTGTCAATGTAAGCACTGAAGTACTAAGTTTCAGATTAAGGTGCTCCATAAGGGCGGACATTTGAGAGTTTCGAAATAGAAACTTTGATTTTTCAAAATTGTATATATTCGTCCAGAATTAGGGCACATTCTGGACGTATGCTGACGCTTGTACATATTACAATTTCGCTAATTATCAATACACAATTAGCAGTCATCCATATTACCTCGACCATGTTACATATTGTCTTCCAGCGAGGACAATTTATCGAATACGTAAAGTTTCATGTGAGTTTCGTGCCTTTGCGGAGTCGCGTCAGAATCTGGTTTTACCATCTGCGAGGCACATGCAGGATCTATATTACAGGGTAATATGGTATGACCGAGCTCCTTTAGAGGCAAAGAGTCTGTAGGTGAAGGAGGAAGCACCACTTTTTCCGGAGCATTTTGAATGAATATTTCCCTAGAAAATATTATCCATTAGTATGTCGGATAAAAAATATTAAACTTCTAACTGTATACTATATTGTATTTCGCTAAGGTTGTACCACCGTATTCATTTACCTGTTAAATGCTCGCCATTTTCTGTATAATATAATGTACGATTTACATTGAATAAACATAAAAACTAAAACGCCTGTAGAACCAATTACAAGAACTATCAATTTAGTCCAGAAAGACCAGTCTACGTATCCACGTAGGGCTTCTTCGACAGATCGTTCGACGAGTACATATAAAGACCAAGCCACGCAAAGTGTAGCCACCGTATGGAAAACAACTGTAAACCATAATTTACGAACTTCTAACGCTGACATTTCTAGTTTCTCCCACTGGAAAAGGGTTAATTAATGTTACATATTGTTTTCTTTAATTAAAGAATAGATTCAAACATAATTCTTCGTTGCTCTAGCCAAAACAAAAGATTTCATCAAAAATTTATATAAGTAAAAAACTAATACCTCGCAAAATGGTTTTGTTTTAGAATGCATAATAAATGTGAATTTGCATAGTTCGCAAGCACGTGTATCAGAAGCTTTTATCCATTCTTGAAGGCAAGTTTGATGTACGTAACGTAAACTACCGCTGCAGTAACATGGTGCTAATAGAGGAGCACCTTCCTCACCTTCGCAGTGACATATTCTACAAAGCAAGAAAGAAAGTTATTACATTGGTACATGTTATATGTACCAAGAAATATCGAAAGTTCTTAATTGTAAAATGAAAGAAAAAATATTGAGATTTTACTGTGTATTGTAGACACTTATTGTGCGGAGCACGAGAGAATAGTAGCAGGGGGGAAACGGGGCAAGAGGAACGCAAAGGCAATCCGAGTGGTCAGGCTTCTTGCCCTGTTCCCTTCCCGTTACTATTCCCTTGTGCTCCGTGCTATACATATGTAAAAATATGTAATACTAATATAAAATAGAACTACTACGACAATACATATGAAATAAAAGATAAAAGAAAATACTGTTCTCGGTATAAAGAGGAATATTCTTGGTCTGAAAAGCATTACTCACCTACAAATATCATGATTACTGGAGGACAACGTGCTCACCGATGAGTGACAATGATCCGGTATCACTGTAACTACTGTTGCATATGTTGATTCCTGTTAAACCAATGTTCCATTAAATATATTTCTTTTGAATATTTAGTTTTGTTTTTTTATCGAAAGATGAAAACAGTATAGAATGAAAAATATATGCGCTTGTTTACTGTTTACCCTTGGAGTCCATTCTGGTAAGTTTTCATCAGCTGCAGGACTATTATTATTGGAAGGATCAAGCGACAGAGGTGGTTGCCAATCAGGCGGATTAACATTGATCTGATGAACCGGCATCACTCCCCAACCTCGGCAAAGATGCGATCAATGATAAACGTTAGGGAAACACATTCTGAGGAGTGTTCGATAATTTATTCTCATTGATATCATGATTAAGCGAATACCAATAGTTAATTATATATATAGAGATCTCTCACTGTCATATTTAACATTCACCACGAGCATCTAATAACCTGCAATTGTATTAAATTATACAAAGTATTATATAAAAACTAATGCTACCTTAACAATATAATGACACGAAACATAATGTTATCAGAATTTTCTCCATATATAACAATAAAAAAAGAAAATAGAATACAGTCAAGAATAAATGATGAATAAACCAAGATAAACAACATATTTAAATATTTATTGACAAAGCATGCCTGTTCACAATAATAAGATTCGTAATATAAAACAATAAACAAGTTTTCCGTTGATATTAATCAAGGATCGACACCAATATATATATAATACAAATAAGTAAAATCGCATACAAAGTTACAAAAAATGTGTTAAATAAATCAGTTGTTCTCGATCAATTTTATAAAGTTGAAAAAACAATCAGTGTAATCACGTAATCAGTGTAACATTCGAAAATTAACAAACAATTGTGGGTAGCGTTGCGATCTGTAGAATTCTGCTAAAAATCACTGCATATCAATTTAACACACGAAAAGGATTCAACAAAAAGAAAACAAGCTCTGGCGTCACATACATCTTTTTTCATTTCCATGTAAAATTGCAGTTGATGCGATAACAGTTTTTTGCTTGGGAATAAATAGTCCGATTTCGACTCGGCCAAGTTTCATAAAACAAATTTCCAGTATAGTCCTATCTCGATCGAGTTTCATCTATAACACAAGTCAAGGCGAGCTCGAACGATTTTGACACTTCGTTCGTCTCGAGTCAATGACACAATATGTATGTAGAGAACTTGAATTCACTGCAGTAAATTAATTAACTGGCACCATCTGACGTTCGAAGAATTTATGAATTGGTTCTGATTTATCATCGTTCACGTTTTAAACGCGCGCTGTTAACTGCATTACCATTCAAAATTATTACGCGTACCGACTTCATTGCAAAGCACAGTCCTTTCTTCATAACAGACTGTGTACCTCATTTCTGTGATACGCCGCCATAACGCAGAATGTAGGCGTGGTGTGCGCAAATATTCAACCAATCAGAAGTTTCGATATGACATTGAATTCAGGGATAAATAAAATTTGAAATGGAAATACGTACTTGTAACATAGAGAGAGAGAGAGAGAGAGAGAGTTTCTTTTTAAAATACTTATAAGAGATATTCAATTTTCGGCGCAACTGTTTCGATCAATTATTAAATCTAGCAATTTTGCAATAAACTTTTTTTCTTTCCTAACGTTTTGGTTCGGTTTTGAACCTTTCTCAAAGGAAAAAATTGCATCTAAATCCTTTTTCTTCAATTTCAATTTACCTATTCTTTTTATTGTATTTTATATATATCCTTCCCAACCAGCACAGGACGTCTTAAAGACGTCGTTTTCTACGTCTTTACGTCTAAAGGTCGTCGCACACTAGAACGCTCCGCCGGCTCTCCGGCACCACCCGCCTCCGCTGTTTTGGGTTTCTTCCTTAGACCATGTATCTAAGGTGTAGATAAATGAAATGGAAGTATATTGTAAAGGGAACGGGATCTCTTTGTAACCCGTAAGGGAACGAATAAATGTACATACAACACTACAACACTATATTTTCTTGTAGATGCAATTTTTTCCTTTGAAAAAGGTTCAAAACTGAACCGAAACGTTAGGCAAGAAAAAAAGTTTATTGCAAAATTGTTAGATTTAATAATTGATCGAAACAGTTGCGCCGAAAACATCATTAAATTGAATATTCAACATTTACGATCGATAATCGGGAATAACTTATAAGAGAACTTTTCACTTCACATCTCTCAAGTTTTGAAAGTAATTTTAAATATTCAATACAAGACTTCAATAGAGGAGAAATAACATATTGACATCTTCAATTTTTTATAAAATTTTTCAACAATTTTCAATTTTCATCAAACATAGGTATGAAATGTAGTATTTGTTACTTAATATTTCGTAAATGTATTTAATTCACTTTAACATGTATTTTTTTCATGAAAAATATAATTTATTCACATTTGTTTAGAAAATAAAAAATAAACTCTTGTACACAGATTTAATACAATGATACATAGAATATACATAGTAATAGTCTGACTTTTATCAAAACTCTAATTTTATGAAAATTCAAAAGAACTTATATAAATATTTGTTCTCCTTCTCATTATTATATATACTATTTTCTGATACATTTTCATCGGTTACCAAACTTTCAAGATCACCATTAAAAGAACTGTTTAATATATCACTGAATTCTGCACTTGTACAATGGTTCGAACGTTTCAATCACTTTTTCTCGTTAGTATTAACTGTACGTTTAATCTTTATTACTTTAGATAAATCTTCAACCTCAGCATTGTCTTCTATGCTTGTGTCATGGAATCTTGTAACATTACTGTAAAATTCTTTCCGCTCTAACTTATCAGGCTTCTCTTTCAATGACAAATCGTTCATATTATTTGCTAGAGGATTATCCACCTTTGTCAAAGAAGTATTAGATACTTTTGACTCATCTTTCCAGACCATATTTTCATATTGCGAACTGCTTTTAGAACGTACACGACCAGAATGAACATTATCAAGACTAGATATGTTCTGAATATTATCATCCTGAGAATATTTCATTATTTTTTCATTATTAATTGGTCCTGTCCCTGTAAATAATAGTAAATATTATTCTCAGCAGCAAATATCTTTCTCTACTCGATGAAAAATATTATAAGAAACTTACTTGAAGTTTGAGCTTGTACCTTGGATGTATTTTTAATAATTTTCCCAATTAGGAAACCTGCTATAAATGCGAACAATACTATTTAACAGATCCATACAGTACGATAAATAATACAACCGAAATAAAAATTTCAAATATTTACCAGCTATTCCGACTGCACTTCCACCAAGGAAATATCTCATCTCACTTTCTTTGTTTGTGCACATATTGCAATATTAATTGCTTTCAACGACAATACAATTAAAATAATTAGAATAATTTAGAAGACACAGTACAAGAAACTATAAACTTGAAACGCTACATGTAACTGAATTTGAATCTGACATTAAATGCTTATAGGACACTTGAAGGTGGTATTAGAATGCCAAGATTACTGTTTATTGATTCGGTGGCAGTGTGTCTTCCTGGTTTTAAAATTGAAGTGTCCTGATAACTTAATAACTTAATAACTTAGCCTAGACCACTAAATGTATTTTTAACGAGAAACTAACCAATCAAGTAAATACGTAAAAATATAATTAAAAATATATACGACGACACATTCTCAATTTGGCAGGTCTGTTGCACATCGGACAATGCTTCGATGTATGTATAGCTTTTGTTAAACAAATATTACAAAATATATGTCCACATGCTGTACTCATCGGAAGTCTATCGGCAGATAATTCGTCATAACATATTGGACAAAATAGCACACTTTTTCTTTGTTCACAGTCACTTTTATGATGAATCGTAGTATTTTCAGGGAGATTACTCAAGTCTATTATCTCCGTTGATTCCTTATTGCGTGATCTATCAGATGGAATATATCTAAATACAAAACATTTTATTATTACTACACGAATATATATATCAAACCGGTAGAATAATTTCTTGATAATTTTCAGACTCTACATACATAGGACTATCTCCATGTTGGGATTGTTGTTTCGGAACAAATCTTTGTAACCGCAATGTTTTATTCGCTGGCGAATCAATCGTTAGATCAATAAAATCTATGGGATGTGACATTTCCACAAAAATTCGGACCTATCCTCTTATTTATAGCGCGTGTTAACAGGTTCTAGTACTGTAAATAAAGTGTCATTTCTAGTTGGGTTAATATTAAGTTATTACTGGATACCTTTACTGGGTAATATTAAATATTCGGTAACTAAATTTCATTATTTAACTATGATGTGTACGTACGTTTTACTAACCGTGTTATTAATTCCAAACGTTTTCAATTATTTTGTTTTTGTATTTTTCGAAACAAAATGAAATGTGTTACATATTTCGTTTAAAAATTGGACTGTGAAAACTTACCAATTCACACATACAGTATTTTCTCCCAATATGTACTACTGTAGTTCGATTCTCTTATTCGGACGGTTTCAGACGGTTTCCCTACCCTACTAGCAAGCATGACATGCAAGCGTGTTTCTGTCGCGGTCGCGTCGCATGTCGCATTCATCGCATTTCAAACATTCAAAAGCGATTCAGCGATTATCCTAATGGCAAAGAGTAGAGCACGGTGTATTATAGAGGTGTTCGGACTGCCCTCAGAACGGTGTGATAGATAGGACTTAGTTCTCTGGTCGCCACCAGATGGCATATTGGACAGGATCCCACTTTTCGTGTACGTGTACAAATGAGATTGTGTGTAGCAGCCAGTAGCACACTGATATATGTACTATATCAGTGTGTAGTAGCAGCACTGATATTATTATAAGAATGGTCACAGCCTACTCTACTACTAGCCGTGCTGAACAACTTGGCAACACTGTCGTGTTTACAGTTCGAGAGCAGGGTTGCCATATTTTATCCCCTCCGGCCCCTTACCCTTCCGCCTTCTCGCCCAGTTTCGCAGCGTACCTCTTCCCACTAACGCAGGCGACAGTGGCGACACGCGACGAGTGGGAAGAGTGGGAGCAGGTAAGGAAAATAACGGGTGTACTTTTGTTCCACGCGACGCTACGGACGGCTTGGCTTGAGTGAAGTGGTTTTCGAATTCAGTTTACAGCAGTTTACAGACTTTGGTGTGCAATCTAGCAAGAATCAAAGTTTTAGAGTGCCGTTTGCAGTATTTTATACTACGCATTATTTAAAATTATTGAGAAAGCAGGTAATGTATACATTGAATTGTAGGTTATGTAATCTGCTTTCTCAATAATTTTAAATAATGCGTAGTATAAAATACTGCAAACGGCACTCTAAAACTTTGATTCTTGCTAGATTGCACACCAAAGTCTGTAAACTGCTGTAAACTGAATTCGAAAACCACTTCACTCAAGCCAAGCCGTCCGTAGCGTCGCGTGGAACAAAAGTACACCCGTTATTTTCCTTACCTGCTCCCACTCTTCCCACTCGTCGCGTGTCGCCACTGTCGCCTGCGTTAGTGGGAAGAGGTACGCTGCGAAACTGGGCGAGAAGGCGGAAGGGTAAGGGGCCGGAGGGGATAAAATATGGCAACCCTGTTCGAGAGTCGGGTTTTCAATATCGGGAGTCTTGTGCTTGGGATTATAATTAACGCTTTTTTCATAAAAAATTATGTTAAAATACACAGTTTGTTGTTAATTATGTTTAAGCAATGTGTAAATATTATAACTATGGTAAGTAGAAGTGATATTAAAGCATATTAATATTTATAAATGCGGTATACATTTTGTGGACTCTCGGAACAGTTTGGTGTTGTGATACATAATATTTGAAATATTTCCAGTGGTTTTAAGAAAATAGAAGCTTGAAGCAATGGGAAATCATCTTTGGACTACAATGCAACATTTGAAAATGAATGAAGGGATATATAAGTTAATAGAAGCCTGAAATAGACGAAATTATTGTGACGAAGTCGAAGAGGTTAAGTGACGTCAAAAAGGTTGGGTAATCAGTTACTGCAGAGAAAAGTTGTGCAGGTAATATATTATAATTATAAATTTTTAGAAATGATATGTGCATTAATTTCTAATTGACTATTGTTTATAGTTTTAACATAATCATTTAGTAAAATATTTGAACAAATTGATAATTTAAACAAAATACTGTGATAATCTTTACCACAAATGCATCTATCTAAAAATGATTAATTTACATATAATGTGTTTATGATTTCCAGATTTCAGAAGATCTGATTCCAAAGGAACGTTTATTATGGCTTCGATTATTGCACACATGTGAGTAAATACAATTGTTACATCTTCTGTAGGAGTGGGAAAACCACTCCTTTGTAAATCATCAAAATATACATTATTTACAGTTGTACCTTTATCCTCCACAATTAATAATTTACATATATTACAATTTAATTTTTCTGCAACAGAATGGAACCCATAACCGAATACATGGAATCATCAACAATACAAGTGGATAAATAATCACTGTCAAAAAGTTCTGGAAAACCGCTGACATCAACAGAAAGATTATGAAGATCATTACTATCATCATCACAATTCATGAAATAATAATTCATTACCTTCTTGAAAAACTTGTAATTTCGTGTCATTACTAATCACAATCTGTGTTTCAAGTACCAAGAAACCAAAAGTATCACTATATACAAGCATGCAAAAATAAATTTTTGAATTTGTTATTTTGATACTCCAATGGTTCGAAATTACAAGCTTTTCTTTATAATTGTTTATTAAATTTAAGAAACCACTAATTAGATCAGAATCAATAAACTCTCTAACTAAATTTTCATGGTTTTCAATTATTCTTTCTCTGCGCTCTATACTCTACAGGATCTTTTCTTTGTGGTAGCACACGTTTTGATAGTGAATTGGAAAAAATGGAATTCGGATATATCTCAACAAAATTTTCCAGTACACCATTAGTACTCTGATACCTTTGGATATAAGTTTCTACAAAATGCAGAATATTTTGTTGATGCCCAATTTTTACGAGGAATAGCAGCCATCCATTTTATCCGCAATTGCTCATCTTTGGGGAATAAAAATATAGAAATATAATTATTTTCTGTCAGAGTAGTATCATAATTTCCCTTACAATTGGGGACACAACAATGCCGTGGCATTATTAACTAATAAATATAGTATAAAACTTGTGAAAAGAACTATGTAAAACAAATTTTCGAAAAACTCTGTATGTATATAATACATATGTTTTTGTAAAAATTTAGTTGTGATACTATTAAAATGTTATTAATACTAAATTGAAATGTATTGAAAGAACAATAGATTCTATTAAGTAAATGTTCTATACACAAAGATAAAAACCTAAAAAGTTAATAAATAATACTTAACTCCATTATTGCACTCTTTTATTTTCGAAAATTAGCTATACTACATAATAATAAGTACACTATGTGTACTACACTTCGATAAGAACATTTGAAAACTACGCGGGAAACTGAGAGGCCGGTAGGGGAGATTGAGAGTCTGATTGAGTGGGTTGGGTTAGGTATATTGATATATATATATGACAATCGGACTCTCGCAGTGTTGCCATTTTACCTTCAGCACGGCTAGTAGTAGAGTAGGCTGTGGAATGGTATGAGTGTATCTATATTTAATCCTCCGGGCTCCGAGTGATATTGAGCTTTATAAAAAGTGGGAAGAAGCCGCACAAAGCTGCACAAAGCTCAGGTACCACGTTGAAGAAAAATAGCAGAGTTTGTGAAAAACATTTTCGGAAAGAAAATATCAGAAAAGAATCTATTTTGAAAGACATATCAGGAAATGTACTGCTTCAGGTAAGTAAAATTATTAAATTCAAGTTCTTTATACAATCATATTTTCTAGTAATGATAATTTCAATTTATAGAAAACCCACAAGTATCCAAGGCTTTCACTCACAGCTGTTCCTACCATCTTTAATAATTATATGATGAAAATAAAGAAAATAGCTACGGTAAATATTTTGCAGTTATCAATTTAAACGAGGCTGTACATACCACCTCTTTTGTATATTCAAGCATCTTTTAAATGCATATAAATTTCAACATTCACATTTTAAATTCTTTTCATATAGATGACTCAACAAAAAAGCTTCAACCTCTGCTTGCAGTCGCACAGGTAAGTGCTGCTGATCAGCAATTTAAGAAATAATATTATTATTTGTCATATATTGTATTTATGTGGTTTAATCACATGTAATGTGATTGCATATTATAGGGTTGAAGTTCGGAAGATGTATGTATGCGTGTGTGTATTACCTGGAAACCCTATTCACTGAAGAATTGTGAAATTACAATCGCCAACGAAGTACAAAAAGATGGTAGATTAGAACGAATGCCGCTACAAGAAACACGTCTGTCACCAACGATTGGTTACCCGTGCGTCCTTATGGCTTTTTTTACAAGTAAATACTTTTCCTTACAATATGATTTCATAGTTCTTCTACTTACAGGATTCACTAAGTGGCCCATCATCTAATGGTTTCTCTACAACACTCGACAATGACAATCGCAGTGACAATTATACAAATTCACTAGGATTGAATGCAGGATTTGACAATAAATCGATTAATCACAGTTATTTACCATGTGACAATCCAATACCAGTAAATTCATTCAATTGTGTTTCGGTCACTGATGACAAAACAGGGAATATTTCTTCCGTCAATAGTGATTCATGTACAAATAGCATTATTAAGAGAGAATTTCTTGAAATTTTTTCTAATTGTCTCTATATTACATCATCAAACAATCAATGGGCAATTCACAAAGTGGATGAACCAAGAAAACTGTTAATAGCTGCTAAAATAACACCGTTATTTATTGAAGAATCGAAAGCACCAATAATAGACAAACAAGTTCGTATAAAAACTATATACATATGTATGTTTTGTTCATGAAATATTTTTTAATAGACACTAATTAAAAAACGCTTTTTTAGATTGTTTTGGGAGAAAATGGAAAATGCCAAACATTTATTTTGGACAAGTTATTACATTTAGGTGATAATTATGTTAACAGTTTGGATCATTAATTACAAATTTCCATTTCCGTGTGAAGAACACAAAACCGAGATAATTAGTAAATGTTTATTTCATTATATCACCATGCGCATGCGACAGTATGCAAAAGCAGAGAATCGCACCCTAAAAAATTCACATAAAATAAAAAAAAATTATCTAAATTTTACACAATTCATAAATATTGTTTCTGTGTACAAATCTCTGTATATAAATAAATATGTATCGAAATAAAAATTACAATATTTACACAAAACTGTTTTTATTAATATAGTTTAGTTTTTCTTTACATATACATATAGTATTGTTTACAATTTTGTCAAGTAATTCACCTGATTATGAGGAGTATCATATTTTTATTTATGTTTTGTTAAACTCTTTTTTAAACAAGTTTCAGAAATTTTGCAATCTCATTTCTTGTGTTCCGTATTTCGTCTTTCATTGCTTGGCACCTCATTTTAGATCTCCTTAATAATAAAGCTCAATATCACTCGGAGGATATAGATACACTCATACCATTATAATATTTAGTCCGGCAATTGGCAGCTAGTGCTGCTCGCGTGCTGCTCGAGTTTGCGTCTGATTGTGCGAGCTGGTCTGATAGCATGGGGCATGGGCCAGCATGGGCCCATATATATAGTATCAGAGAGGATATGAGAGTGCTCACGCCCGGGTTTTCGATGCCACCGGTATAGTGCTGCCCCCACACAAAATCCTAGCCTGGTTCAGATCCTACACCGATAGTAGAGCGGATTTCCCCCTCCCACTCTTAGCCTAGATCAGATCCCACACCGACGGTAGAGCGGACCCTTAGCCTGGATTAGATCCTACACCGATAGTAGAGCGGATTTCCCCCTCCCATGCAAGAGAAATTAATAGTTTTAAAAACAATCTGTCTCTCTCTCCCTATCTACTTCTAGATTTAATATACATACAACTCGGAGAAAAGTTCCCAAGAGTTAGAACACATTTTACTCTTAAATTAATTTATATTTTGCGTAGTTTTCTGCAAAACTTAGCATAAAAATAAAAGTTAATTTAATATTTAGTATGGGAGAGATAATACCCTAGTTGTATGACATAATTCAAACCGTTTAATCATTTTGATTGCTAGTAATTACGCTAATCGTGAATGTAGTTGAATTACACTGTAATTGAAATTTGATGTATTTGGAGTACAATGTTTCTTTTTGTTTGATTGTAATTATAGAATGTAAAGGAATTATTCAGAACCAGACTTCGAAAACTGTTCAATATCGATTTCGGATCCTAGAACAGTTATGAAGAACTTTTATTTCGACAAACTATTTTACGAAGAACCGAAAGGGTTTTTCGGGATAAGCATGTCCCTCAATTTACGCGAATATATCCGTTCCACGTGGATTAGTGGATTGAATAAAAAATCGTGTAAATTGAATCCGTATACTTGATAAGGATCCAGAGGCCACACTACTAATGTTTTCCTTCCCTTCCGCGTAAAAGGTAAAAGTTCCGCGTAAATTGAGGTAAATTTGGCGCGTAAAACAAATACTCGCGTAAAAAAGTGCCGCGTAAATTGAGGGACGGGTGACGGGTGTATGTTGTAGCCATTTGAAATTAGGGGGACTTTAAGTCATCATTTTGCCGATTTCGAATTTTATTAGAAATGACAGGCCTTTGAAATTTTTACAATTTTTGCCCATTTTGGCGAGAACGGGCCTCACTTACGAATTTTTATCTCAGGAACTGTTTGTCTGTTTTCATTCGGAAAGAATTGGGCTATTATAAAATAATATTTTCAACATCGATAATCAACTTTATAATGCCGAAAAATTTAAACAAACTCTTTTTTACGTTTTTTCGGTGGGTGCCAGAGTGATTTAAATTTTGAAAAAATATATGGTTATATTCCTTGCAGTTTCCCCATTAAACTGAGCCTTTAAAAGACTGGTGATTTAAAAATTGACGACACAATGAGCTGGTATAGGACGCCGTGTATCCCCGTTTCAGGTAGAAGCGAGTTGAGCGCACCGCTATTATGGTCCATTATTGTCCATACCGCAGGTCTCGGCAAAATACCAGCAGACTGTATACGACTACATGACCCTCTTCATGTCTTGAGAACAATATTAGAAACCACTCTTGGCCTACGACACTTTTTTAATGAAAAGTTAAGAAAACACTGAAACCCTCATCGGTTTCATTGTCAGTGGAATAAAATCTTAAATCTTGTTTGGATCTAGAAAATATACCACAAGTGTGGACATTACTAAAAACAGATTATAAGATATGTAAAAGAAACCTTCCTATAAGCAAACCAGCTGACACTATATTATAGGCGTTCATTTTCGTTGCCTTTCAAGTTTTTAAGTTTATTTTATTGCCATATTCCTTTTTCTGCCGACTCTGACAGAATCTGAATATATAGTAAATATATATAGAAGGTATGGAGGGGTTTCCTATACATATATATTCCTATAAATTTTCGTATCGTACACTTCCAATTATCTAATAATAAGAGTCAGTGAATTATCGGTAATGGTGCGTCGAAAGTGTTGTAAGAAAGGATTATGGCAAAACACCATTTGCAATGTTTGCCTATTTATTTTTGTCTTCTTCCAGAAGAAGCCAGAAAATTGGCGTTCGAATGAGTAAGAAAATTTTACTTCTACATCATTCTACCTTCCTTGTCACCTTCTTTGTACCAGTATTTATTAGGGCGACGACGAGGCAACGAGGGCCTCGGTCCCCGTGGCCAAGTGGTGCAATAAACACGGCCGGGCAACCCCATGGCCCAGAGATGGGCAAATTTTGTATTTAAATACAAATGAATAAAAGATACAAAATTTGTATTCTTTATTCGAAGGTTCGAATACGAAAGTATCTTATATTCGAAAAATATTTAAATACTTTTGTATTCGCCGAGAATGTATTCGAAGCTTCGAATAGAAATTGTATTTAATTTTTGTATTTAATTTTCGAATATTAAATACATCCACGAATACTTACGGCCGGCTCGAGGCTCCAATGAACACGTACCGAGGCACGAGGGTCGAGCACAAAGGCCTGAGCCCAGAACACAATACATAGTACTATTTATTGCACTACGTAGTGCAATAAACACGACCGGGGAAACCCCGGCCACCCAGGTATCTCGGCATGAAACCGCTAACAAGTGAATGCTAAACTTGTTTATTTCATATAATTTCCTCAAGGAAGTGACACGAGCCAGTTCGTGGCATTCTTCCGATTAAGAAAAGTCTAAACCCGATAGAAATCGGACTGTATGTAGTGGATTTATTCGTGAGAATGTCTTCGAAAAATATATTTATATACTTTTTACCACTTTTGATCGTTTATAACTCCTAAATCAATTAACCAATTTCAATAAAATTTTCAGAGCGCATATAATTTATACGAGCTTACCAAACACATCTTTTAAACTTTCGTTATTGGCCCAGCTAAAGAAGTAGTAAAAATCAATTTTCACTATTTTTTTCGCAATTCCGACCAAATGCATTTTTTCAACATATTTTTTAGACGTCATTCACTAAACTAATTCTTCTAGCCTTACAGAGAAATTGAAGTCATTTGGTCCATTCTTAAAAAAGTTATTTTGATTTAAAGTGTGTGTGTGATTCTATTTTTATTGTGATTTTAATTGTAATTGCAATTTTAATTTTTATTATGTTTATTGTGATTTTAATTGCAATTATTATTTTTATCACAGTTTTTATGTAAATTCCGCACGCGTTCTTCTAATAAAGCTATTTATTAATATTAAATTTATTAGAATTATGTGGAATTATTACCGCATCGAATTTTAGCAATTTCCGATACATGGTTATATCGCACGAAGCATCTATTGAAGCTAGTTCTGATTTATGCCACAGGCTAGTAAAGGTTCTGCTTCATGCTAAAACGGTGTGGTCTCTGTTTCGTGGTAAAAGTGGGCTCTATCCTCGGTGTAGGAGCTGTTCCGTGCTAAGCGTGAGCGTGCCAAAAAGTGGTGGCAACTCAGACCCGGGCGTGAGCACTCTCATATCCTCTCTGATAGTATATATATCAGTGTGCTACTGGCTGCTACACACAATCTCATTTATACACGTACACGAAAAGTGGGATCCTGTCCAATATGCCATCTGGTGGCGACCAGAGAACTAAGTCCTATCTATCACAAAACGCAACCTAAAGGTGTGATTTCGTTTACGCGTTTTGACGCGACGTTTTGTCGTCCATACTCCATTCGTCGTTGCTCTTTTCTGTGCCTCTGGACGCACAAGTTTGCGTTGCTATGATGCGATTTGGTATGTCTTTCCTTGTCTTTCACTTGCGAAGAAAAACGAAAGATCATCGCCCAAACCTCGACACGTGCGTAAATCGATTTACGATATGTGTTCAGAGCACACGTTTGAATTTGTTTTTTCGCTTCGAGACCTCTGAATGCTGCGCCAGAACGACACGCACGCGATTTTTGACCCACTGCTTTCGAGGCAGTCCAAACGCTCAGCCATGCGTTTTGTCGATCCACTGCTTCAGAATACTATTATAATAGCAGAACCAGTACTCCGAGAAAAATGAATTTTTAGGAGCTTGTAGTGAAAACCTAAGAGTATCCACTCAAAATGTTGTTATTTTGAAAAAAATGTTTTTTCATAATTTATTTTGCTATTGTTTTAAACAATTGCCGTGTTTTCACAGCGGGCCACTTTTTAAAAAATTGAAAAAAATGGGGATATAGCCCCAAGTGTCCCCTTTACGGCCCTGCTTTTAAGAAAATGGACGTTTGAAAATTGACGAAATTAAAATTATTTGAAGTGAACGCTGCACCGCGATATACAATCTCGGACGACCGAAGAGCAATTTCCAAATAATAAATTTCCACTAAAATTCATTAAAAAATGATTTTTATATTCTGATAAGTATCGTAATAAATATATATTTTTTGTAATCATTTTATAATTAATTGTCTCAATTTTGTTGTTTTAAAACACAATTTTAAATTGTTCATTTGTTAGTTATTTAGTAGTTTTTCAGATAATTTGAATCTCCGACGTCTTTAGCTATTCTCTGTATTTCTTGACCATTATTCTTCATATTATGAATATTTCTTGAAATACAGAGAAATTTATAACCAAAGATATCAATGATTCAAATTATCTAGAAAACTACTAAATAAGTAACAAATGAACAATTTAAAGTTTTATTTTAAGACAACAAAATTTTTTTGCTCAATTTTCGGTTCCCCTTCAGAAGGCAACCCGCTCGGCGTTTTTGGTCTTCGGGACGCCGCGATTGACAAAACATTAAAAACTGCGCCAAAATTTTTCTGACTGTCGTTTCCATATTTTTAAAAAATAATTCAAATGATATATTTTGTCAATTAATATTAATAATTATATTTAAATTATGTTGTATCTATACATACACTTAACCAATTTTATCTATATAAATAAAAATCAAATGCTATTCGTTGGTAAGCGCATCACTTGAGAACGGCTGGACCGATTTGGCTGATTTTTTTTAAATGTGCGTAATAGACCGAATATGGTTATAGGGTAAGAAAAATTGGAAAAGTTGCCCGCAAAAATGGAAAATTCTGGAAAAAATAAAAGTGCTTTTTTAATCATATTTCAATACAACAAAAAAAACGAACGTCGCAGCTTTAATCAATAAATCAATATTTCAATAGGAATTTACATTAACGACGTCTGTTTGCATTATCGACATTATAAACATCCGCCAGTTAGGTTATTCCTATTCAAATTGATTTCGCTACGTGCGCAAATGTCGTTTGACGTTTGAATTGAAATATTTGGTTAGTATTTTTAAATTATTAAGGCCGCGATTGACAATTCCACAATATCGTGGAACATTCTAGAATATTCCTATGCAATATTGTATTTTTGGCGTAGACGCACGCGTCTAGACGCAGTGGCTCACGCCTAGACGCAGTTCTGATGTGAAGTATGACGAATGGAGTATAAATGGCGCTGGAGTAGCAAAACGCTGCGTCAAAACGCGTAAACGAAATCACACCTTTAAGGCTGTCCCGGCTCCCGGCCAGTGTAGCCAGACGGTGCGGCTCAAGCGGCTCGCAGGCCCCCTATATTGGAAAATGAAAAAGTTGTTCAAAATATCGAAATCTATAACATATTAAAATTTCATCAAAATCGGAGGACGCAGACCTTTTGTCAACAATTACCGAATATTTTTTAAGAATCACTATTTTATATATAATGCAATAATGTTCAAATTACTTTTAAATTCTGATACATTTGTAGAATATTACGTATAGTAATTACTTTCATTTTTCCTACATCTATAAACTATCGATTATATTGTAAAACAATTATTACAATGGTGATACTAAGAAAAATAAGAATGCAATAAGAGAATTATATATAGTTAATACTATATAATTCACCGACGAGATAAGGCAATTACAGAATGGGTAATGTCAGCATTCTACTATATCATTCTTCTTCTACTTGACGAATATCTCGTCGGTGGTGGAACTTTTAGCGATGTGGTACTGTCACGTCCGCTGACGTGTTGCTGTCCAATGACAGGCGTAGTTATAAGACATTATGTTAACCACTAGCTATAAGTACACAACCTATGTAACACAAACACAATAGTCGTAAGTGCATGTTCACCTATCATCCTATCCTCTATTCCATCCTCCATTTTCATTCCTATCCGACCTCCCAATCTCCCTAAATCCAGCCTTCTCAACTGTCCCCGTTGCCGCGCGACGCTCGGTAGTACGTCATCGCGTCCAGCAATCCCCACTCCTCGCGTAGCGCCTCCTAATCTCCGGCCCACTCCCTCTCCGAAATTATCCCACTCCATTGACACCTCCCAAATCAAAGGAGTTCAATGGAGCCTCCGATTCATTCACTTCTTTTCCGGACTTCACGACGAGACCTCGTCGTCTCTCGGGGTCATCCCCTATGAATAAGAGTTCAACCTCGCGCTTCTTATTTAGCTAGTTTACACTGCGTTCCTACGCACGCGTACTTACTTCTAAGTGTCCATTGTAGCTATTAATGACATATTTTCTCATGATTTATAATATTAAAGGTTAATATTCGCAATTTAATCGGCTTCGAATCATTCCGACTCCCTTGCACCCGTCGCATGCGATATCGAAACCTTCTCTATTCTCACCGTTCCGACTCCCTGAACTGTACGCCTGAGCCCACCAGGTTGCTCGGTACAATTTACGGATTCTACTTTCACCATTCCGACTCCCTAAGCTGTACGTCTGAGCCCACCAGGTTGCTCGGTACAATTTACGGACTCTACACGAAGCCAGCTGCTTCTTCCTAATTAACTTCGCGCTTGTCAATCGTACGCATATCGCATGCCTCGTCGCACCGGTCGTAAACAGCAGCTACGGAAACTGCTACGCAAATACTTTCTCGAAGAAAGCGATAAGGACCGTTACACTAGAGTCCTCGGAGTGTACCCGGTTCCGTCGGTTACTTGTGACACGGTTGTCACGCATAAAGTGAACCTCGTCCCGGTGCAAAGAGAGCAGACCTCCTGGAGGACGCCGACACGGCTCTCGTTGCCGCCCGTCAACCTCACCCGGGACCGATCCTCTTATCAATCAGCTGAGCACGCGACGTATCCAGTTCCTCGAGATAAGGAAGGTCTGCTCCACGAAAGCAGTCTCTAATCTTATTGTCTAGGTCAAGATCCGGTGAGTGCTATTTGTAAGCCGTGGGCAAGCCGTTGCGTCGTGACCCGAGTTAGACGCGGTTATACTCGCCGTGTGGACTCAAAGGCTGGCTAGATTATTAGCGTTTTGATCCGCGAGCTCGAGAGTTGCCATAAGCAACAAATTCGAACCGCGGGACGTAACAGTACATCAGATCACTGTAACTTCCACGTTATCCCCGCGCCCGGTCGCGCCCGGTTACCTGCCACGCTGAATAGCACAGGCGCTGGCAGTCTTTAATAGTATCTCGTCGGTGACTGTGTGGCGCATACACACCGCTTGGGCGGCGTGTACGTGTACCTACGAGCATCGCAAGGGTCCGGGATTTGACTTTTGCTTTCTCGGCACCGCTCGGGCGGCGTGTACGTGTGCCTCCAACAGGCATGGTCAATTCGTAGCTCGCTCGGTGTCATGCTCAGGGAATACCCCGACTTCTCCCGCCCGCGCGTCGCGTTCACCGTTGCGATCGGAGCAGCATTGTGTCGCTCACGGGGAGCGAGACGCGCGGGCGGGAGAAGTGGGGTTATTACTTAAGAATGGGTACGATTATCGCAAGGGTCCCCTTTAGTAATAAGATAATGCCAAAAACATGTTGGTGAAAGCAAAAAATAATGAAATATAATGAAGATAATTAGAGATAATTGGATTAGTAGTGGGGTTCGAAGCAAGAAAGCGAAGATTGTTTATTCATGTGTTTTCAACTTTTCTTTGCGTTTTAATTTTTTCTTAATTGTGGGTAAAATAATAATAAGTAGTAATAATAAGTAGTAAAACGTAGAGTCAAAATATATTTTTTATTTTATGTATAATACACTATGAAATTATTCATGATAATTATAATGTTTATAATATAAAATATAATAAGAGGACTTCCCCTTCCGGTTGTGTGAGAGCAGGTTGCGAATAGTTAGCTGAGCGAGATTGTGTGTGAAAGAGTGGAGTAGAAAGAAGTGTGAGTGGTGAAAGTTGTAGTAGAGAGGGTAGTGGGGTGTAGGGTTAGGCGAGTGAGAAAGGGCTAAGGGTGAGAGAGGGAGAGGGAGAGCAATAGGCAAGGGAAAAGTGAGGGGAGTTTATAGGTTAGGTATAAGTGGCGGCAGACAGGTGCGCGCGGGAAAAGTAATAGTAGTGAAGGTAGCGCGATCTAAGGAGAGAAAAAGCAGGCTGGGAGAAAGAAGTCTGAGAGGCGGGAAATTTTAAAATAATTTAAAAAAAAAAATTTTGAAAAAAATTTTGAAAAAGAGTAAGAGGCAAGAAAGAAAGAGCAGAGTAGAAAATGAGTGACAGAGGAGGAGTAGGCAAGGGGATGGGGAGAGGAGGGGAAGATAGGGAAGGGAAGTGTGGGGACGATTCTGAAGGAAGGTAGGATTGTTATTTCGTATACACAGGATAGAAAGAAAGGAGGTTTTCGTTTATAAGGTAGATTTATTCACTAGCGAATATACAGAAAATTTTGTCTGCGCCAAGAGAACGCGGGGAGACTCGCGACAATTCTCACCCACTGCTCAATACGCACTGACTGTCGATCGACCATCTTGGTCATTATCCCGGCCGTACCCCGGCTTCGACCTCCCCACCAGAGCGGCAATTATATCTATTGTATCTATTATGTTTATTATGGCGCGGACCGCTCCCCGCTGGCTTCGCTGGCCTACCGGCCCCGGTTCGACCCCTCAGGTCTCACCGTGCACGTTGCCCCAATTCTCAGAAGTGTGGTCACACCCTCCTCCTTGGGTCATAAAAACGGGCCTAGATCGTTGCTCACAGCGACCTTACCACGCGGCGCTGTACCTGTATTGACATCTAGATCGTCCACACATGTTCTCGCGCTGCCAGCGGGAATCCCCACTTCAGGAGACTCTAAACATAATAGACCCTCGCTTTCTCCGCGTCCTCTTGAACAATCATTGTTTATAACAGCTTGTCCTCATCGCATTATTTATGACTACGCCAATACAATAACTTAAATATATAAGGAACGCACAAAAAACGCCATCCGCTCGCAACGATATAACAATCTTAATTTTATCTTCGATTCTTAATTCGAAACGAACTACAAAACAAATCACACGATGCTTGAAAGGGTATTTCAGAAGTGGTCGGGTCCGGGTAAACAGTCCCGTATGACTCCTCCTTCTCAACAAAAAAAGACCGACAGAAAAAACACCATTCTGTCCGCAACAAGGATAGAGCGGTGGTTCAGCGTAGAAAGTTTGGATGCTGGAGGGAGGAAAAGGGGGATAGGGGAAGTAGAGGGAGGGGGAGAGGTTGAAGTGGAAGTGTTCAAAAGAAGCGATATGAGGCAAAGATCCCCGCAAAAAGAAATAAAGGAAGTGGGAGGGGGTCTTAGGGAATTGGAGGACTTGTTTAGAGGGTTATGGGAGGAGATGAGGGGGCTGAAGGAAGAGGTAAGGGGAGAAAAAGAAGAAAGGAAAAAGCTGGTAGAGGAATGGGGAAGGGAAAGGGAGGAGGGGAAAAAGATAATAGAAGAATGGAAGAGGGGATGGGAGGACGGGAAAAAGTTATTAGAGGATTGGTGGAGGGAAGGGGAGAAGTGGAGGGAAGAGAGGAGGGAAGAAGAGGTAAAGAGGGAAGGGATGAGGAAAAGGATAGAAGGCATAGAGGGTAGGGTTTCAAAGGTAGAGGGGAGCATTGAGGAAGTGTGGAAGGGAGTGGGGGAAGGGGGTGGGAGGGTATTAGCAGAAGAGAGGTTGGAAAGAGTAGAGGGTAAAATGAGAATAGTGGAGGAGTGGATAGGGGGAAAGGAAAAGGGGGGTAAAGAGGGGGGGGAGAATAGGTTAGGGGAAGATAGGGATGTGGTGGTGAATAGGAGAAGGTTAAGGATTCTAGAAATAAGGCAGGATAAGAGGGAACGGGAGGAGAAGAAGAATAGCATAATAATAAGGAGAGTAAAAGTGGAGGGTACTGAGGTAAAAGTAGAGATTAGGAGGCTGTGGGAAAAGATGGAGCTGAAGGAAGAGGGAATTAAAGAGGTTAGGAAGATAGGGAAGGTAGGAAAAGACGGAAGGGGAATGGTGCTAGTAAAACTGGCGGGAAGGGAAGATAAAAGAAGGGTAATGGAGGGGAAGAAAAAGCTAAGGGGACAAGAGGAAAGGATAGACGATGATCTAACGGAAGAGGAGAGACGGGCAAGATGGAAAATAGAAAGGGAAGCGGAAATAGAAAGGAGGGAGGGTAGGAATGTACAGGTAGGGTACATGAAAATGTGGGTAAATGGGAAGGTAAAGAGATGGGATGAAATTGAGGAAAAGTGGATGGAGGAGCAGGGAAACGAATAGGGGAAGAATCAGGGGTGTGTTCTGTGGGGAAAGAAAGAATAGGGAGGGGTATAGGATTGGATTCTGGAATGTGGCAGGGTTGGCAAATAAGGACGAGGACTTTTGGAAAGGGTTAGTAGAGTGGGAAGTGATAGTGATGATGGAGACGTGGGTGGAGGAAAAGGGGTGGGGGTAAGATTAGGAATAAGCTTCCAAAAGGGTATGTGTGGGAGACTCAGTGGGCAAAGAGGGAGGAAAAGAGGGGTAGGGCAAAGGGGGGTATGGTAATGGGTGTGAGGAAGGAATTCGAAATAGAAAGTGGGGAGATAAGAGGGAGGGAGGGGGTGATGATGCTGAAAGTGAAGGTGGAGGGGGGTTGGTGGAGGGTGGTGGGGGTATACGTGTATGGGGATTTGGACAAGAAGTTAGAAGAGTTGGGGGATTGGGTGGAGGGGAGGGAAAAAGGGGTAAGGGTGATTATAGGGGGGATTTTAACGCGAGAACGATAAGGGAAGGGGGAGAGGTGGTAGAAGAGGGAGATGGGGGAGGGTTAAGATAATCGAAGGATATAAAGGTAAATGGGGATGGGAAGAAGCTGTACAGGTACTTGGGAGATAGAGGATGGGGAATTATGAACGGAAATATAAAGGGGGATGAGGAAGGAGAATGGACGTATGTGGGGCGAGAGGGAATTCGGTAATAGACTATGTGTTGGGGAATGAGGATACTAGGGAAGGAGTGGATAGGATTGAGATTGGGGACAAGGTGGATTCGGACCATTTGCCCATAACGGTGTGGTTAAAGGGGGAGAAGGGTGGTATAAAGGGATGGGAGGGAAGGGGGAAAAGAAAGGGAGTGGGGAGATGGTCGGAAGAGACAGGGGAGGAGTTTAGGGAAAAGTTCGGAAGGGGAACAAGTAATGGGGAAGGGTCGCGGGAAGACTGGGAAGGGCGGAAAGGTAAAATAAAGGAAGTGCTAGGGGAGTTGGGGAAAAGGTAAAAGTGAAGAAGAAAGGATGGTGGGACGAGGATTGCAAAGTAGGGAAAAAGATAGCGAGGGGGGAGCTAAGGAAGTGGAGAAAGGAAGGAGGGGAGGGAGTAGAGTGTAGGGAGAAGAAAAGGGAATACCAGCGTTTATGCGAGGAGAAGAAGAAAAAGGAGAGGGAAAAATGGGAAAAGAAGTGGAGGGCATAAAAACGGAAAGTCAGGTGTGGAAGATTGTGAATAGGGAAAGGAAAAGGGGTGCGAGGGTAGATGAAAGAATAAGGATGGAAGAATGGGATCAGTACTTTAGGGAGCTGTGGGAGGGGCAGAAGGGAGGGTGAGAAATGTAGAATTAAGGGGAAGAGGGGAGGACGGGGAAAAGGAAATAGAATTAGGAGAAATCATCAGGGTCTTAAAGTGTTTGAAAGATGGGAAAGCGGCAGGGGGGGATGGGATCCCAAACGAGGTGTGGAAGCACGGGGGTAGCGAGGTGCAGGAGGGATTATGGAAAATTTGCAATAAGGTGTGGAGGGGGGAGGGTTGGCCGGAGGATTGGACAGAGGGGGTGGTGATTCCAATACCGAACTAGAGGGATATTGTTGCTCGCTCGCTTCGCTCGCTCGCGGTTCGCGGGTACGACTGCTCTTGCGAGAGGGTTATTGGTACTCATGGCTAGTAGGGTCTACAGCTATTAATGTTTTATATTTGGTGTGTACTCTTGGAGAGTCACACAAAGAACTTCCCGATTCGTTAGCATTAGTTGCATAATTGAAAAAAAAAATTTTTTTTTAATTAAAAAAAAAAATTAAAAATGAAATATATATAATTACGTTTGTTTATTCGGTGGAAAATGTCCATCCTCTCGTATAAATTGCATTGTTCAATGAACTTCTTTCGAAAAAAACTAAAAAAAACTAAAAAACTACTGGACCAAAGTGGACCAAAATCTAATCAGCTCTAAGTTACAGCGGGGCACATCGATTGCATCATTCATCATTCTGATCGCGTTGTTACTTTTTCAAAAAACGATAACGAAAAATTTGATAACATACAAACGGCCATACGCACACACACACACACACACACATCCGCACACACATACAGATACTTTGATAAAAATGGTCTAAAATGACTCCAATGACCATGAAACGTGAAGATCTGCTAAAAAATCGATTTTCGATTTTCGGGGTGATTACAATAACTTCCCTATAAAATCGGGAAGTTAAAAAAGTGGACAGTAGAAGGGTGGGGAACTACAGGGGGGTAACACTGACCCAGACCAGTGTGGCCAGACGAGTCCGACCTTGAAACTCGTAAGGGGAATACAGTACCCCTTCTCTAATGCCCAGCAGTATGCGCAAGCGCGACGGGGATCGAGTAGGGCGCATGGGAGACACGTTGCGCAAGCGCGACGGGGATCAAGTGGGGCGAATGACGACGCGTGGCGCTTGCGCGGGGACGCAACAATGACAGATGACATATTACAAGTTTTAGGTTATTGCCGCGGATCGAACCTATTACCTACTTAATGAAATGAATCATATGAATCGTTCTAGATATTATCAACATTCTTTATTATAAATAAAATGTATTGTAACATGTGGGAGTTTCAGTTGTGAAATGAAGTATGCTTATTATGTATAATATGTATGTTGATAAAAATGTTGAAATCTGTACTATTGAGTTACATTCCAGTAAAATCATAAATGTCCTAAAAATAAATCATAATCTATTTTAACACTTTTAAGGAATGGACATAGCAAGTTTTGAAACTACCTTTTTCAATGCATATCTTAAAATGTTTAGTATTGGGAAGATGACACAAATTGTAGAACTAAAAATATTGTGTGTGTGTGTATGAATATAATAAATATATTATACATAATACAATAATATACAATAAAATTGTAGGACAATATAGCCTATCAGCTAGATATATAACCTAAAACTTGTAATATGTCATCTGTCATTGTTGCGTCCCCATCGCGCAAGCGCCACGCGTCGTCATTCGCCCCACTTGATCCCCGTCGCGCTTGCGCAACGTGTCTCCCATGCCCCCTGCTCGATCCCCGTCGCGCTTGCGCATACTGCTGGGCATTAGAGAAGGGGTACTGTATTCCCCTTACGAGTTTCAAGGTCGGACTCGTCTGGCCACACTGACCCAGACAGTGTACAAGATATACGCGGCAGTGCTAGCGGGGAGGGTGAGGGAGGAGGTAGAGAGGAAGGGGCTGTTGCCGGCGAGTCAGGCAGGCTTTAGAAAAGGCCTAGGCTGCGTAGACAACATATACGTTCTAAACTACCTAATAAACAGGCAGGTGAGGAGGAAGAAAAGAAGGCTAGTGATTATGTTTGTAGATCTGAAAGCGGCGTTTGACTCGGTGGATAGGGATGAGTTAATAGAGGCAATGAGAAAAAGGGGAGTGAGGGAAGGGTTGGTGGGAAGGTGTGAAGAGATTCTGAGGGAGACAAAAAGTAAAGTAAGGGTGGGGGATGAAGAAGGGGAAAGCTTCTGGACAGAAAGGGGGGTTAGACAGGGTTGCCCGCTAAGCCCTCTGCTGTTTACGTTACTGCTAGCAGATATGGATGAGGAGCTGGAAAGGGGAGGGTGGGGAGGGGTTAAAATAGGGGGGAGAAAGATTTTCACGTTAGCGTACGCGGACGATGTGGCGATGTTAGCGGAGGAGGAGGACGAGATGAGGGGAATGATGGGGGTGCTAGAGAGGTACATTGAAGGGAAAAAGCTACAGCTTAACGTGGGCAAGTCGAAGGTGATGAGGTGTAGGAGGGGAGGGGGGAGGTGGAAAAAGGTGTCGTGGAGGTGGAAGGGGAAGGTAATTGAGGAGGTAGGGGAGTATAAGTATCTAGCCTACACGATAACAAGGGATGGGGGGCAGAAGGCGCACGTGGAGGATAGGTTAAGGAAGGGGGCGGCGGTTATGGGACAGGTTTGGGGTATAGGGAAGAGGAGGTTTGGCAAAGATTGGGGCAGGAGAGTTTGGTTATTTGATAAATTGATATGGGCTGTGGTAAGTTACGGAGTAGAAATATGGGGATGGAAGGGGAGGGAAGGTATAGAAAAGCTTCAGGAAAGATATCTGAAGTGGGTATTAGGGGTAGATAGATGCACACCAGGATACGTGGTCAGGGAAGAGATGCAAAGTGATTTATTGAGGGGGAGGGCTGGGTTGAGGGCGTGGGGGTGTGGGAAGAAGTTAGGGGAAGGCAAGGGGGGGAGCTGGC
The DNA here is from genome assembly GCA_963966675.1 of Lasioglossum calceatum. Lineage (NCBI taxonomy): Eukaryota > Metazoa > Arthropoda > Insecta > Hymenoptera > Halictidae > Lasioglossum > Lasioglossum calceatum. The sequence goes on along the minus strand of OZ016546.1, from coordinate 954,024 downwards.
GAGTCGTCTAGGAAATCTTCAGAGTTACGGTTCGGCTTTACTTAGCGATTATCTCTGAAATTCGGCCATCTTGTCGGGTCTAGAGAAAGTTGAGTGGAGTTGACCAAATTCGAAGTCCCCAGTCTAGAAATCCTGTAGAATAGTTAGATTAGTATAGGTACAGTTTAATAATAATGGTGTCGGGTTAGCTAGTAGGTTTGTGCGTTGTTAGTTTCTCCGTAGATATAAAATAGTGGTAGGTAGTGTAAATAGTTGTGTAACTGTCGGTGACCGTAGAACCCCGCGAGCACGCGATCGGTGAGCCGACATTTTGTGGCCCCGTCCGTTTACGTGCCTCGCGGAGCGGCCGGATCGCTAGACTAGTGTACAGTGAGGTATTTCAAATTTAAGAAAAAAGTGGTCAGGTTGAGAGCAAAAGGGGGCCCTAGGAAGCCGACACGTCCACTTTTCGTGAAAAGCGGGCCCTCCTAGGCCGAACGAGAGACCGGTTAGGTTAGAATATTTGAGAGAAAAATCCCATTTTCTCGAAATACGCGAGTGAGAGAAAGACCGAGTAATAGGATAAAAGAAGAGTTAGAGCGTGAGGGCAAAGCCATAGATGAGCCAAAGTCGGGTAGACTTAGTGAAACTCGATAAAAAGACTCGGGATTTTTTCATTAGTGAGGGAAGGATTGAACAAATTTATACAGCGCTTTTCAAAAGTGGCAAAAATTTTTTATTGTAAAAATGAAAAAATATAAATTACTACAGGGTGATTAAAATTAAAAATTTTTTTGCGAATTAGCCCCCCCAAGTGGGTGCTCGTTTGACAAGGAGAGGGCGCGGTCGATGGGTCACCGATTTTCCTGAAACTTGCAGTATTTGAAGATGTCGTCTCCATATGTAATTTCGCAAAGCCGTAGCGCGCACTACTCAAGATTTTCCGAGAAAATTGCATTTGAAAGTCGCTTCACTCGGGTATAAAGAGTTTGCGTTAAAGAGTCAACAAGAAGATGAATGGCCGAGGGCGCAGCGGGAAGGTACTGGCAATCAGTAGGTTATTGGTTCGAACCCCGCTATCGACATATTTTTTTTTTCTTGAAATAGATATCTACTTCGATTTTAATAAACCTAAAATCTATTATTTTAAAGTTATTTTTATTTTTTAAGTAGAAAATACATGTTTTTTATTTGTGGGAAATGGGATGTACGTATACCTGATTATGAGGTAGTAGGAAAGTGTCGGCCCAGGCGAATCTGGTTGCCAGATGTGACCATCATAAACAAGCTCATGCTGGAACCAGGTAAAGTCACTAAAAAACCCCTTTAATAGAATAGAGAATAGAATTTCCCCGGACCTGGTAGCGACGACGACAAAAATTAGCGATGCTGTTCACCATCAGCTGTCTTCTCCGATATTTTTAAAAATGTTACAATATGCGTGGTTTGCGTCCAAACTGTGTGATAGTAGAGAAATATTTATGAATGTGAACGAGGTATGCTTTCCAATAGAAGTCCTCAAAAAAGCGTGTGCTTGTACGAACGCGGCGTTTATTGTGTGTGCTAGATGCCGCCAAAATTATTGTTTTCCATGCTTCTACGATCAATATCATCCCAGCTCGTGTCACACACATACACTAACATGTAATTAATAAAAAGCATGTGCAATAATACAGTAAATTCTATTAAAGTAACATTTCGTATTATTTTTGTGTTCGATTTATTTTATTTTCCCATTTCCCACAAATAAAAAACATGTATTTTCTACTTAAAAAATAAAAATAACTTTAAAATAATAGATTTTAGGTTTATTAAAATCGAAGTAGATATCTATTTCAAGAAAAAAAAAATATGTCGATAGCGGGGTTCGAACCAATAACCTACTGATTGCCAGTACCTTCCCGCTGCGCCCTCGGCCATTCATCTTCTTGTTGACTCTTTAACGCAAACTCTTTATACCCGAGTGAAGCGACTTTCAAATGCAATTTTCTCGGAAAATCTTGAGTAGTGCGCGCTACGGCTTTGCGAAATTACATATGGAGACGACATCTTCAAATACTGCAAGTTTCAGGAAAATCGGTGACCCATCGACCGCGCCCTCTCCTTGTGAGACGAAATCTCTAGGGTAATAAGATTAGGTAAGAAAAAACATAGATTAATTATAGATTTAGCGAATTTTTGTAAGACGTGAGAGAGAATTTAACGAAGCGTGTAGATACGAAATTAGAAATAGTAAAATAAAGGGAAAACATTTTCGAAAGGAAAAGGGGGGGAGCTGGCGCGGTTGTGCTGGGAAGAGATTAGGAAGGGGGATAGGAGGGGAGGGTCAAAGGTCGGGTGGGAAAGGGAAAGAGAGGAGTTTATTTCGGGGAAAGGGTGGTCGCTGGGGATTGGAGGGAGTTAGTAGAGGGTAGGAAAGAGGTAGTGAGTGCAGAATTAATAAAAAGAGAGAAGGAACGGCAAAGGGAGGAAAGGTGGGAAAAGATAGTAGAGTCTAAATCAAACAGGTGGTATAGGTGGGTAAAGGGGGAGGGACTGCCGGGGTATTTAAAGAAAGACTGGGGGGAATCTAGGTGGCAAAGGGTAGCTAAGTTTAGGTTAGGGAATGAGATGATGGATGAAAGATATTGGATGAATGAAGATAAGAGGCTGTGCAGAGTGTGTGGATGGGAAAATGAGACATGGGAACATGTATGGGAAGTATGTATGAGAATGGACGAAGAAAAAGGATGGCAGGAGAGGGTGAGGGAAGTGTTGGATGATGAGGGGGGGGAGAGAAGTGGATGAGGATGGTGGAGGAATGGAGAAAGAGTGAGAATGGAACGAATGGGATGGATGTGGAGTGTCCGGTAGGGGGGGTCCACGGGTAGGGATTAAGGGAGAACGGGGGGAGAAAGCGGGGCGCGTAGGTTAAGTTAGTTGATAAGGAACGCTTTAAGAGATCAGTAGATTTAAGAGATATTTGTAAGAGCGGAAAAGGCAGGAGAAGGTGCTTCGAAATTGTATCCTCAAGGACAATCAATAAAATCCTATATATATAAAATATAATAAAATAATATAAGGTAATATATATAAGGTTCGATCTTTCTTTTTGTTGGTTAGGATTGACAAATTAACCTAACTATATGGCGTTGCTCTGAAATCAAAGTTTTTTTATTTCGTTATTTTACATGTCTTATTTACACTATTTACAATGTACAATATCATTACCTGAAATCAAAGAAACGACATTTAAAGCTATTATTTAAGTTGTCAATTCCTCTTTCGTATTCCTAACTGTCATTCCGTTCTTTTACTCTATCGGGTAAGCTCCTCACTACTTTACCTACAGCCAAGTTCACGTTTAAAGAAATATATTTTCTTTACATATATAATAATATAAAAGAATATAAATTAACGTTGATAGTGAATTATAGCAATTGATTATCAAATTGCCGCGGCGCGGCGCCTATCTCGAAACCATCGCTCGTAGACAAAAAATATTAATTTTGAGCATTGTCGCACCAAACATTGACCTTTCATCTAGCGATTTTGACTATTAAGAAACCCCGTTTTTGCATTACCGAGAAAGCAAAAGTCAAATCCCGAAACCGTGCGATGCTCGTAGGCTCGTATAGCTTCTCCGACAGGCAAGATGCAGCCAAATATTGCAAAACCATTGCTCGTAGACAAAAAAATATTAATTTTCAGCATTGTCGCACCAAACATTGACCTTTCATCTAGCGATTTTGACTATTAAGAAACCCCGTTTTTGCATTATCGAGAAAGCAAAAGTCAAATCCCGGACCCTTGCGATGCTCGGAGGCACACGTACACGCCGCCCGAGCGGTGCCGAGAAGGCAAAAGTCAAATCCCGGACCCTTGCGATGCTCGTAGGCACACGTAGACGCCGCCCAAGCGGTGTGTATGCGCCACACAGTCTCACTCGAGCACACCGACGCTGTAGCATCGGCGGCCAAATCGTGACGTCACGCCTGCGTACGAAACCTAACGTACCGGCAACATATTTTCTGCTTCCTCTGTTTTACCGATACAGTGGATGCGGACGACAACAATGTTCGGAAACAGACATCAACGCTCGTAGCGGAAAATTTCGGAACTGTATTTTCCTCTTAAATCTTACTTTGCTTCGATTTTCAGTCGATCTAGACTTCTGGTTTGTTTAATACGCAAGTAAACAACATAATAGACGTGGCATTGACAATGTATATGCCGCCGCTAGGGTGCAATCATTTCACTTTTTCCATAAGATCTCTAAATTTCTTGATATTTATTAGAATATATTACCCGTCAGCTAGGACGCTACTGAATAATGCAAAATACGCATCGTAAACGTAAAAATTGGACTTTTGAAAATGATTGCACCCTAAATTGATCTTTTATCTAGCGATTTTGACTAGTGAAAAACTCCGTGTTTGTATTATCGAGAAATGAGAAGAGGCGAATCCCGCACCCTTGCAATCCTGGAAACGAGTCTACTCCCTTTTAATTAACTAAAAGTAAAGCAAGGATTTCACACCAAGGGGTATGTTCAGTTCGGTTGCAGGTAGCCACGGTTCTAAAGTTTATAGAAGTATGAAAGGTCCAAATACATGTGGCTACATCGGCTGTGCTTCCTTCGGCTGGCTAAAAATCACTTACAATTAATTGGGAGGTATACATCTGGAAGGTCTTTAGCTTAATGTTTTATGACGGCCTCGCCTCTGAATTCGGACTCGCTTTTGTTCCTTCGCGCGGAGGGTGCTACGACGGTATATATTTATATTGTGTATACTTGACTAAAGTAAATGACTGTGTTTCTTGACGGTTCTGGGGTAAGTGGCCTGCAGTTCCTTTTTTATTTGGGGCAACCTAAGTATTATTTCGGTTCCGGTAGAATATTGATTATGCCGTTATTCGAAGACTTCGAATAAATCCACGAATAAATCCACTATCCACAGTCCAAATTCTACCGAGTTTAGTCTTTTTATAATCGGAAGAACGCCACGAAGCAACTAGCGTCATTTACATGAAAGAATAACGAAAAATAAACAAGGTCTGCAATTCACTTGTTAGTGGTTTCATGCCGATATATCTGGCTGGCCGTGGGTTGCCCGGCCGTGTTTATTGCACTACTATTGTGTTCTGGGCTCAGGCCTCGGGGCACGACCCTCAGACCCCGGTACGTGTTCATTGGAGCCTCGAGCTGGCCGAAAGTATTCGTGGAAGTAATCGAAGCTTCAAAAATAGTTACAAATATAATGATAGTAACAAACTGTATTAGAAGCTTCGAATACAATTTGTAACCATTATTCATCGAATACATTCTCGGCGAATACAAAAGTATTTAAATACTTGTCGAATATAAGATACTTTTATATTCGAACCTTCAAATAATGAATACAAATTTTGTATCTTTTATTCCTTGCCCGAAATTTGTAATTAAATACAAATTTTTCCCAACTCTGGGTGAGCTTTCAATTTTGAAAGGCTACTCCCCTGGATTTTCGTATGCGTGGTCGGGCCGGCATTCTCCGCCCCCTCCATGAGCTGACCACAACTCATTCTATTCGCATGATTTTTCCATTACTAGTTCAAATTCTGGATGACAGCGACAATGCAAAGATTATGCAAATAGAATGAGTTGTGGTTAGGTAGTGGCGGAAGCGGAGAGGACCGGCCCGACCGCGCATACGAAAAAATTCAAGAGTAGTCTTTCAAGATATCTGAAGACATTGAAATATCTCGAGAACTATGCATCGGATCAAAACAAGTGGGTAATGAAAGTTGTTCGTCGCGAAGGGGGACATCCAATGATACCAGCCTCGACTCCCCGCCGCCACCCCCTGGGGGTAGGGGTGGGGGAAAATATAATACTTAAATGGGTACCCCCATTTTTCATTGCAGATTAGGATTCTCCAGAAAAAATACACAAATTTGACCTAGGAGTTTTTGCATTTTGGTTCACAAATGGCGCTGTAATGGGCAAAAATCAAAATGGATAAAAAATCGTTGAAAATTGGGGATATCTCGAAAAATACACGTCAGATCAGAAAAGTAAAAGTAGACGTATTTGATATTTTTAAAAATGCTATTCAATAACACCATAATTGAACCCCCCCACCTCCTGAGGGTGGGAGAGGGAATTATTTCAAAAATCTTCAATGGGAAACCCTTTTTTATAGCAAATCTTATTGTTAGTTCTCCATTGATTTGATATTATTGGTGTAATTTCTTTCACAGATGTAACAGCAATCGAAAGCAGTTGGAAAAATTCATGAAATAATTCCCTCTCCCACCTTCAGGAGGTGGGGGTGGGCTGCCAATTATGGTGTTATTGAATAGCATTTTTAAAAATATCAAATACGCCTACTTTTATTTTTCTGATCTGATGTGTATTTCTCGAGATATCCCCAATTTTCAACGATTGTTTACCCATTTTGATTTTTGGCCATTACAGCGCCATTTGTGAACCAGAATGCAAAAACTCCTAGGTCAAATTTGTGTATTTTTTTCTGGAGAATCCAAATCTGCAATGAAAAATGGGGGTACCCATCTAAGTTTTTTATCTCCCCCCCCCAGGGGTGGCGGTGGGGGGTCGAGTTTTTGTATCATTGGATATCCCCCTTCGCGACGAACAAGTTTCATTACCCACTTGTTTTGATCTGATGCATACTTCTCGAGATATTTCAATGTCTTCAGATAAATCGTCCACCCAGTATGCATGTGTGACCAGAGTAAGAGCCTAGAAAACAGAGTCTCTCATCTCTCATTTCCACAGCGTGTTTTCAAAAATAAGTAAACAGACGCCGGGCCGGAACAGGCTTACGTTTTCACGGAGCGTGCAAGAATACGGAAAATTCGATACAGTATTCGCAATAGTTTTTTTGCGAATATTTTGAAAACTAAAATCGGGCGGCGGTAACATGTATAGGGAAAAATTGTTCAGAATGATGACCTTGACAACCTACTTAAAGGTCATCAAAATCGGTGAGGAGGGCAAACGACGCAGAAAAAACGACACGCATCGAAAGATGTACGATTCTGTAGATTTTAAACAGAAACACATAAAAAGTCGTGTTTTTTTGATTTTTCGATTAGACGAGATTTTTTCAGATTTTTTTAATTATGCAAACATGTTTCAAAAAATTAAAAATCTCTAAACATTCGAAGAGAATGCATATTTCGTATTGAAGTTTTCGAGATACCAGTTTTATAAAAATTCAGTAGTCAGATATTATTGAAACAATTGTCCTGAATTTTTTTCAGAATTTTTATTAATTGTATCGGTGTTAAAAAAATCAAAATCAATTTTTTCGATACTTCTTTACTTTTTTTGTAGATGTATTATGTGATATTGAATATTTTTATAATCAGAAAAATATACAGACTTAATAATGCAATATAAAATATTTTATTTACGTTATATTTCAATAACATATGAACATCACTCCTAACAAATTTGATAATCACATAATTATTGTAACAACATTTTGCATATATCAGGTCGTTAAGTATGAAACTTGACAAATAAAACACAAATTTCAAACACATTTGTCAAGTTTCATCACCTGATATATGCAAAATGTCGTGTAACCGAATTATTGTTAACCTTTTCAATATATTGAAAGATTAATCATAAATTGCGGCAGACCGAACGGCACCGCTGAATAATCACAGGAGCGGCGAACGGTTCCGAAATAGAAAAGATTCACGGCCGTGCGTGGACAATTCTGATCAGAGTCGGCAGGGCACGATACGTGGCCGTGGCAACTCTGCAGTATTCCAGACACACCCGTTATCTGCTGCTTGATCTTTCAATCTGTTCTTGATAATTTGATTTGCAAAAAAGGTTAATTCTTCTTTGGCAATTCCAACACCGGGTTGGTTACTAGACCCGATGGATTAGTGAACGGTTCGTGCCTCCAGGCACTGGAAAGCGGAAAGGTTTGGGTAGAGATAAATAATCGTTGGTAGACAATATCTGGTAAAATTGAGATATATTCTGTTAATTAGTTGATCTGGATGAGAACAGCTTTCGAACTGTTACGCAATGTACACAGCTTGTCGTACACGCAATTACCCTGTATTCGTGTCACAACAACGATACGCCTTGAACGAAACGTGACGACCACGGACTGTAAACAAAAGCTTCCTTGCCTGGAATGTACGCAAGAAACGGTCTAGCCTAGACGCGATCGCGGTTCTCATTCACGTGCTCGAGAAATCCGCTTCGTCGACGTTTACCTCACGCTAACAATTCGTATCGAAAATCACTCGTTGATTCCTGATCTGCAAAAGGATAGGGTTAAATTTCCCTGAACAGCGTAGTCCGCACCGATCGGTACCGCCGTAATATCACGGGAGCAGCGATCGGCGTCTACCTGCTCCGGAATTCACCCTGTTGTATGGCGTGGTTCAGGAGACTAGGCAGGGCACGTATTCGTGGCCGTGGCGACTCCTTACCACCCACACAACGATGCGCTCTTAGCAGGACAACAGGAATAAACCTCGTTCGAGACCAGGCTAGTGAACTCAGGCAAACGATCGGTCCCGCCGGATGTTCTCCGGGAAGAGCAATCGGCTCCTGCTCTCTAGGCAACCTCGTAACGTGGTGGTGAAAAAATTACGGATATCTAGGCAGGGCACGCTTGCGTGGCCATGGCGATATGCGAATTTTTCCTGTGGTCCGTTCTGAGCAAATTTACCGTGTATCTCGTCAACTAACGACACACACAGTAAATTCCTACACCCAAATACCTTGAAGATCACTGAGCGAACACTTGTAGGAAACGATATCCTACTCCGAATATAAACGTAGGTAAAATGCAGGTAACCGTCCTTCGGCGAACGAGATATCCACGACCGCGTGAACCGACGTAAAGGCACGCGTAGAACACAATTGAAAATTATTATTTGCAATGGAATCTCAATGTCCAAACAACGATTTCACCCGATAGACATTTATTCAATTATAAATCAAGTTTCTTAACAACTCGCAATATGCGATCAAATTTTCCCTTGAACCGGGTCGTGAACAAAATACACAGCAATACAGAGCATCGATACTCTCAAGACACATTCAATTTACCACATCTCAAATATTTGGCAATTTACACAATATTTCGCAGCGCGAGATTCTAATCGCCCTTTAGCCGGGTCGTGAGCAATACTCAGATAATAAGCCTTATTGGCGATACACAAATTATGAAATTTAAATTCTTAAAGTTTCAATTCCAACACAAGACGCGTAATGACTCATACGTGCTTATAGGAGCGAGTCCAGACCAGGGTTGCCATATTTTATCCCCTTCGGCCCTCTTACCTTTCCGTCCCTCGCCTAGATGCTGCCGCCGCTATCCCCACTCTTACCATTACCGCTGCCGCGACCGAGTGCTAGAATGAGAGCGGTAGCATGCTACGTCTGGACTCCAGACCAGGGAAGCCAGACGGTGCGGCTCACCGGCTCAAGTGGCCCCTTACGTCTCCGTCCCTCGCCCAGATGCATGCCTCCGCTATCCCCACTCTTACCACTACCGCTGGCGCGACCGAGTGCTAGAATGAGAGCGGTAGCATGCTACCGACTCGGTCGCGCCAGCGGTAGTGGTAAGAGTGGGGATTGGCGAGGCACGGAGACGTAAGGGGCCTGGCGAGACTCGCAGCCGCGAGACTCGCATCTGGCATCCCTGCTCCAGACCAGTGTAGCCAGACGATGCGGCTCAACGGCTCAAGTGGCCCCTTACGTCTCCGTCCCTCGCCTAGATGCATGCCTCCGCTATCCCCACTCTTACCACTACCGCTGGCACGACCGAGTCGGTAGCATGCTACCGCTCTCATTCTAGCACTCGGTCGCGCCAGCGGTAGCGGTAAGAGTGGGGATAGCGGAGGCATGCATCTAGGCGAGGGACGGAGACGTAAGGGGCCACTTGAGCCGTTGAGCCGCACCGTCTGGCTACACTGCTCCAGACGTAGAGTGATCAATCTGCTGCTAGCATCGATCTCCTTCGATCGCAATCAAGAGGGGATCGATGCGCACGCACTTTATTATCTATATAGATCGCTCCTGTGATCCTTGTCATATGACAAGGATCACCTGTGACGTCACGTGTCGCCACAGTGACGATATCGGTGGATGCAAAGACTTCGGTGTGTAACTAGTACGGTTACAGTCGTTACAATAATTATATGTGATTACCAAATTTGTTAGGAGTGATGTTCATATGTATATTGAAATATAACGTAAATAAAATATTTTATATTGCATTGTTAATATTGAAATATAACGTAAATAAAATATTTTGTATTTCATAATACATCTAAAACAAAGTAATGTATCCAAAAATTGATTTTGATTTTTTTAAGACCGACACAATTTATAAAAAATTCTGAAAAAAATTAAGGACAATTGTTTCTATAATATCTGACTACGGAATTTTTATAAAACTGGTATCTCGAAAACTTCAATGCGAAATATGCATTTTCTTCGAATGTTTGGAGATTTTTAATTTTTTGAAACATGTTTGCATTATCCGAAAAATCTGAAAAAATCTCAGTCATGTGTGCTATTAGATAGAATATTCATCAATTTTTTCGTAATTGTTTATCGAGTATGGTTCGACTAAAAATTAATTTGTGTTGGGCATCCTCTGGATCATCTTAACCGAAAAAAATTATTTAAAAAATACAAAACATATTTTAGGATGGACCATTAAACCCGGTTTTTAAAAAACCATTTAGTCCAGCTTCGATATCTTTTTTAGATGAAAATTTACAGCAAGATGTGCCCCGCGCCGCGTCGCCGCACACTGGGCTAAACCGACGAAATCTGTGTCAAAATCAAAGAACTTTCGATAGAAATGAGATAGAGCGATGAAATTTTTTTAAATTAAAGGTGAAACTTTGCAGAATATGAAATAATTATGGAGATTGTGGTACGAACGTTTTTTAACCATGAGAAAATTCGTTTATCTTGCACAATTTCAAGAAAATTGTGGTTTTTCCAATAGCACGCGCGGAAAAAATTTATTTTTAACATGCGACACATCATTTCCTGTAGATTTTTTCACGCTGATTTCAAATCTTGTCTCAAAATTTGTCTACGACCTCAGGATTGTGCAAACCATCGATTTTTGTGAACAAAGCTAATGTAATCATTTTTTCGTTGAAATGATTTGGTAACCCACTAGTTTGAAGGAATATTGTATTCTCATATATAAAACACATTAAAAATAGTCATAATGAAGTATTTGGACGTTTACTTAACGTATATCACTTGCCGAATGATCACTTGACGTATCGCTACAATTGTCGCTGGCGTGATATACGTTAAGTAAACGTTCAAATACTTCATTATGATTATTTTTAATGGATTTATATATGAGAATACAATATTCCTCCAAACTAGTGGGTTACCAAATCATTACAACGAAAAAATGATTACATTAGTTTTGTTCACAAAAATCGATGTTTTGCAAAATCCTGAGGTCGTAGACAAATTTTGAGACAAGATTTGAAATCAGCGTGAAAAAATCTACAGGAAATGATGTGTTGCATGTTAAAAATAAATTTTTTCCGCGCGTGCTATTGGAAAAACCACAATTTTCTTGAAATTGTGCAAGTTCAACGAATTTTCTCAAGGTTAAAAAACGTTCGTACCACAATCTCCATAATTATTTCATATTCTGCAAAGTTTCACCTTTAATTTTAAAAAAATTTCATCGCTCTATCTCATTTCTATCGAAAGTTCTTTGATTTTGACACAGATTTCGTCGGTTTAGCCCACTGTGCGCCGTGCCGGGATTCAAATTATTTCAAATGCGCGCTGTCTCCAGATTCCGACTTTCCGACTCATGGCTTCCGAAACTTCGGCAACGTGAAAATCGAAGGAACGCGTCGGCGTCGATCAGTCGAGCAGGAAGTTCACCCGGACAGAGTAGAGATACGCTTGTTTGTGTAGTACGCGTGCAATCGAACAGGCACTCACACGGGCAGAGTAGAGGTATTTACGTTAAGGGGGTAGTGTTACGTCGCAGTGTGGTGGGATTTCGGGAATACGCTGGGTTCGGATGCCCGTGGAGCGCTAAAGCACTCTGCTCGTGGAAGGTTTTCTGAACAAACTCTTAACAAGAAAATGTAACGAAAAATAGACTTTATTTAATAGTGTACTCGTTGTTGACTCTAAGATCTCAGAAATGTATCTGCTTCGTATTTGCCTCGTTCTGAGGTTGTATCTTCCCTTCTTCCAGGTTCCTTTTCCTCAGCCAATAGGAAAATTCGGATCTTCCAGTTGAGCGTTGATTCGTCGGGTGGCTCGTCTTTGGTTGCAGCTCGATGGTGATTGGTGGTGGAGGTGTCTCGATAGCGCGCGCACGAGAGTGGGGTACGCGCGAGGGCGAAGGCCCGCCAAAACCAGGGTCGTGGGACCGAACGAGAGAGAGGTCCGAAATCCGAGGGAGTTCCAATAGGTCCTTGACTTGACAGAGAATTTACGACTTCCTGTCCTTGACCGATTCCAGACTTCGACTGTCTATTTATGTGAAATTGGAGAAGCTCCTCCAAGAGATTACGTGACTTTACCCAAATTCCTCAATTAGTCTCGCCCCTCGGAATTTCGTCAAGGATCTCCGTGGAAATACCTCCCATTGTTTCCCTACATATTCTAAGACTAAACTATCGTGCCCGAATAAAATATATGTAAAATGAAATACACGGCTTTGACCTAATCGTTATATTTTATATTCAAATTTCCCTCTCAACGCCATCAGTCAAACCTATAGTGTGGTAACGTTATCGTAGCTATGTTCGCGTGATCAACGGGTCACGCTACAATACTGAGAATTGTAACTAGAAAATCAGTATAACCATCCTCTGTGCAAAAAAAGAGTTTGGTAACACTGAGAAACACGCGTTGCCTGATGAACACGAGATGGCGTTGCTTGCTATTTCGAAATTCTATTCAGCTGGGTCTTAAACAGGGCAGATAGCACTAAACATTGTATTATATTGTAAAGATAAGTAATAAGTTAAAAATAAGTAAATTATATTATATATACAATATATTGTATTATACACACACACATAATATTATATTACATCGTTATGAGTCCTGAACAGGGCAGATAGCACTAAACATTGTATTATATTATAAGGATAAGTAAAAGTTAAAAATAAGTAAATTATATTACATTTACTATAATATATTATATTATTCATACACACACACATTACATTATTATATTATATATTATATTATATTGTTATGGGTCCTGTGAACAGGGCAGATAGCACTAAACATTGTATTATATTATAAGGATAAGTAAAAGTTAAAAATAAGTAAATTATATTACATTTACTATAGTATATTATATTATTCATACACACACACATTACATTATTATATTATATATTATATTATATTGTTATGGATCCTGTAAAAAGGGCAGATAGCACTAAACATTGTATTATATTATAAGGATAAGTAAAACTTAAAAATAAGTAAATTATATTACATTTACTATAATATATTATATAGGGAAAGAGAAGATTTGGTCTTTAGGATATGCAGATGACATAGTGCTGATGGCGGAAGAAGAGAAGGGCCTGAAAGAAATGATAAAGAGGACAAGCAGATATTTCGTGAGAAAAAAGTTAGAGGTGAATAACGAAAAGACGAAGATACTAATTTGCTGCAAAGGAAAAAGAAACAGAAAGAAGGAGGTTTGGAAGTGGGGAGATAAAGAGGTCGAAGAGGTCAAAGAGATTAAATATTTGGGATACATTTTAAATAAGACAAATAGCGAAACAGAACATATAAAAGAAAGGATAGGAAAGGCCAGGAAGGTGATGGGAGGATTATGGGGGATCGGAGAAAGAAAATTTAAGGCAGATGTGATATGGAGGATGAAGCTCTTTGACGCGGTGGTAAAAGGAATACTTATGTATGGAGCAGAGATATGGGGATGGAAGGAAAGAGAGGAGATGGAGAGAATGCAAGAGAGGTATATAAGATGGATCCTGGGGGTGGAAAGGACAACACCAGGGTATATAGTGAGAGATGAAATGAAAAAAGACAAGATAAGGATAGAAGCAGGAAAGAGAGCGGTCAGATTTGAAGAGAAAATAAGAAAGGACGAAAACCGAAAAATATTAACGGAATGTTGGAGAGAAAGAAGAAAGGACGAAGAAGAGGGAAAGCTAGACAGATGGGGAGAAGAGAGAAAAAGATACTTCTGGCGATGCGGTCTGGGGATAGAAGAGGTAACAAGATTGAGAGAAGAAGGGGACGAAACAATAGAAGAGAGAGTAGTAAGTAGAGACAGGGAGGTACAAGAACAAGAAAAGATAGAGAAGGTATGGAACTCAAGAAGTGTACCCAGATACAAAGAAATAAGAACGGTGGGAAGACCGAGATACCTGACAGGAAAAAGAGGAAGAAAAGGGGATAGCGTGACGTTGGTAGCAAGATTGAGGTGCGGCAACGAGGAAAGAGCAAATAAATTTTGAGAAAAAGAAGGGAAGAAAGTATGCAGGATGTGCAGAGGAGAGGAGGAGACGCTAGAACACCTCGTAGAGAGATGTAGGGAGATGGAAGAGATGGAAGGAAACATAGAAGAAATACTGGACGAAAAGGGGAAAGGCGCAGAATGGGGCAGAAAGCTAAGAGAAAACAGAGAAAGAGTAGAGAAAAAAGAAAGAGAGGAGTGGGAGATTAAATAGTATGGGAGTAACGAAGGTAAGGGAGGGTAAGGAGGAAATAAATGAAGGTGTATGTAAATATGTAAATATTGTATATATTAGATAATGTAAATAATAGAAATAAGAAGGGAAATACGTAAGGAATGGGGAAAAGAAGGAAGAAGAAAGAAATGTAACGCCGAAAGGCATATATTTTTGGAATAAAAATACTACACACATTACATTATTATATTATATATTATATTGTTATGGGTCCTGTGAACAGGGCAGATAGCACTAAACATTGTATTATATTATAAAGATAAATAATAAGTTAAAAATAAGTAAATTATATTCTATGTATAATTATAATATATTATATTATACACACATACACACACAGACGCGCGCGCGCGCGCACACACATTATATTATTATATTGTAGTGGTGTGGGTCCTGAATAACTGGGACCTGGACAGGGCAGATAGCACGAATGGCGAAGACTTGTTGCTCATCCTGTACACCCTGGTTTGATCTGAAAGAAAAAAATAAATGTGGGTTTAGTGAAAGTTACTCGTTGCGTCTATATTACTGGAATGCCAAAACCGATACATACCTACATTTCCACGATATTCGCAAAAATGTTTCCTTGCGGTGGGCATTGATCCCCTCCGATGACAGTAAGTTGTCCCAGTCAGTGTGGCCAGACGAGTCCGACCTTGAAACTCGTAAGGGGAATACAGTACCCCTTCTCTAATGCCCAGCAATATGCGCAAGCGCGACGGGGATCGAGTAGGGCGCATGGGAGACACGTTGCGCAAGCGCAACGGGGATCAAGTGGGGCGAATGACGACGCGTGGCGCTTGCGCGATGGGGACGCAACAATGACAGATGACATATTACAAGTTTTAGGTTATATATCTAGCTGATAGGCTATATTGTCCTACAATTTTATTGTATATTATTGTATTATGTATAATATATATATTATATTCATACTGTACGATGAGAACTCAAAAATACTGTGGAGTGATGAGGAGAGAACACGAGGAGAATGAGATAAAGAACACGTGCTCGATGATATTCGCTATTTATTTTTGAGATAGATACTGATCGATGCGGACAGTTCGATGATTGTCGTAATACTGCGTGCTCGACAGGGCACGCTCGAAAACAATACAGTAAGTATGAATGTGTGTGTACGGATGGATGATGTAAGTATGAGTGTGTGTACAGAAATGCTGAGTGTGAACTTGTAAACAGTAGTCGTGGCCCGGTCGAGAACGTTCGAGAATGTACCGGGTGATTGGATTCGATGCGAATTGCACAAAGTCTGATTTTGCCGCAACATTCCGCCCACCTTGCCAGGCTTGTAAAGAATGGCAATGATTCAGAGCCGACTAGTCCTTGGTCGAAAGCGATGATCCTGTTGAGTGGTCCTCGTTGGTTGAGATGGGCAGCACGACGAGTTTCACAATCGGTCGTTTATAAACCGAATGTTGGGTTCTAACGGTAGCAACCCGAACGAGATTGTCCTGACTAGGGTGGACGTCAATGATCCGTCCTAGAGCCCATTTTGACGGTGGATATCGTTCGTCTGCGACGAGCACGAGAGATCCGATTTTGAACGCGTCAGATCTGCGTTGCCACTTGGACATTGTCTGGACATGTTGAAGGTATTCGGCACTCCAGCGTTTCCAAAACTGCTCCAGCATCTGACGTAAGAGTTGCCAGCGTGAAAGTCGAGAGCTTGGCAGATCGATGATCGCAGGCTCAGGAGTAGTAGTCAGTGCTGAACCAATGAGAAAATGACCCGGGGTGAGAGCTGATGGATCCGTTGGGTCATCTGAGAGTGGGCAGAGAGGGCGCGAATTGAGGATGGCCTCAATCTGCGAGAGCAATGTTGAGTATTCTTCGTAGGTGAGGCCAATGTCTCCGATGACTCGTTTGAGGTGAAACTTTACGGATTTGACAGCCGCTTCCCATTTCCCTCCGAAGTGTGGTGATGATGGTGGATTGAACTTCCAGCGAGTTCCATCATTCGCTAGAATGTTGGCGAGAGCGGCTGCTTCTTTGGAAGAAGCTTGAAAAAGTATTCGCAGTTCCTTGTCAGCACCGATGAAGTTGGTGCCATAGTCACTGCTGAGCGTTGCACAGATGCCTCGCCGACTTGTAAACCGTTGATAAGCGGCGATGAAGCCGTTGGTGGAATAATCGGTAGCTATTTCCAAGTGAACAGCTGAAAACGAGAGACAAACGAAGAGGACGATATAGCCCTTGTACGTCTTCGCGCCTCGACCGCGAAACGTCCGTAGAGTTAGAGGGCCAGCGTAATCAACTCCTGCGTGAAGGAATGGGCGAGACGGGATCGCACGAGACTGGGGTAGCTGCCCCATTAGCTGTTGTCCAAGAGTGGCGCGTTGTCGTGCACATTGCACACAGCGATGGATGAATGCGCGAACTGGAACACGACCGCCGACGATACAATATCGACTTCGCAGGGTTGTGAGTGTGAGTTGGGCTCCCCCGTGAAATGTACGACGATGAGCCTCGTCGATGATGAGGGTTGTGAGAGCGGATTCTCGTGGTAAAATGAGAGGATGTTTCTCGTCATGATCCAGAAGAGAGTTTTGGAGCCGTCCTCCAACGCGCAATAAATCTGATGCGTCGAGAAAGGGAACGAGACGAAGCAATGAGCTTGACCGTGAGATGTGCTTGCCTCGCTGTAATTGATTAATTTCAACTTTATAGAACGCTGCCTGAATGAGCTTCACCCAAAACAGACGTGCGTGATTAAGTTCTTCGGGAGTCAGCGAAGAGGATTGATCTGTGGCGCCCTTATTGCGTCGAAACTTGTCGAGCGCACGAAAGCACCATGCTGTGATGCGTAGAAGAGTCCTGAGACTCGAGAACCTATCCACGAGGTTCCAGACGGCTGGAGGTTCGTCCTTATTTGCGAGTGTGACGGGGACCTTACGAAATTCAAGGGCAGTGTCTGGATCTAGCGACGGGGTGGAGCGTGGCCAATGAGTTGAGTGCTTTGAGAGCCACGCGGGACCATTCCACCAAAGCGCGTGCTCTCTCAGCTCGATAGAAGAAAGTCCACGAGAGGCACAGTCGGCCGGATTGTCTTTCCCTGAGATGTGATGCCATTGACAATTCGAGAGTTCTTGAATTTCAGTAACGCGGTTTCGAACTAAATCCGCCCACCGACGGGCGTCACCACGAATGTAAGCGAGCGCGACTGTGGAATCCGTCCACAGATGAATTGGAATCTTGTCGAGATCGAGCGTTTTTCGAATTATTGACATATGACGAACCAAGAGAAGTGCGGCTGAGAGTTCGAGTCGAGGAACCGTCACTTTTTTGAGAGGAGCGACTCGGGTCTTAGCGGTGACAAGCGTCACGCGAGCGTCATTGAGATCTGAAATCACGCGAAGGTAAATCACTGCACCGAGCGCCGATTGAGAAGCGTCAGAAAACCCGTGCAGTTCGACTACGGATGAGGAAGCGCTGTACCCGAGCCACCGAGGCACTGAAATTGAGGAAATGTTTTTGAGGTCCTTTTCGAATCTGTTCCACTGCGACATAAGTTCTTGAGGTATTGGCTCATCCCAACTGAGCTTCGCTGACCAGAGTTCCTGGATAAAGATTTTTCCGCGAACAACCACAGGTGCAACCCATCCGAGAGGATCGAACAGCTGAGATACACGTGATAGGACGGTGCGTTTGGTTGTTCGAGACTGTGCTGGAGTGTTGCACGATGTAAATGCAAACGAATCTGACTGCGGATGCCACAGAATTCCGAGCGCATTGAAAAATTGCTCTGTCTCGAGAGACACTGGCGAAGTCTGCTCCCGATTCTCGAGAGGAATCTGTGCGAGTAATTGTTCGTCGCTGGCAGTCCATTTTTTCAAGATGAAACATCCGGATTTGAGACATTCGTTGACTTGTCGAATCTTTTCTTGAGCGTTCGAAATGGTGTCCGCTCCTGATAGCACATCGTCGACATAGATTTCACGTTGTATGATTTCGGTAGCTAGCGGAAAGCGATTCCCTTCGTCAATGGCGAGTTGTTGAAGCGTGCGGATCGCGAGATATGGAGCACTTGCTAGCCCATACGTCACGGTGTGAAGATGATACGAGAGCGGAGTATCTTCAGGGTGAGCTCTCCAAACGATTCTTTGCAGATCCCAATCGTTAGCATGTACTCGAATTTGTCGGTACATCTTCTCTATGTCTGCCGTGAACACATAGAAATAACGACGCCATCGGGTTATGACATCGGCGAGGTCAATCTGCAGTTTTGGCCCAACGATTTGAAGGTCATTCACTGATAATCCGTAGTTGGTTCGACTTGAGCCGTTGAAAACAACGCGGACTTTCGTGGTTGAACTGGACTCTCGAATGACCGAATGATGAGGAAGATAAAAGGCATTTCGAGGTGGCGATGTTTCAGTCGGAACGAGAGCCATGTGATTGAGAGCTTCATACTCGTCCATAAACTTTGAGTATGCTGCTTTGATAGATGAGTCCAGAGCGAAACGATTTTCCTGACGTATGAGAGCGCGTAATGCCGGAGTATACGAGTTTCCGAAATCTTCGGGCTTATGCTTCAAAGGGATGCGTACGATATAGCGTCCGTTCGAGTCGCGAGAGTGCGTTTCCTTGAAGAATTGTTCACATTGATATTCCGCTTCGGAGAGTTCGGTGCGCGGCGCGGGAGTGACTTCTTCTTGTTCCCAGAACCGTTGTACCAAACCATGGAGTTCGAGGTCAACGGAACATTGTAACCCCTGTGCAGGATGCTCACAGAGATCTGAGTGCGGCTCAGATGAGACGGAACCAGAGAGCACCCATCCTAGAGTGGTTTTTTGAGCGACCGGGCTGCCGGGACCGCCTTTGCGGAGCCCTTCCTCGAGAATTGCACTATAGACTTCCGCGCCGAGAATCAAGTCAATTCTCGCCGCTGAGGAGAACTCTGGATCTGCTAGCTCAAGACTCTCTAGGTGTGGCCATGGATTTCTGACAACTATGCTTGGTGGTATATACGATGTCAACTTTGAGAGAACGTAAGCGTTCACTGAGAGCGAAAACACGGGAGCCATACGCGAAACGATAGTCAAATTGACGAGTCTCCGAGAGACTGTGGAACGTTGAGCACCAATACCGTTAATCGGAAGAGAAATTCGTTGTCGCGGTAATTTGAGACCTTGGGCAAGAGATTCCGTGATGAACGAGACCTCTGATCCCTGATCGAGAAGGGCTCGACCTTCGAATGATTCACCATAGCATGAGGTGACTTTGACAAGAGCGGTAGCGAGTAGGACTGGTTTGTAGTGTACCGAGACCGAGAGAGCGATATTCGTCGAAGCGGCCGTTCCTGTTTGAGGATTTTCACGACGCGGAAGCACGGACGCGGAAGTTTTTTCACCGGCTGGAACGAATGCCGCTGAGTTAGGCTCCTGCAGGTTCAGAACGGCGGGAGCTTTGTTCTCCGATGAATTGTTCGATCGATGGATTAACGTATGATGAGGACTCCCACAAATTCGACACCGTTTGGTTGACCGACAGTTGCGAAATTGATGCGGACCGAGACAGTTAAAACAGAGGTTCTTTTGTTTAAGAACGTCTTGCCGTTGCTCGATAGTTTTGCGGTGATAGTCTGGACACGCCGAAAGATAATGAGCGCCGCTGCAAAGCGTACACGAAGACGTCGACGATTTTGTTTCTCTCTCTGAAGCGCCGTCGCTTACTGAATTCGCGACAACTTGATGCGATTTTGCACTCGATTGAGGTTTCCCGGAAGAAGCCGAACGCGATCTTTGAGTCGCCGTAGCTCGTGCTACAGCTTCGAGAGCACGTATGCGACTCAGAAGATACTTTTCGAGCTCCGCGAACGTCGCGGGTTCAGTCACCACGCCGATTTGTTGTTCCCAATCCATTAGAGTTTCCGGATCGAGTTTGTTGGTCACCATGTACACGATAAGATAGTCCCACGAGTCAGTAGGGCATCCAAGGGATCTGAGGGCACCGAGAGTTTCTTTTACTCCTCCAAGAAGTGATTTGATTTGGTTTTCCGATTGTTGAGTCACGTGTTGGAGGGAGAACAACGAAGAGAGATGCGAGTCGATGAGCGCTCGCTTGTTTTCGTATCGGTCGACTAGAACTTGCCACGCAGGCTCGAAATTTTCATCAGTGACGTCAATGTTCACAACGAGCTGCAATGCTTCACCGGATAAATTTACCTTGAGATACTGTAATTTCTCTACATCGGATATCTGTTTGTTCTTAATAATCATTGATGTGAAGAGATCACGGAAGTGTCGCCATTCGCGATATATTCCGGAGAACCGCGGTAGGTATATGCGCGGAAGCTGTCGAGGGCTCGGCGCGTGATTCGCGCATGAAGCGTTCGATTCGACTGAAGATGGCTGGCCTACCTTTATGATGAGCTCGTTTCGGTAAGAGAGCATTTCAGACTTGGAGTCGATGTACTCTTCTTCACAAACCTCATAGAAATTATCGTCGAAATGCGAGAGCTCTGCCCGGTCTTCCTGTTGTAGAGATGTGAGCATGTCATGATTGTCCTGAAACTTCTTCCAATTGGCGTCCAGGAGACCGATGCGAGTCTGAACATTTTCAGGAGTGCGCTTCTTGATTTCTAATTTTTTGAGGTTAGCCGCAGCGCGACTGATCAACCCGTGGAGTTCGTTTTGCTTTTCAACAACGTTGCGCACCGAAACCGACATGATTGATAGTCTATCGTAAGGAAATACGTCACTTCCGCACACACGCGGACAGAGAGAACGATAGCGAGCACGCGGTGAGAGTTAGAGTAAGAGAGAGACACAGATAACTCTATTCACTAACACGCGCCGTTTACTAAGCGATTTCGAGCACAGTTCTAGCACGTTTTCCACAGTAATCCGGCTCGAAGGACCATAAATGTACGATGAGAACTCAAAAATACTGTGGAGTGATGAGGAGAGAACACGAGGAGAATGAGATAAAGAACACGTGCTCGATGATATTCGCTATTTATTTTTGAGATAGATACTGATCGATGCGGACAGTTCGATGATTGTCGTAATACTGCGTGCTCGACAGGGCACGCTCGAAAACAATACAGTAAGTATGAATGTGTGTGTACGGATGGATGATGTAAGTATGAGTGTGTGTACAGAAATGCTGAGTGTGAACTTGTAAACAGTAGTCGTGGCCCGGTCGAGAACGTTCGAGAATGTACCGGGTGATTGGATTCGATGCGAATTGCACAAAGTCTGATTTTGCCGCAACACATACACACACAATATTTTTAGTTCTACAATTTGTGTCATCTTCCCAATACTAAACATTTTAAGATATGCATTGAAAAAGGTAGTTTCAAAACTTGCTATGTCCATTCCTTAAAAGTGTTAAAATAGATTATTATTTATTTTTAGGACATTTATGATTTTACTGGAATGTAACTCAATAGTACAGATTTCAACATTTTTTTCAACATACATATTATACATAATAAGCATACTTCATTTCACAACTGAAACTCCCACATGTTACAATTCATTTTATTTATAATAAAGAATGTTGATAATATCTAGAACGATTCATATGATTCATTTCAGTAGGTAATAGGTTCGATACGCGGCAATAACCTAAAACTTGTAATATGTCATCTGTCATTGTTGCGTCCCCATCGCGCAAGCGCCACGAGTCGTCATTCGCCCCACTTGATCCCCGTTGCGCTTGCGCAACGTATCTCCCATGCGCCCTACTCGATCCCCGTCGCGCTTGCGCATATTGCTGGGCATTAGAGAAGGGGTACTGTATTCACTGGTCCCAGTACCTGTGATGGAAAGTCAGAAGGAACTGTAACCTATGTGTACACCATAATAATGTAAGTCGATGAATGTTATTTACTTACATTTATGCACGAATGGCGAAGACTTGTTGCTCATCCTGTACACTTTTTTTTTTTTTCTAAGAGTGAGGGGGAAAATGCAATTACGCACACCCCGGAAGGGGGTAGTGTGGGGCTCGGGCCGCGGTTGGTCGGCGGGTCGGCGTACCCATACCCACTAAAAACCTAACCTCACCCGGGGCGGTCAATGGACCGCCCCTCTAAATACGATATCTTGTGTCCGAGCCGAAGGAAATGGGGGACCCGCTACATCCTGTATACCCTGGTTTCATCTGAAAGAAAAAAATAAATGGGTTTTGTAAAAATTACTCGTTGAGTCTATATTACTCGAATGTCCATAAAAGATTATAACTGCAAGTAAAAATATTATTAGGAGAGTGTAAAGAGTCCCGCCTCCACCCCCGTCTCATACAGACGGTCCTCTTCACTCTCCGTATACATGCATCTTCTACATACTTTCGTACTTACATTTTGCAGCGTTGTTGATTCGAAAACCTGTTCATATAATATGAATGCACTCGCCGGTGCAATTGCGACCTTGGATTGCAATTTCTTTCCAACAGCTCTTCTTATGCGCTGTGTTGCACTCGCCGGTGCAGTCGCATTAGGCCATAAAACAGCTCTTCATGTACGCTGTGTTGCACTCGCCGGTGCAATTGCGACCTTGGATTGCAATTTCTTTCCAACAGCTCTTCTTATGCGCTGTGTTGCACTCGCCGGTGCCGTCGCTGTGGGCCTTTTATCCCTGATTTGAGTTTACGCAGTCTACGCGTTACCAGTTCTGGTGCCATATGATCCTCGTAGAACCTTTTCAATTGGTTTTCCATTTGTGTTGCCCAGAACTTATCGTCTCTGGGAACTAGGACAGTTCTTCTGCTTTGCGGTGTCCAGATACAGTAGTAACCATACTGCCTGTTTGTTATATGCAACTGTCCTTGCACTTGGTAATAATGGTTATGATTTTTATTCATTTTACCGTCAATAAGAAGGCGTTTTAGGTGAGGAACCGTCTCCAATGCTTCGTTGGCAGTCATATCCTTCGCCGAGAATGGACATTTGATTTCGACAATGCCATCCTCACCTATCAGTCCATCTGATGTCGCACCCAAGTAAGGTATGTTGGAATCAATAAAGAGCCCAGACGGCTGAATAGAGACTTGATATTCGTCTTCTAATTCCTTCAGGGCGATCTCCTCGTGCTCCTTTCCGTATTCCACTGCTGCTACTTTCAGCTTTTCTGGATACAGGATCCTTGATACGGTACCGTCTCGATTTGTATTTTGACGTAATTTGCATGCTTGGCCGAAATTGGATGCAGTCAATAAAACTTTTCTGTATTGTATCCAATCATTGCTGTTCGCTTGAAGACGAGTTTCTTCTTCGATTTTTTGTCGCCTTCCTTGCCGCCGGTGGAGCGTTGCCATGAGCTTCTCATACTTTAAATTGTAAACTTTGTTACGGATAGAGAATATATTCCGTTCGGTTTCTCACAGGAATCTCTTCTAGATCGTCTCTGGCAGGAAGCGTCCTAGATAACCTTTCATATCGTAGTTGAACCTTTTAACGAAGACCGAGCTCTGGCCCGATTTAATTGAAAGTGACAAAAAACTAGAGTTATTAGTCTGGCCCTAAGCCCTAAGCACGATTAGATTATGAACAGAGCATTTCATTCATTGTAGGGGTATATAAACCCTTAGATTCTCACTCTCGCGGGCTAGTACTTCGGTAGACACGTATCGAGTCACGTCGTGCTGTATTTCGGAAAGTCAACTGTTAGTGAGATCGGGCTAGAGTACCTTTCGTATCAAAGTTAACCGTATAGATTCCGCGAGTTCGGTGTAAAATCTATTAGGCAGTGTTAAAGTTCTTTCCGAGTCCCCCGCATTGCCAGTGCGTCAAAACCGTGCATCTTGTTAGGTAATCCTTCTTTCTATTATCTATTTCATTTAGTTCATTTCATTCGCGACAGTTACACAATTGTACCACAGATTCTTATAATTAGAATATATTTGTGTTCATTGGTATTTAGAGCAAAGTTTATTAAACCCATAATTATTGTTCCATATCCTAATCTAGTAATTGAACGTTCCCACACGATACAACCTTACCGCTCGGGTTGTATCAATTAGATTATATTAGTTACGAGGCCTACTAATTATCCCAGCGACTCCCTGATTTCGCATCAGGTTCGTTCGCTACTTACCACTTGTCCAAATAGAGATTTTTCCTACCTAGTGGCTCCCCAATTTCGCATTGGGTTCGTCCACGAAAACTATACCATCCTAGCGGCTCCCTGATTTCGCATCAGGTTCGTCCGCATCCTAACAGCTCCCTGATTTCGCATCAGGTTCGTCTGTGCTCTTATCCGACCTCCCAGCGGCTCCCCAATTTCGCATTGGGTTCGTCCGCGCTGTTCTACAACCTCCTAGCAGCTCCCCGATTTCGCATCGGGTTCGTCTGCGCGTCTTTCCTAGTGATTCCCCAATTTCGCATTGGGTTCGTTCACGAAGTTTCACCTTCCTAGCAGCTCCCCGATTTCGCATCAGGTTCGTCTGCATCTGACTCCATTCCTAGAGGCTCCCTGATTTCGCATCAGGTTCGTCCTCGCAGTCTATAATCCTAGCGGCTTCCCAATTTCGCATTGGGTTCGTCCGCGCACGTTAACTAACAAACTGATATCATATTCCTAGGGTGACAACCCTTCGCCGGCCACTCGTTGCTACTCGCGGCCCTGGCTCGTAACAACTTCTTCCGTCATATTATCAGCTGGTTTCGCCGCATTAGGGCCATAGTCCTCGTCGCATCCTTGTGGTGCTTCTCTTTGGTAGAAGGATGCTTTTTTTTCTTCTTTCTGCTTCTTCGACACTTCCGCTTGACTTTTCCGTTTCGCTTCCAACATTTTTACGGCGGCTGTCGGTTCTTTCTTCATTGCAGCGCATAAACGACTAAACGTTGCCTTTGAATTATAGTGGACGACAGCAGCATTGACTCTTCCTTGGTACGAGCCTTTACGTCCGAAGTTTATACGTTTTCCTCCGTTGTATTTTGCTATGATGCCGTTCAAACATTCCACTGCGTTATTATCGTACCCAGCCAGTAGACTTGCGGAATGATCGATGACCCGCCGTAATGCTTCTTCGATGTCCTTATATATGCCAGCTTCTCTCAGTCGTGGGACATAGTTTGTCTGGTTGGGGTCAGAATGCGTTTTGCAAAAGTATGCGATTCTCCGACACTCTTCGTGTTCCCCGAACACGTGACTTGGCACGTTCTTCAAGTCACCTTTGAGCTTTTTGATTTGATCCGGAAAGCTCACGTTTTCTTGGCGTCTGTGATCTGCGGCTTTCGTGATTCCGGTGCGCAGACGGAGGATATTTTGAGCTACAATTGCTCTCAGCTGCTTGTGGCCACTTCTTGCGCTTATCAACTTGATTTTGTTGCAGAAATTTCGCAACAGGTGGTTCGTGCATTCATATTTCTTCACTTGCATCCCACACCGTTCATACGGATCAACATCCAGTATCCTTTTGTGCACGCTGCTATCGCCATCGGCAATTAATATCGAGTATATTAGGCCGTGCATTCGTTCACTGGATTGAAATCCTTTCACGATAGTAGCGCTTTCCATGCCTGTCGAACTTTTATGGCGACTCCAATTCTTAAAACAACGGTGGTCGCGTGGCACTTCCTTCTTCTCCGCCGCTTGTTGGCAAACGATGCAGAACTTGTTCTTCACATCGATGAACAGGGCCTTCCTGGTGTGATATCCAATAATGGCTCCTACTCCAGACAGGGAATTGTAGTTTCCCCCACGGTATGACCTCTTCATCCAGCTGCCATCTGCGACTACTGGAATCATCGGTAGTTTAGATGTCGGATCAATATCGCCTCTTGCAATGGCAAGTTCTTCCTCTTCTTTCGCAGCAGCTTTCATCTCGTGTTTCGCAGCCCGAATGAGGCCATTGATGACTTCGTCTTGACATATTTCGAAGGTCTTCTTCGCCATGCACGGCAAGTTCATGGCACACATGATGTCCTCCAGTTGAGTAAAGCCGCCTCCTGTCAGCATTGTTCCGGCAACTGCGCTGTGGTTGATGTCCATAACTTTGTCATTTTTTGGGAGACATTCTATCCTGCATTCTTTATTGCACATCTTGCATCGTACCCAATACGTTTTCTTAAGACCGCTCTGTTTACATTTTGTTATATCAAAATGTTCGATGCCACAATTCTTTTCCGAATGTTTCACAAGCTGTTTCATTTGGTTGAAAACATGGGCAAAATCGACGAGGTCTATTCCCTTGCAAATTGGTTCCTTGTCCGGTTGTGGTTCGACAGTTTCTACCAGATCATCTTCATTGTTGATCTCCTCGATGATTTCGTTCATCTGGACATCGTCTACATCGTTGATTGCTTCTTCCAGCATCTCCCAGTCGGCGTATTCCACGTTTTCTTCGTAGGTACTATTTTCGTTTTCCTGCTTTCCAACATCTTCGTTTGTTACGTTCATGATGTCTGCCATCTGGACATCGTCTACATCGTTGTCTGCTTCTTCCAGCATCTCCCAGATTGCTTGTCCTGTGTATTCCACGTTTTCTTCAGCGGCTCTTGGACAAGCATTTTCACTAAACGAACGTTTCAGATTACAATCATCGAATATCAGAAAATAGATTTTAATGATGGTTATACATTGTCACGTCGTCTAGCTTTCCCTCGTCCCCTGGACGGCGAAAACCTAGAGACACCGGGTATTTATGGGCCGGACGGCCGGGCCGCGTTCGGCCGCACGAAACGCGGTCCACCCGGGACAAAAGTTGCTCGTCGACTCGTCGCTTCTCGAAATCTTCGCCAAGGTGTTCGGGCGCCAGGCACTGTTTAAGGTGCCACGCTAAGTCGCCGTAGCGACGAGCACTTCGAGAAACGGTCTCACGAGCCGACGGCCACCGATAACTAGACGAAATTCTTCGCGAACGGGTTCAGGGTACTACGCGGAGTGAACACGAGGCGTTCCCCGCGGCGGGAAGGTTTCTCACTTAATAATCTCTCTGTGAATTTCGGCTAACAAGACTTTATTGCTCGACTGGTGGTACAACGGGGCTGCCGGCCGCAACCGGCAGCTTTTCGAGGTTAGCCGGCGCGTGACAGGTGGTCGTCGACGGATCTCAGTCGCACGCGCGCTTCTTCTTTCGAACGTGATTCGAACGTCGCGTCGAATTCGGCAGCAACGCGATGACGGCGTTGGCGTCCGCGGAACCCGCGTTCTACGCCCGAATTCCGATGGAAAACGCGTCACAATGACTTCTCGTCGAACTACACTTGTCGCGAGTACGACGCGAGCACGAGGCGGCGTCCCACCGTGGGACGAGACGAGGCTGGCGTGAAAGAAACGACGACGCGCGGATCCTCGCTAAAGAAAATAGTGCCTTGCACCCGCTAATATTTTCCCCGCGCGTTCGCCGCTCGACAACTACTTGCCGCTCGCGAATTAACGCTGCTTCCGGCAGCCCGTAGCTACGTCGATCTTTCGCCGACGCGATCGCGAACCCGATACGCTTCCCGAGCCAACGCGAAAGAGAGATCACTTAGTAATTCGAATGAGAATCCGACAAAGGCTTACCCAAGATGTGGTTCGGCAGGCCGTGGATAACGGATCGCTTGATCTCGTTTGCGTTCTGGCAGGTATCGTCGCAAAATTACTCTTAATGATAATCGCAAATCTTAGAGAGCTAGTCTCGACTGGAATCAACGAAGAAGTGATCTTCTACGCGATGACTCGGGAACGCGGAAGCGAAGCGTCCCCCCCTTCCGCTCGCTTCTCCCCGCGTAACGCTTGGACCTATCGCGCGCTGATTTTCGGCAGGGGCCTCGCCCTGCGTGACGGTCCCTGGTCTCCGGCGATTGGCGGCTTCTCCGGCAGCGGTGCCCGTCGATTGGCCGCTCCCCACTGAGGTGATCGCTGTCAGCCAATCCGGTAACTGGCCAGGTTTCTCTCCGGGTGAGGCGACGGCAAGACGGCTGAGATTTCTGTCTTGGCCGCTGAATTCTTGTCGGCGCCTCCAGGTTGTTCATCCTGAGCCGCGTCGATCCCTCTGCTATTCTCCGGCAGGGCTTTCGTCGGAGCCATCCTCGTTCCATTTCATTTTTCGGGAAGAAGTTTGTCAGGTCCCCCCGGGGACCTGATTACGGTCCTGCAAACTCGCGTCGCGCAAATTGGCGCGACGCTCAAAATATCAGAACTCGCCCATATGTCTCGCTTGTGCCCAGGGAGAGCATTCGCCCCTACTCTTTCGCTCTTCGCATGCCGGAAGATGACCCGGTCTTCCGATAATATTCTTCGGAAGACGTTGGCAAACATTGCCACGTCACAACATATATGTACATGTTAGTGAGCGCATTTCCAATATTTAATCCATTTTTCAGCATTTTTTGGTCCATTCGCGAATAACGTAAATTAATAGCATTTCAAACTTTGAAAAGACTAAGTGCTAAGCATCGGACTTGTTCTAAATGAAAGCTTAAACATTTCTTTGAAATATTAGAGTCGAATTATTTTACCCGATACGCCACACTCAAGGTGTAGGAGTTCCTAAAATATTCCTACAATAATTAACCTGAAATGAAACCATCGAGTTTTATTGGTTTCCCTGATATCTTTAGAAGAGGATAAGAGAAAACAGTTCAAAACGTTCAGAGACCGTTGGCGAAGGCAAATCTATTTTTTGTTAGTTGCGGCAGGTATAGCATAATGCCTCGTACAGACATGCGCCGCGAACCGCGCGGCGAACGCGCGCATTTCGGCAAACATTTCGACGAACATTTCGGCGCGCCGAACGGCGAACGGCAAACGGAACGGATTTGTGCTATTTCCAGAATTTTTTGCAAACAACTATGGGAGCTGCAACGGCGTATACTACACAAAGAAATACAGAAAATATTGGCAGTTTATTGAGTGAATTAAAGTTTCAAAGTGAAGTGTTCAGGTCTGTACGAAGCATTAAAGACATCAGATTCGAGATTAAATGACTTGAATTTTTGGAGATGTTGCAACATGATGAATTTTCGTCTTTATATGATTCTACGATACATATTCTGAATAAAAACGGTAGGTTCCGAGAGCGCGTTCCGTAAACAACAACAAGGTTGGTCACACATCGAGCCCTTTTCGGTTTGGCTGAGCGTTCTAATTGTAACTTGTGAAAATTGCACACGTCTTTTTGATATGTAAATACTAGAGGTGTCCGGGAACCCGGGAATTCCCGAATTCCGATGCCGGGAACGGGATGGGAAGCCTCGTATCATGTCGGGACGGGATCCAGAAAATCCAGGGTTTTCCGAAATTCTTGGGATTCTGTCCCGATCCCAAAACTGCAAAGTTTTCATAGCAATTAAAATTATTAATTAGCCTGTTTAATAATTTGAAACAAATTAGGAAGTAGAGATATAATTTTTTCAGAGAATTTAAATCACCGATGTGTGTTTATAAATTTCTTTCTATTTCCTGACATTTATTCTTTATATTATGAATGTTTAGGATATGATATCTATCCTGCAAACAGATTTGCAAGTGCCACCCATTCGCGTTCGTGCGCGCCGTGTTTCCCATAGCTGATGGATACGCCGCGCGCACGAATGCGCGCCGAAATGCGCGCGGCAGCGTTCGTGGCACCGTTCGGCGCGCCGAAATGCGCGCCGTTCGTCGAAATGTTCGTCGAACTGTCATAACATCTCAAGTCATTTAATCTCGAATCTGAATCTTCAATGCTTCGTACAGACCTGAACATTTCACTTTGAAACTTTAATTCACTCAATAAACTGCCAACATTTTCTGTATTTCTGTGTGTAGTATACGCCATTGCAGCTCCCATAGTTGTTTGCAAGAAATTCTGGTAATACCACAAATCCGTTCCGTTTGCCGAAATGCGCGCGTTCGCCGCGCGGTTCGCCGCGCGGCGCAAGTCTGTACGAGGCATAAGAATATCATATTCGAAAAACCTGCAATATAACAGAATTAATCGATAAAAATCAATGCTCATTATTTTGTAGGACCTCGCGACAGCTAGGAAGACACCCCTAATAGAGGCATATCGCGAGGTACTGGGAAATATGTACCCCTATGCCACCAGAACCAATTCGGACCAGATGGGGCACACGGATTGAGGCAGCATTATTCTATGCCCAAAATTTTCCAAGAATCATAAATGGTGAATTTGCTTGCAAAGGTTTTTTCCTACGCATTTGTTTTTGAATAGAGTAGGATACGCGGGCCTTTACCGGCCGCCTAACCCAGATCTACAAATAGCGTGACCGTAATAAACGAATTATTGCAACCTTTTTGGGGATTTTGTACCGCTATACGACGTTCAATACCGTAGCGGCCATCGGCACGGACAATGAAACATTGACCGTTCAGTGCAAATGGTCGGGTCATTATTGGACGAGCGACAACGAAGTTAAAATTACACTTAGTATCCCAGATGTTTTTTATGACTAATGCAGTTAGGTCCAAGTCCTTTTTGCAAACACGTGTACTTCTCCAAGGTTGTCCTCGCTCAATAGCAATTGACGTATCATTAACTTTGAGCTGCGAACCGTGAGGCATTACGTACCGCGCGACCCCCGCCCGCCCCGTCCCACAGTGCCCCTTTTAGCGATTCAGCTGGCCAAAAGTCGATTTCAAGAATTTTACCTGAAGTGTGAAATTTTTGTTGCTTGCTATAGTTTAATATATGAGGGACAATGTACTAATATTTTTTTATCATTCAGGCACCCATGAAGTGCCGTACTTCATCGAAAGTTAAAGATTTTCGTAGTACGTGTCTTGCTGCTAATATTCGATGAGACAGTTTTTATATGTTTCAAGTAAGTTGTACACATTTCTTTCCAGTATGAAAGTTTTGCAAGTAAGTATGGACTATACTTTCAACAATTTTGTATCTTTTTATTGCATATCTTTTGGTAATTATTTACATTTCAAAACGATTGGTATGTAAATAAGATTTGTTACGGTTGTAACACTTTATGAGTAATAATGTTGTACATCAGGGTACGTCCGGGAATTTTTTCAAGCGCGGTTGTAATTATCAAAGGTTTGGGCTTACAGCAAAACAAAAATTAGTAGCCAGAGTCTGCCAGCGTTCATTTCACAGCATTTTGTTTATCGCGCTTAGCGGCCCTTGCGTTTCGGGCGTGCACGCTTTCCAGACGTAAACACTGGGTGGCGACAAAGACAAAATGAAACGATTTTCCTATGTTTCATAAACTCCATTTATCATATAAAATTCCAATTAAAAAATGGATTATAAGAAAGACGGACCTTACTGGATAAAAAATTATTGAAGGTCAAAAATTGAAAATACAAAAAGCATTTCGGCAGAAATTAGGTTTACTTGTAGACGTTCCAAAACTCGATTTCGAAAACACCAATGATGGGAACACCAGCAGAAGATTTTTCGCCAATCCAGATTTAGCGGCAGAAATAACAGGAATGGACAGAAACCTCATATATCGCCTAGCAGTAATTTCAGAAACTATATCAAGTGGCCATGAAATAAACGTGGAAAAATTGGAAAAATATACATTGGACACTGCCAAATTATATGTAAATTTATATGGTTGGTATCCAATGACACCAATCAAACATTCTCCACTTGCGATCGGTCAACTATCAGAGGAAGCAGCCGAAGCCCGCAATAAGCATTTTCGTTTATATCGCCAAAATTATGCCTGAAAGTTCTCCAGAGAAATATGCAATTTGGATGTACTAAATAGATTATTATTAACATCCGACCCCCTTTTGAGTGGAATAAGAAAAATACCCAGGAAAAAAAGAAAACCGTTTTCAAGTGAAACCATGGACATGCTTTTACCACCAGAAATTCACATTACAACATCAGATTCCGAGCAAAATTCATCTGGTTCAGAACAATCTTCAACTGAAGATTTTGATACAACAACTTCCGATTCTACTCTGTAAGCTTCAGAAACAGTTGTAAGTACCTTATTATTAATTTCTATTGTTTAATTCAACAATATATTGCTTTTTACTTAAAAACGTACCCAAAAATATTGAAAAGTATTAGAAAATGTTTTTAAAATACTTAAACAAATAAAACATGATATTATATGTGATTTGAAAATGTTGTGGGATCATTAAACATTATAAATAATTTTGGCCAGCTAAATCGCTGAGAAGGACCACTGTGCGTCGCATGAACATTGCTTCCCAAATGTCCGTAGACCTCGGAAATGACGAAAATAGTACAATTTAATAAATATTATAGTTGTAATAAGCGTTGAAAGTTGGACGTTTTAGAAGCATTTTCCACGAGAAAAATTGCTGCTCTTTGATGCGATGCCCATACCGTTATACGTATTTCAAAAAGCAAACCTGGTTTAGCATTTCTTTTGTAATCTCGGACGCTTGGGTCCCTACATTATTACTCCGGTTTTTTTTTTACTACATAATCCGGCATTCCAGATCTTTGATTACTATTGCAGTCAGGCCCAAGGTTTGTCACTTTTTGTAAACACGATCACCGTGGCAGAGAATGGTTGCTGATATTGTTCCCGAGGTGGAAATAGGCTAATAAAGTCGTATACAGTTTGCTGGTATTTCCCCGAGACTAGCCGTATGGACAAAGGACCATAATGGCGGTGCGCTCGACTCGCCCCTACCTGATACGGGGCTGAACGGCGACCGTTACCCGCTCATTGTCGCGCCAATTTTTACAGCTCCATTCTTTGAAGGGAAAACTTCTAATCACTCTGGTCTCTCTCATAGTAGAGACGGAAAAACAGAATTTGTTTAAATTTCTCGACATTACAAAGTTGACTGTCGAGGGTGAAATCAGGGTTTCATCATTTCCCTTGAAATGTGGGATGCTTGTGTGCCTACATTTTTACTCATGTACTACTAGTGTTCCAGATGTTTTTGTATTACTATTGCCCAAGGTTCGTTTTTTTTGTAAACGCGTGCTCCTCGAAGGTTGTTCTCGCTCAATAGCGATCGACGTATCATAAACCCCCACATAAGAACCGCCAGGGGCATTACGGGCCGCGAAGCCCCCGTCACACAGTGGCCTGATAATCCCGTTTTCGTGGCCAAAATTCAATTTTTCAACCAATGAAAACATTTCCTCTCCTATAAAGTAAAAACCCCTCAAAGCTCTTAAATAGAAAATATTATTTATTTTAGATTATTCTGTGATAAGATACAGCGTTGCATATGTTGCATATGTTTTCTCTGTGCCAGTCAGAGACCCCAAAAAACCCCTCATTAACAGATTTCGTATAATTCCTATGAAGAATTCAAACTTTGCTATTTTCCCGCAATTTCTAGACAATAGTATGCATTGTTAACACGATTTTTCAAATATTTCCGATGATATGACCAAAAATGTTTCCGACGAAAGTAGAGTATTCACTTTTCCACAAACTTCAATACAAAAAACTAAAGAGAACTCTCTTACTACAAAAAATGAAGGTCACCTCAATTTTTTACATTATATTATATCGCCTCATCTTGACATCAGATCCATACATGAGCACTATTAGACACCCATTGAACGGGCAAATTAAAAAAAAAGGACACAAGTATAACATAACAATAATAATAAAAAGGTAGACTGATTACTAGACTGCGGATGCTTATGCACATATATATATATTTCGATATGCAAACATTATCTTGCATATTGCAAATGTGTTTTACCATGCACATATATAGTACATATTTATTGTATATGACTTCACTATTTTTTACTGCGATTTGTTCGACTCTAATATTTTATGCCGAAAATTGTAATAAAACTAGAGATTCGACCACGCTTTTCTCTCAACATCCGCAAACAGTAAAATCATTAATTCACAATCTTTATTTTGTTTATGTAAATAGACAGTTGAAGATTTTGACGAAGATAATTTAGTTCTAATTTCAACAGCTCGGAATGTGTTGCAACCAGTGTGGCCAGACGAGTCCGACCTTGAAACTCGTGAGGGGAATACAGTACCCCTTCTCTGATGTCCAGCAATATGCGCAAGCGCAACGGGGATCGAGTAGGGCGCATGGGAGACACGTTGCGCAAGCGCGACGGGTATCAAGTGGGGCGAATGACGACGCGTGGCGCTTGCGCGATGGGGACGCAACAATGACAGATGACATATTACAAGTTTTAGGTTATATATCTAGCTGATAGGCTATATTGTCCTACAATTTTATTGTGTGAATCTAGTTCCTTTCTAGTTACTAGAATCTTACTAGATTTTGGGTCGAAAAAATGGGTTTGCGGGAATGCGTTTGTTGTCCTTATACGAGCCTATTTTGAGCTGCACAAAGGTTCATTTGATAGAGGAAGGTCCATCACATCCGGGGCTGGTCATCACAGCAGTCAGAAAAGTCTTTGGTGTCCGAAAAATACATTGGAATCTGCGGGTATTTTTTCTCGATTTTTCCTCTACTTTGGACACTTATGTTATTATATATAAGCATAATCTCGTTAGCGTCATGACCAGCCCCGGATGTGATGGACCTTCCTCTTTAGATTGAGCCCTCACCCAGCCCAAAATTTGCTCAAATAAGGACAACAAACGGATTCCCGCAAACCCTTATTTCCACCCTTAATCTAGTAAGATTCTAGTAAGTTTCTAGTTAGATTTCTGAGGGTCCTACCCCCTTAAATTCGTGTGTAGCACTGCAGAGTAGAACCAATGTGACAAAGACGGTACGTCACAGTGGCGGGCCCACCGGCCCAACCGGTCGAGCCCAGTGATGGGATAAGGATAAGTATTCGTAGGCCGTGGGCCGTTGAGTCGCTGGTTTCCCCTTCCCTGACGTATCATCGTATCCGTGTCCGTGTCAACCGCGCTTTTGCCCGTGTTGGTGCCTGGTCGTTTGCACGCGCGTTACACACAAGCGTACACCTCTACTCTGTCCGTGTGAACTACCTGCTCGACCAATCGACGCCGACGCGTTCCTCCGGTTTTCACGTTACCAAAGTTTCGAAAGCACAAGGCGGAAAGTCAGAATTTGGAGACGGCGCGTATTTGAATGCCGGCACAGCGCGACGCGGCGCACATATTGATCTAAAAAATAACTTTTGATCTAAAAGAGACATCGAAGAGAAATTTGGACTAAATTTTTTTTGAAAAATCGGGTGTAATGATGTAAACAGAAATATAGTTTGTATTTTTTAAATAATGTTTTCGTTGATTCTTAACGATTAGCCGAATAAGATGGTAAAAAGTGCCCATCCAAATTGATTTTTAGTCACGTTCAACAGAAAATTATGAAAAAAATCGTGAATATTTTACCTAATAGCATACACGATTAAGATTTTTTCCAAAATTTTTGGTTGCAAAATCGATTTTTAAACGAATCGGAAAACATAACATTGCCGATTTTATATCAAAGTCTTCAGTTGACCACATTTGTATTATTATGTTAGTTGTGTCTAATCCTTATTATTAATATGTATTTTTTTCACGTTTCTCGGATTACGAAAACATGTTTTAAACCTCCAAACGTTCGAAGAAAATGTATATTTTGTATTGAAGTTTTAGAGACACCAGCAGTTTAAATAAAAATGCAGCACTTAGATATTATTGAAGCAACGGATCTTAATTTTCTTATAATTTTTTGGAGATTACGTTGTCGTTAACAAAACAACTACATATACGGCTGGGAATCTTCTGGCCCCAAATCGAATCTGGCACCTAATCATTTTTTTCAGTAAATACTTATTGCTTCGGGTTTTAATGAAAAGTTTCACCAAAAACATTTTTTAATTGTCTACATTTATTTTCAACTTAAAGGATTGATACAGTTCGCGCTGTTGACTTTTGCCACTTTCTGTAATTAAAAAAAAGAAACTCGGTTAAAGTTGTGATTGCGAAGTGCAGAATAAAATATTAATGTATAACGGCAAACTTATGTGTTTTTTCTAAATTATGCTTTATGGTTTTGGTCGTGGTTTCGAGGTACTCGAAAATTCTTCGGATGAACTACGCAGCTGGTCCACTGCGTTCCTATATTCGAAGAAGAAACAAACATAATTAAAATCATAATTCAAAAAAAAATTATAAGAAAATTAAGATCAGTTGGACTTCCGTTTCCGGTGACTGTGTGAATAGGCAGTGTGAAAGGTGTGTGAAAGGTATTTAGCGATTGGTAGGAGAAATCTGGAGGTTAGAAAGTAGTGAGGGAGAGTGAGGTGTAGAGTGAGCATAGGGCGTCTGAGGGAGTAGATAGGGTAGGGAAGGGAGTGAGTGGGTGAGGAGTAAAAATAAGTGAAAGGAAAGTGAGGTTAAGGTTGGGAGTGAGCGCGTGTCTAGGGAAAAGAGGTGACGTAGAAGGAACGTTAAGCGACAGTGGCAACGTCTCGCGGGGAAAGTAGGAGGTTAATAGAGAGCGCGAAAATTCAAAGGGGGAGAGGAGCAAAAGAGAAGAGGAGAGTAGGTGGGAAAGTAGATGCAGGGAGATAAGAAGATGGAGAAAGAAAGAATCGAGGCAGTAGGG
This sequence comes from Lasioglossum calceatum, assembly GCA_963966675.1. NCBI lineage: Eukaryota > Metazoa > Arthropoda > Insecta > Hymenoptera > Halictidae > Lasioglossum > Lasioglossum calceatum. The sequence goes on along the minus strand of OZ016546.1, from coordinate 916,957 downwards.
GTAGGGAATGATGAATCCGGAAGGAGCGGAGGGGCGGGGGGGAAAAGAGGAGGGAAACTGACGGGGAGGGTAGGGCTGAGCAGGGAGAGGAAGGGGAGCTATGGGAATATTGAGGAGTTGCTGAATTTGGGAAAAAGGAAGGAGAGAGGTACGGGAGGGGAGACAGATCTGCAGAAGGAGGGGGAAATATTTAAAAGAGGCAGATTAACGGAGAGAACGCCAGAGAAATTAGGAATAGGGAAATGGGAATTAGAGAGGATGTTATGGGAAATGAGAGAGGGGATGAGAGAAGATATTAGGGAAGATATAAGAAAACTAGGGGAGGAGATGGAGGAAGGGAGAGAGGAACTGAAAAGACAACTAAGTGAGATGAGAGATAGTTGGGAAAGAGAAAGGGTGGAGCTGCTGGGGAAGATAGAGGTATTAGAAAAAAAGGTAGAAAAGTTAGAATTAAAGGGGAAAGAGAGAGAAGGGGCAGGGGAAAACGAGGAGGGGAGAAAAGAGATGGAGAGAAAAGTGAGGGAATTAGCGATAAGAATAGACAAAAGGGAGAGGGATGAGAGAAGAAAGAATATTTTAATAAAAGGAGTAAAGGTGGAAGGAGGGAAGGAGGAAAAAGTGATAGAAGAGATATGGACGAGGATAGGTGTTAAGGAAAAAGTAGAAGAAATAAGAAGGGTGGGAAGGGAAGATAGAGAGGGGAGAAGTATGATAATAGTGAGGATGGAGGAAATAGAGGGAAAGAGGAAAGTAATAATGGCGAAGAGGGGATTAAAAGGGAGACATGAAAGAATAGAAGACGACTTAACTACGGAGGAGAGAAGGGCAAGATGGAAGATAGAGAGAGAAGCAGAAAGGGAGAGAAGGGAGGGAAAGAGGGTTCAAATAGGATACATGAGGATGTGGGTAAACAATAGAATGAGAAGATCGGATGAAATAGGAGAAAAATGGATTGAGGAACAGGGAAACGAATAAAGAGGGGTGCAAAACAGGGAGGAAAAGCGGAGGAGAATGTAGGAAGAAAAGTAGAAGGAAAGATAGGAGAGGATAGGAAGTTGTACAAGGTGGCGTTTTGGAACGTGGCGGGTGTAAAGAATAAAGATAGGGAGTTCTGGGAGGGAATCAAGCAATGGGATGTAGTGATTATGAGTGAAACGTGGGCAGGAAAAAGGGAATGGGAGGTAGTGAGACAAAGGGTAACGAAAGGGTATAGTTGGGAAGTGCGATATGCGGTGAGGAGAGGGAAGAAAGGGAGGGCGATGGGAGGGATGATAATGGGAGTAAGGGAAAGAATTCAAATGGAGAAGGATGAGAAGGAGGGAGGGGAAGAGGGAATAATAGCACGAAAATTATGGTTAGGGAGGGATGAATGGAAGGTAATAGGAGTATATGTGAATAAGGACTTGGAGAGGAAGATGGAAAGACTAAGGGAATGGATGGAGGAGAAGGAAAGAGGGGTGAGGGTCATCGTGGGTGGCGATTTTAATGCCAGGACGGGTACACAAGGGGGGAGAATACAAGAGGATGGAGAAAGTGAGGAAGAGGCTAGAAGATCGAAGGATAAGAAAGTAAATAGAGAGGGAAGAAAATTATGTGAATATTTGGGAGAGTTGGGGTGGGAAATAATGAATGGGGATATTAAAGGCGATGAAGAGGGAGAATTTACATATGTAGGAAATGGGGAGTCGGTGATAGATTATATAATAGGTAATGGGGAGACTAGGGAAAATATTGAAAGGGTGGTGGTAGAGGGGAAAGTTGACTCGGATCATCAACCCGTGGTAGCATGGATAGAAGGGGGAAAGGGGGAAGAGAAGAAGGATAGGGGGAAGGGAAGAGGGGGAGGGAGGGGGAAAGGTTGGTGGACAAACGAAAGAAGGGAGGAGTTTGCGGAGAAGTTTGGGGAAAGTGAAGGCAAGGGAAAGGAGGTGGATGTAGACTGGGGAGGGTTAAAAAACAAAGTGGTAGAGGTGTTAGAAAAGATGGAGAAGAAGAACGGGAAAAAAGAAAGAAAAGGTTGGTGGGATGAGGAATGTAGGGAGAAAAAGAAGGAGGTTGAAGGGGAGTTAAAAAGGTGGAGAAAAGAAGGGGGAAATGGGGAAGGATATAGGCGGGAGAGAAATAAGCTGGGCGCGATGTGCAAAGAGAAAAAGAGAAAGGAAAAAGAAAGGTGGGAAAAAGAGATAGAGGGGGTAAGAACAGAAGGAGAGGTATGGAAGATTGTAAATAGAGGAAGAAAGCATAGGAAAAGAGTGAATGAGGAAATTGAGATAGAGGTATGGGACAATTATTTTAGAGGTGTGTTAGGGGGAGTTAACTGGAGGATTAGAGGAGAAGAAGGAAGAGGGAGAGGGGAGGAGGAAGAGGAAGAACTAGGGAGAGAAGAAGTACGGGAAGTAATAAAAAAGCTGAAAGAGGGGAAAGCGACAGGAGGGGACGGGATACCTAATGAGGTGTGGAAACACGGAGGAGAAGTAGTAAGAGAGAGATTATGGGAGATATGCAATAGGGTGTGGAGAGGGGAGGGTTGGCCAGAGGACTGGGCGGAGGGGGTGGTAGTGCCAGTAATTAAAAAAGGGGAAGGAGAAAGAGTGGAAGAATATAGAGGGGTAACGTTAACGCAGACGGCGTATAAAGTCTATGCGGCGGTGCTGGCGGAAAGGCCAAGGAAGGAGATAGAGGAAAAAGGAATACTTCCGCCAAATCAGATGGGGTTCAGGAAGGGGGTAGGGACAATGGACAACATATACGTGCTGAATTACTTGATAAATAGGCAGATAGCGAAGAAAGGAGGGAAAATGCTGGTGCTGTTTATACACATGAGGGCAGCGTTTGACACAGTGGATGGAGAGATTTTAGCGGGGTCGATGAGGAAGGCGGGGGTAAGAGAAGGGCTGGTGAGGAGGTGTGTGGAAGTTCTGAGGGAAACGAGGAGTAGGGTGAGGGTGGGGAAGAAAGAAGGGAAGAGCTTCTGGACAGTGAAAGGGGTAAGGCCGGGTTGTCCATTGAGCCCGATATTATTTACGCTACTGATAGCAGATATGGAGGAACAGATGAAGAAAGGTAGGTGGCGGGGGAGTGAGGGTGGGGGGAGAAAAGATTTACACGTTGGCATATGCGGATGATATAGCAGTTTTGGCGGAAGATGAGGATGGGATGAGGGGGTTAATGGCGAGACTGGAAAGATATGTAGACGAGAAAAAGCTGGAGGTGAATGTGGGGAAAACAAAGATGGTGAGGTGTAAAAAGGGTGGGGGGAGGAGAGGGAGGGTAAAGTGGTGGTGGAAGGGCGAAGAAATAGAGGAGGTACAGAAGTTTAAATATCTGGGGTATGTGATGATGGCGAATGGGAGGCAAGAGGAACAAGTGGATGAGAGGGTGAGGAAAGGGGCGGTAGCGATGAGGCAGGTATGGGGAATAGGAAAGAGGAAATTTGCAAAGGATTGGGGAAGAAGAATATGGTTGTTCGATAGATTAGGGTGAGCAGTGATGGGTTACGGGGTGGAAATATGGGGATGGAAAGAGAGGGAGAAAATGGAGAGAGTGCAAGAAAGATATTTAAGATGGGTGTTAGGAGTAGAAAGAAGCGTACCTGGGTACATGATAAGAGAGGAACTACAGAGGGAGTTATTGGCAGGAAGGGCGGGAATGAGGGCATGGGAGTACGAGAGGAAGCTGAGTGAAGGAAAAGGGGGGTACCTAGCGAGGAAATGCTGGATGGAGGTAAGGGAAAGAACAAAGAGAGGTAGGACGTTGGGTGGTGGGAGGAAGAGAGGAGAAGGTTCTACGAGAGTAAGGGGTGGAGTTTAGAGGAAGTAGAAGAATTGAGGGAGGGAGGGCGGTTGAGGGGGGAAGAGCTGATTAGGAAAGAGAAAAGTATACAAAGGGAGGAAAGGTAGAGAAGGATAAGTGAGTCGAGGTACAATAGGTGGTATAAGATGGTGAAAGGGGAAGGTGTGCCAGGGTACTTGAAGAAGAACTGGGAAGAAAAGAGGTGGCAATTGGTAGCGGGATATAGATTAGGGAGCAAAATGAGAGGGGGAAGGTATTGGGAGGAGGAAGAAAGAAAGAGGTGTAGGATATGTGGGAGAGGGGTAGAGTCGTGGGAACATATATGGGAAGAATGTACGGAGTGGGGGAGAGATAGAGGATGGCAGGAAGCGGTAGCAGAAGTGTTAGGGGAAGAAGGAGAAGGGGAGGTATGGATGAAGAGAGTGGAAGAGATGAGAGAAAGGATGTGCAGCGGAACCGGGGGTCCAATGAGTGAGTGAGTGAGCGAATGAAAGTGTGAGGAATGAGTGAATGGTGTGCTCTCTCTCTCGGTAGAAATAAATATATATATGTAAATAGAAGTGTCGACAGACAAGAAGTGGGAAGTTTGTAAGCGGAGCGGAGGTCCGCGTTTGTACCCCGCAATGGGAATAAAATATTATTAATTAAGATCAGTTGCTTCAATAATATCTAAGTGCTGCATTTTTATTTAAACTGCTGGTGTCTCTAAAACTTCAATACAAAATATGCATTTTCTTCGAACGTTTGGAGGTTTAAAACATGTTTTCGTAATCCGAGAAATCTGAAAAAAATACACATTAATAATAAGGATTAGGCACAACTAACGTAATAATATAAATGTGGTCAACTGAAGACTTTGATATAAAATCGGCAATGTTATGTTTTCCGATTCGTTTAAAAATCGATTTTGCAACCAAAAATTTTGGAAAAAATCTTAATCGTGTATGCTATTAGGTAAAATATTCACGATTTTTTTCATAATTTTCTGTTGAACGTGACTAAAAATCAATTTGGATGGGCACTTTTTACCATCTTATCCGGCTAATCGTTAAGAATCAACGAAAACATTATTTAAAAAATACAAACTATATTTCTGTTTACATCATTACACCCGATTTTTCAAAAAAAATTTAGTCCAAATTTCTCTTCGATGTCTCTTTTAGATCAAAAGTTATTTTTTAGATCAATATGTGCGCCGCGTCGCGCTGTGCCGGTATTCAAATGCGCGCCGTCTCCAAATTCTGACTTTCCGCCTTGTGCTTTCGAAACTTCGGTAACGTGAAAACCGGAGGAACGCGTCGGCGTCGATTAGTCGAGCAGGTAGTTCACACGGACAGAGTAGAGGTGTACGCTTGTGTGTAACGCGCGTGCAAACGACCAGGCACCAACACGGGCAAAAGCGCGGTTGACACGGACACGGATACGATGATACGCCAGGGAAGGGGAAACCAGCGACTCAACGGCCCACGGCCTACGAATACTTATCCTTATCCCATCACTGGGCTCGACCGTTTGGGCCGGTGGGCCCGCCACTGTGACGTACCGTCTTTGTCACGTTGGTTCTACTCTGCAGTGCTACACACGAATTTAACGTAAATACCTCTACTCTGCCCGTGTGAGTGCATGTTCGATTGCACGCGCACTACACAAACAAGCGTATCTCTACTCTGTCCGTGCGAACTACCTGCTCGACTGGTCGACGCCGACGCGTTCCTTTGATTTTCACGTTGCCGAAGTTTCGGAAGCCATGAGTCGGAAAGTCGGAATCTGGAGACAGCTAGAGATGGAATAAACTGCTCATTTCGAATCACACGTGATTCGATCACGTTCGTTCGAAATCACGGTGTTCTTTTACAGTGATTCGTGATTTTTCGTGATCGCTTCTGATTGGTGGAGAGCATACGAACCAGGGACTGAAAACTGTTATGATATCGGTTCCGGTTCTCGAAACAGTTATGGAGAACCGAAATGATGTTATAACTGTTACGAGAATATCGGTTCTGGCTTATATCGGTTACGGTTACGTTTACGGTTCTGGAGAACCGATATTTTTTCGGTTCTGTAACTGTTATTTTACGGTTCTGGATTCCGGTTCTGGATTTCGGTTCCGGATGTCGGTCCTGTCATTCTGTATTCTGTATTGTGTTCGGTCAGTTCGGTCTTACATATTTATTATGTATATAGTGATTTTTCGTTATTTATAATTTAAACAATCTTTAAATAAATAAATTTTTATAATTTGTTTCTATATTCGTTATTTGAATTGTTATTTCAATAATTTATCGTTCAAATACTTGTTAAAATAAATAAATTTTTTTTGAAACAATTATTTAAATGAATAAATTTTTGTATTTCTTATGTCAGCCAGTCCGTTGTGGCAATTTGTGAAAATATATCGGTAACTGAAGGCAAATGGCGGTATATTTATTGAGAATAGTTTGTCACGTTGTCCCCTTTTCGTCGCGCTGTATGGCTCGAGAAAATGGCCAACTTCGGGCTTTACTGGTACTGACTGAGACCGGGCCGCGGTTAGCCGAGTACGCGCGGTCCGCCCGAGACAAGCGAGAATTGAAGGCTCGATTATTTTCCGTACGAAATACTATTCGGGCGCCAGGCACCGCGAGAATGCCACACGAGACGTAATACGATCCTCGGGCTCGGTGAAGCCGAGCTCGAGAGTCGAACCTTCGAGACACGCGGATGAAAGACGAAGACGCGAAAGGGCCAGATGATTTGGACACGGGGAAGACTAGGAGAGCCCTCTCGGCAGGGCGGATCTCACGGGATTTGATTTATCGACAACAATGTAGGTACGAGATGTTTAATCAGTCAATTTTCTTACAAAAGACGGCCACGAGGCCGCGACCCGAGAGCCCGCGCTCTTCATACACTTTGGCGATAGATGGTAATTCGCAGCGCGGTTGTCGTGTGAAATCTCTCTCGCACGATACCGTCGGATAACTACGATTCACAGAATCTCAGCCGACGAGAACGTGCGATTCGCAGATGAACGGCGCGTGAGATGACCGTCGCGTTGACCTCCGCACGTTATTCGACGCGAAGCGCGCGGTATTGTTTACGCGTTCGAACACCGGGAATTTCTCGTCGATACTCGCCGCAACACAGGATTTGAGACGAAGGAGATTATTCTCTCGGAACGCGACTCCTCTGAGGAAACTTCCGTATTCGCAACCGTCGGGAAAAACTCTCTCGATTTCGACTCTCAAAGTGTCGACGGAAATGACACGAGATCTTCGTCCTCGCACGATAAAGGTCGAGCCACCTCGCAAGGAAATACCGAATGGATCACTGAGTCGACTTACCGTTTCGCTTTCGATCTTAGTTTTCGTCTGGGAAGCTGGTTGTAACTGCTCCCGGGAAGCGGTCCTTACAGGCTGCTCAGCTCGCGGACGCCCAATTCCCGTACGGAAACTCTCACGAGCACGACGTAACGATCTTATTACAATCGACGATTGATTCGTCCGGAAAACTGCGTAGTTTCGTAGGCGGTGTAATAACACGGTTGCTCACGACGGAAGCCAGTGCGAAAGTGATCCATCGATTCTCGGTTACGCGACGGTTCGATCCTTGTTCCCCCCACTCAACTCGTAGCCGAATTTCCCTGATTGGCGCGTGCCTAGCGCGCGACGTTCTCGTTGCCAGGATCGTCCCTACGGAGGTCCTTTAGGACCAGGCTCTAACGCAAAATAATCCCGGTCATTCTCTGACCGGTCTCGGCTCGGTTATCGTTGTTCACGATCGCACCACCCACGCAGGAACTAATCGGGGTGAGGCGGCGTCGGGTCCTCGGAAATGTCGTAGCGACGAGATGTTCGTTCTGCTCTTGACCCTTCGACGTCTCCGGACCGATGGACCGTGTGCTCTCGTTCTCATTGATCCTCTCCTATGCCCGGGGCTTTCACAAGATTGGCCTGTTGTTCTCTGCGGGCTCGTCCTGTGCAACGCTGTTCTTCTAGGGAAATTCCGGATGGTCGGGGTACCCTTGCCGCTTCGTGATACGGCCCTGTAACTTGCCGTTCTCGGCGCGTACGACAGGTGTCAATAATAGTCGTCGATAATTACGGAATCTCCTCGGGGAGCGCTCTCAAATCCTGCGGTATTTTGTCGTGTCTCGTGAGAGGTCGGTCCGGTCCATCTTATGTCATTCATGTGACCGAAATTAACGAAGAAGGGACGTCGCATGTTTTGCAACGACACAAGTTATTCAAAATGTTGATTTGTGCAACGTACTAAATGATCGTTGAAATCGATGAGATAGTGGGGATATCGGTAATTACCGAAAAAACGAAATTGATATGATGGAATATTGGGAAAAGGAAATTAAAAAACTATTGTAATGTGTGTGTATTAATTTTTCATTTTTCATTTATTTAAATTAAGTCGTATACACAATGTGGGATCAATAATATGAGACTTCAAGTTTGTTCTATAGTTATTTAAAATTGTAGCCATTGTAAGGGATTAACCAGGATATGCTGGACAAACAGATTTATTTTGTTAGGAACAAGGGTACAGGAAGGTGAGGAATATAAAATTATTCAATTTCTCGAATTATAAAACACAATCATGCAATCTTTCTCTCATCACACGTATACTCTAGTTATGTTCCGTGGTATTTTCGGAACCGACCAGAAGGTGCTCTGTCCTCTCTCGCTCGACAAGGCGTCCAGGTATTATCGCCGTACTCTCCTTGTCGAGACGAGCGACCAGGAACAGACTCCCGTCCTCTCCCGTTCTCCCGACAGGCGTCCAGGTATTATCGCCGTACTCTCCCGTCGGGGTGCTAGTGCTAACCAAGAGCGGCCGTGGTCCTTACCTCGTCCTCTCTCTCGGAGTAGCAAATAGGCCGAGTCCCTCCGTGAACCCTCTATTTATATAAATTCGTTACTATCCGCGAACGTGAAATCAACAACCCGGTCGTTAAGCGTGATTCGGCTTTTCGCGCGCTCCCCTCGCGTCGCTTCCCCCCGTGGTCGTCTGCAAACTATATTCGAGAAGCTTCTAGAAGCTTGTCGCTTCGCGTTTTGTTTTACATAATTTCTCGAATTTTCTATACATACAATCTCCCCCTCTGGACACGAAATCGCCCCGATGAGTAGTCCAGGATCGTGACGTCGTCGGAACTGGGACCGGCTTCCTCCAACCTCCTTTGCTTTCGTGGTCGTCCGCGTCTGCGGATGGGTACCACGGGTACAGGTACCTGGTCTCGTTTTCCAGTGTAGGGGTGGAGTGCTGAGGTGTGATAAACTCCAATTATCACCGGTGTGACGTCTCTGGTCTGCATCTCGTAACTGCTCGCTCCGATACGCCGTCTCACAGCATACGGTCCGTCTCGTCTCGGCGCCAATTTAGACGAGTAATGATGGTGTCGTTTGCTCAGCGTGTGGGTGGTCACCCAGACAAGGTCACCGGGCTGGTAGTCTGGAACTTCGCGTCGCCGTTGATCCGCATACTGTTTTCGACGATCCTGTCGATCTTCCTGCGTCAGCTGCGCGACTCGCAAGGTGTCCGCCAAGACGAGCAGTTTCGGAGTGACTTCTGGCAAGAAGTTTTCTTCGTGAACGATCGCCCTCAGGTCACGACCCGTGTCATCTGGGGTCCGCAACTCTCGTCCAAAGGTGAGATAGGCTGCCGTGTATCCCGTTGTCTCGCATTTCACCGAATTCATGGCGAAACGTATTGCGGGAAGTCTGTCGTCCCAGGATGTATGGTCGTTCCGCACATAGATTCCGAGCTGCGCTTTGAGGTCTCGGTTTTTCCTCTCCACTGGATTTGCCTCCGGATGATAAACAGGGATGAATGATTGTTGAATTCCCAAACAATGGGAAACTTGCTGCATGACGCCGCTTATAAACTGCGTGCCATTGTCGCTAATAATTCGGCGGGGTAGACCAAATCGTAAAAACACCTCGTTGATTAGGACGTCTGCACACGTCTCCGCTGTTGCTTGCTGCAACGGGAATATCTCCACCCATCGGGAAGCGGTGTCTTCGATGATCAGTATCCAGTGGTTGCCCTTCTTTGTAGCTGGTAGAGGTCCGAAAAGGTCCAAGGCCAGTACCTCAAATCGACGTTGCATCACAGGTGTTTGAAGCAAGCCGGCTGGCTTAACGTTACTGGCCTTATACCGTTGACATTCGATGCAGGACCGGACGTACTCTGCAATTTCCTTGGACATTCTTGGCCAGAAGTATCGATTTATTATTCGGTGTAGAGTGTGTTGGATTCCATAATGTCCGGCAGTGGGGTCATCATGGTAGGACCGTAGGATGTCTTGTCTTTCGTGTGTTGGTATGACCGCTTCGCGTTTTGTTTTACATAATTTCTCGAATTTTCTATACATGCTACAAAATGAATTTTAACCCAGAAAACAATCGCTCCACGCTAACTTGTGTGGCAGGGACTCCCAAAATTACTTTGGACAATTCATATAACTGGGGTGCTATATTTTTCCTGTTGTGCCAATAGGATAATACATTTATTGACTTGGTTACACGTGGTTCTTTTAAGTACTCCTCCATTTCAGTGTCAATAGTTTTGAATAAATTAATTTCAGACCTGCATTGTGTACGTTTAGCTTCTGCACATTTTAATAATTTTTCAAATTCATCCTCCTGTACATCAGTTTCTTCTACCACTTGAATGTTTTCAGTGGATATTCCACTGACGTTTGTCAGACTTTTAATCCTTCTGAATGTTTTCAAAAGGCAAGTTTTCACTACATCAATTTGTGCCTCGGTTAAAATGACATTATATCGAGGATCCATAAAAATACCTGATAAAACTACTTCGTTTTCAAATAACATTCTTTCGCGGTTTTTCATACTGTTTACCAGATCACTCGAAAACGTCGTGTTTAGCGCACTAGTATCAATGAAACATCGCTTCCAAATTTCGTACAGTTCCCCCATTAAAAGCTGTTCGCTCTGCATACGTTTTGTTGCAGTTCGAGCAGGTTTTAAAGTGTTGATTAGATGTGACATTTTTTCCCAGGTTTCATCTGCTAATATTAAATCATTATCAGTGATCTGGTCACAATATGGCTTTAATTCTACCAGTCTCTCAAGCATATCAAGAGTGGAATTCCACCTCGTTGAGCAATCTAAGATGGCATTTTGCGAGCACATTGCAGATAATGCGGACTTCAAAATAGGCGTGCGTAATTTTCTTACAAGAAACCTTGCTCTATCTATAATTTCGGTAATTTTTTTTTGTTTTAACAAATCGCACACAGCTAGTTGGAGTGTGTGTGCTGCACATCTTATTACATATGTTGTAAAGTCTACCTCCCTTGTAAATCCTGTCACATATGATTTGCAAGAATCAGAATTTATTAAGAGAGGTAACTCTGTTCCCATTATTTCTGTTTCTTCTTCGTTTTCTCCCCTTTCGTCTTTATTTAGTATGTTAACCGTTTTTACCATGTTTGCTGCATTATCAACTGTAATGGTATATATTTGTTTGGAAGAAATACCAAATTTCAAACAAGTATTAAGTATAGTAAACTTTAAATGTTCCGAAGTGTGGCTTTTAAACAGTTCAATCACACCTAATGTCCTCAGAGATACTTTTTGGTGTTTTATAAATTGAGCGTTGATAGCCAAAAAAGATCGGCTCATACACGATGCAGCATCACCTTTTAAGGATATCAGTGCATCCTTTAATTATTCGTATTTTGTCAACGACCAGTTGATCGTGCGTATGTTTGTGGGCCCTAAACTAAACTAAACAGCTATGTAGATTTATCTAGGGTGGCTCTGTTCGTCATCCGTAACAATAGAAACAAATTATAAAAATTGATTTGTTTAAACAATTATTTTAACAATAAATTATTGAAATAACAATTCAAATAACGAATATAGAAACAAATTGTAAAAATTTATTTATTTAAAGATTGTTTAAATAACGAAAAATAACTCTATACATAATAAATATGTAAGACCGAACTGACCGAACACAATACAGAATACACAATGACAGAACCGAAATCCGGAACCGAAATCCAGAACCGAAATCCAAAACCGGAAAATAACAGTTACAGAACCGAAAAAATATCGGTTCTCCAGAACCGTAACCGTAACCGATGTAAGCCAGAACCGATATTCTCGTAACAGTTATAAAATCATTTCGGTTCTTCATAACTGTTTCGATCAGAACCGATATATAACCGATTGAAACAGTTATTTTCGGAACCGTTTCAGTCGCTGATACATATATGTACAAAAGATATACTTACAAATGTATAAAAACTTAACATAAATAGTGTGATTTAAATAGAAACAAAAATATGAATTATTAGTAAATATAATTATGTGTTATATAAATAATATGTAATATAAGAATATATAAAAATACTTAACCTAAAAATCAAAATAAAAATGCAATAAGAGAAAGAAATAAAGAATATAACAAATCTATGTGTAACAAACTATGTATAATAAACTATGTCTAACAAACTATAACTATGTAATAACGAAGTATTTATAATAAATTATAATAAACTATGTTTTTCGGCTTTTAGTCGATTTCTTTTTTCATTTAATATTTGCCCTGCTTTAGAAAAAACACGTTCGCATGGAAGTGACGTTGCGACGACACAAAATAATCTTTCTATCAATTTTCTTAGTAATGGGAATTGATGTTGGTGATCTTGCCACCAAATTAATGGATCCCCAGATCTATTGTAATATTCGATCTTTAAGTACTGGTCTATTTCATACAATATTTTTGTTTCTAACGAAACCATTTCTGGACTATTTTTTTTACGTTTTCTTCCAGTACAGCCCATATTGATAACTCATTTTCTGTACAAATACTTTGTACTTCTGGATCTGTTACATCATTTTCCTGTTGCATGGTAATACTAAAATCATTGATTAACAAGTTTGTTATTTTTATTTTAATTTGTTCTACTTGTTGTATAGAAAAATATGCATTCTTAAATCGTGGATCTAAAAATGTGCTTGTTTGTATTATTGTTGTGGATGGTGAATAAATCAGTTTGGAAAACACATGTGTTCAGAGTAAAAGATAATATTATATATTTGATTTGTGAGCAATATAACAATATTCAGCGCACCGCATACATCACGTCTATTCATTTCCACTCCGCCATCATGTCGTCCCCCCAAAAAACGCGGGCTCCTCTTCTATCCCCTCTCCCAGTGCCGTAGTTACACGTTCGGGGCCCATACCTCATCATTTATTATGTTCTCTTTTATATCTCTGAATCTGTTGTTAATGCTAGTTTCAATGTTTTGTAGTATTAATTGTATATGAATTGAAAAATCTTTATCTTTTAATTTGGTACATATGTTAAGTAATCCAGAGATAATTGGAATTATGATTGAAGCTGTAATGTAGTTTTCTCCACTAATCACTTTTGTTGCAGATTCTATAGGTTGTAAAATTACAGCAAGTTCATGTAATATTTCCCATTCTGCATTGGAAATTTGTGGTAAATTCCTGTTAAGTAGTGCCATCGTTACTTTAACTGGTTCTTCCAGGAAAACCTATCTGTCTATCATTGCATAGGTGGAGTTCCATCTAGTCGGTACGTCAAATATTAATGTATGTGTATCTCTACCTGCTCTTACTTGATAATTTTTTAATTTTTCTGTGGTTGTGGTGCTTTTTTTAAAATGTTTAATTATAGTTCTAATATTATTCAGTAATAAAGGCTATACCCGGGTTTGGTGGTCAAATGTCCCCCCGGCGGGATTTTAATCGAGCTTGCACCATTCGATAGCCTACCCAAAAAGACCCCTCTCTGGAAAGTTTCAGCCCCATATCTCATCTGTAAGGGTAGTTATCGAGAAAAATCGAAAAATCAGTTTTTGGCCCATTTTCCCTATTTATTGGCAGTTAAAAATTCTGAAAAAAATCTGACACGTTTCGGATACCAAGCCACATATTAGGTATCATTTCCTGATTTTTCCGTTGCAAGCTCTGCTTGTAAAAAATGAAAAACACGAAAAAAATCGGAAAAATGCAGGTTTTATATAGAAATCTAAAAGGGGCTACTCCAGATTTAATTTAGCAATGAGATATTACCGTAAGTAGTATGCTCAATTTTTTTCAAATTCTTGAGAGTGGTGCGTCATAGTTAAAAAAAATAAAAACCACTTTTTTCGGCGTTTTTTCTAAGTTATACTTATCTTTTCTGAATCTAAAAAATATACTATGTAATATTAAACGTTCCTACGTTCAGAGAAACACCTTCCAGACATTAAAACTTGCGTAGTACAAAAAATGAAATGAATACTATGTACATATATTCGAATATGTCGAATGTGATTTCAACGACGCCGGTTGGTGCAGCGGCTATGGTCTCCGACTGCGGAACCGCTGAAGACTTTTTGGACCAGGTACGAATCCCCGGTCAGGTCAATTCTTTTTTCTAAGTTGATCAGATGTTTTTTCGGTTCCTAACCATATGGTTGTTGTTAACCCATTCTAACAATATTTTTTAACTATGTTTAGACTATTGCAAAATAATTTTTTAGAAAAATATTCTTGGAGTACTTTCGGCTTCTAGTCATTTACGGACTTTTTTTTAAGGTGGAGGAGGAATAAGGACAGCTGACCGCTGCTTGTAAAAGATATAATAAAAAGCTGCTAAGTTACTATACCCATCATCAGAACTTTTCATAGACAACGATAGTTACAGTTATTCGAAACATAAACCTCGTTCTTATAATATCCTTTATAATATGTATGACACTTTCCTTTTCACTTGGCAGAATCAGATACAACAATATCTCTAGACTCTAGACCTTAATAAAACACTGGATTTATTACTGAATGAGACACCCAGTAAAGATAAAAGACTTAAGAGTCAAGTCGATGCACAATTCCATATAAAAAATGTTAAGTAGAGCTGTAATACAGTCCGTAAATGACTAGAAGCCGAAAGTACTCCAAGAATATTTTTCTAAAAAATTATTTTGCAATAGTCTAAACATAGTTAAAAAATATTGTTAGAATGGGTTAACAACAACCATATGGTTAGGAACCGAAAAAACATCTGATCAACTTAGAAAAAAGAATTGACCTGACCGGGGATTCGTACCTGGTCCAAAAAGTCTTCAGCGGTTCCGCAGTCGGAGACCATAGCCGCTGCACCAACCGGCGTCGTTGAATTCACATTCGACATATTCGAATATATGTACATAGTATTAATTTCATTTTGTGTACTACGCAAGTTTTAATGTCTGGAAGGTGTTTCTCTGAACGTAGGAACGTTTAATATTACATAGTATATTTTTTAGATTCAGAAAAGATAAGTATAACTTAGAAAAAACGCCGAAAAAAGTGGTTTTTATTTTTTTTAACTATGACGCACCACTCTCAAGAATTTGAAAAAAATTGAGCATACTACTTACGGTAATATCTCATTGCTAAATTAAATCTGGAGTAGCCCCTTTTAGATTTCTATATAAAACCTGCATTTTTCCGATTTTTTTCGTGTTTTTCATTTTTTACAAGCAGAGCTTGCAACGGAAAAATCAGGAAATGATACCTAATATGTGGCTTGGTATCCGAAACGTGTCAGATTTTTTTCAGAATTTTTAACTGCCAATAAATAGGGAAAATGGGCCAAAAACTGATTTTTCGATTTTTCTCGATAACTACCCTTACAGATGAGATATGGGGCTGAAACTTTCCAGAGAGGGGTCTTTTTGGGTAGGCTATCGAATGGTGCAAGCTCGATTAAAATCCCGCCGGGGGGACATTTGACCACCAAACCCGGGTATAGCCTTTAATGCATTGGTATTTAAACTAGATTTAACTATGAAATTTAAATTATGTGCACAGCATGAAATATGTGTCCAATTGCAGTGATACATTATTGCGTTTTTCATGTTTGAAGCATTGTCAGTCGTGGCAAAATTTATTTTGTTTAAAATTCCCCAGTTCTCGCATGTTGTTTTCAAATTATTTGCAATGTTTTCACTGGTATGGGACCCAATAATTTGGGTACAACCTAAAAGTATTGAATCTAATTTAAAATTATGCACAAAATGCGCGGTTATTGCCATAAAACCTTCTACATTTTGTGATGTCCACGTGTCAGTCGTTATGCAGACTTGGAGGGATTTTTTAAATTTTTCCTTGCATATATTCTTGCATTCTTCAAAGCGAAGCGGTATCAACGATTTTGAAATAAATTTTCTGTCCGGAAATGTATAATTAGGATTTCAAACTTTGACGAATTCTTTAAAACCTCTTTCTTCAACTATTCTAAATGGTTGTAAGTCATTTACAAACAAATCTAACAATTTTTCATCGATTAGTTTTCGATTCGCTGTAGTCAGTCTTCTCGATATAAATGACGCAATGTGTTGTTGCCTGTTTAAATTTACAATGTCTACGGATGTTGCAGACAGTGATGAGGAAGCTGTGCTTGGTCCAGGTTGACAAATTTGTGGATCATCAGGGTTGTCTCTAGATTCTGGTGACTGCGATAGAAGATCACCTGTTGATTGTAATGGCTGAAAGAAATGGAATCATTAGGAAATATATTTTGCAATCAATAGATACTATACATGAAAGAGCTCTCAGGAAAGCGTTTCTTGATTTAAGATAATTAAGGTAATATGTGAATACAAAAATTGATATTTTTGTTGCATTTTTACATTTTTTTAATATATTTAATTTTAGTTTACATGTATTAATATAAAATGAGTTATAATTATCTATTTATACTATAAACGGGCACTATTTAGAAAAAAATTATTTAAATTCGAGTAAAATTGATTAAATCCTTTTTCATTATTCGAACTTTCGAATAAGTGATTAGTAGGGTATATACACCGGTTCTAAACCACTTTTAAATTCACGAGAGAGCATACCTTATTTCACGGGAGAGCAGTACCGCCGCAGAGCGATATTGCACAAGCATATTCTAGAGAGGGGGGAGGGGAGCGGGGGGAATTTTCTTGGAATTATATTTTTCTTGGAATCGTTTCTAGGTCAAGGGCGGCGTTTCGTGGAATTATTTTGCACTATTGCGACATATTTTTCATGGAATTATTGCGTCATATTTTGGGGGGGAGGGGAGCGGGGGGGAATTTTCTTGGAATTATATTTTTCTTGGAATCGTTTCTAGGTCAAGGGCGGCGTTTCGTGGAATTATTTTGCACTATTGCGACATATTTTTCATGGAATTATTGCGTCATATTTTTCTTGGAATTATATTTTTCTTGGAATCGTTTCTAGGTCAAGGGCGGCGTTTCGTGGAATTATTTTGCACTATTGCGACATATTTTTCATGGAATTATTGCGTCATATTTTTCTTGGAATTATATTTTTCTTGGAACGAAGGGAGATCGTTTCTAGGTCAAGGGCGGTGTTTCGTGGAATTATTTTGCACTATTGCGGCATATTTTTCATGGAATTATTGCGCCATATTTTTTCCATGTAATTGTTGCAATAATTTCTAGGCGTCATGGAATTATTACGTCATATTTTTTCCATGGAATTATTACAATAATCTTTTCACCCAGTGTCATGTTTCCAAGGACAGTTTCCTACGCCGTGGTTGGCCTTGTTTCGCGATACCCTCCCACTTCCCCCCGTGGCGGCCATAGTGCTCCAGAAACGTGTTCGAACGTGTTTCGCGATACCCCCTTTGTAAGAGAGAGAGATGTAAGAGAGAGAGATGTTACTTGATTGGCCTCCCTCCCACTTCCCCATATTTCTAATGGAATAAACGATGGTTGCAAGCGTTTGTCGTAATGTGGGGTATGAGGAGGATTGTTTTTTAATAAAAAAATAAGATCTTTCACATAATCTTTTATTTGATAAAGTACATATATTTTTTATCTGTATAAACGGTTTAAGTAATTTTTCGAACAATATTCGTCAATGGACTGTACTCCATGATGCGGTCATGTATCATTAAGCAGTAGGCTGTTGTCGATGGAGGGACGTCGGTTCGACATTCGAAATCGATTCGCACGTCGACCGTAGCATTTTTTAACGCTTCGTTTTGTCGGGAACAATCGAGAACGATGAGTGGACCATAATGCAGGAAATCCATGACGTTGAGTAGCGCTTCACCGTTTCCATAGTACGATTCTTGGAATTTTGCATACATGTCGTAGAGCAACGCGTATTTACCTTTCTCAAAATCGATATTTAAATCATCGTACGGATAGGTTTCCGAGTTCAAGTAAAGCCGAATATTTGCCAATGCACAATGATCGAATCGTGTAACCGTTTTCGTTAAGTTATTCTTTCGATTGGTTTGCAAAGCGAATATCACATATCGCGGTTTTTCCATTTGCAGAGCTGTTTTTATCGCCCATGTATGCTTCGTAGTCGTCTGTAGTAGAGGATATTCATACAGATCCCACGATCGAAAGCTCATTCCGATCGGTCTGTCGCTGTCTAAAATACGTAACATGGACAGCTTATGTACTTCATCCAATGCGACGTGCGGCATTCGCCATTGAATTTTGTACAGATCCAGAATAGGTTTCGCGTTGTTGGAAGGACTGTGCAACGCGTTCGCGTCGGTACGCGAGCGGATCAAAATCAATTCATGTCGCGCATTTATCACAACGCGTTTGTAGTCTTCGCAGAAGCCTAATAAAACGCTCATAGGAACGCAAAAGTTGAAATGTATCGCAGCCGTGGTCGTTGCAGTCTGCTTCTGTTTGTCATCGGCATACAGCCAACCAGCGTTGGACAACGCGTCGCTTCTCGTTCTGGACAGACTCGCGTAATTCTTCAGAGTTGTCGTCACACCGGGATTTCTTGACCGATCGATTTCCACTCCGTTCAATTCATAACGTATTTCCTCAAACATAAACGCAACAGCGTTGTTCTCGAGGGTCACCGTATCGATGTGGGATTCTCCTCCAGCCGGTAATTCAAGTTTTCCTGATAAACTAAGTTTTCCCTCAACGTATAGGAAGCTTTTACACGGGCTCGTGTACAGGTCTTGTTGTTGAATGGGTATCCTTATCTCATCACTGTTTTCGAACGTCGTGTTAGCATACGGATTGTACGTGTGCAGCTCAATCTTCGTTATGCGATTGTCGAAGATCGGCTCTTCGGAGATGTTCAAAATGTCACCAAACATGATTTTTTCCTCTCACTTTTTAACAATAAATCCCAAAGATCGTAGATACTTTGCGTTTTCCACGGTTAATTTCTTACGAATCGATGACCTCTTTTCCGTGGTTAGTTTATTGCTGTTGTTCAACGTATGGAATGCCGTATTGTTATGAATTAGCATTGCTTCGTCGCGCGTGTAGTCGCACCGTGATTTCTTCTCCTCGAAAATCAATCAAACGCCCGGATTGATCAACTATGCGAATCGTTAAATCGTCAATGACTCGTGCAACGATCGGAAGGTAAATGACTCGCGCGGGCGTTTCCGACAATTTATACCCTGGTGGTACCTGGGGCGCAAACTCATGTATCGTGTGAACGAGTTTACCATTGTCGTACGATCCGGTGGTTATGTTGCATTCCACTCGTACGATATTCACGCTGATGATATTCACAGGCGCGTTCGATGTATGCCACGTGTTCGGCGGTAAAACTCGACCCGTGGAAAATCCTAGGATAGACCCCACGTTGTAAGGCTTTGCAAAGTTTATTTGATACTCGCTTATAATTTCGCTTTTCATGGTGTTGTTGTTCGCCCGTAAGACCAGCGGATATTCGATATCGGAGGCGGCGGATGACTCATCGACATTTTTTTTAGGATATCGCGCGCATATTTCACGCCTCAAGTATGCGTTGATAGCTTCCAATTCGTACGAACCGTCGGGGATGATGATCTCATCATCTTTTTCACCAAAGTAGAATCGATTGTTTCCAATGTTGGCGCTGATGTTTGGTATTGTATAATAAGTTTGCAAATCGAGCAATCCCAACTCGTATTCGCCATTGCTCAGATCTATGGTGGAAAGCACTTGGATGACAGTACGCTGCTTCTTCCCGACAACGTGAACGTAAATGACTTTTTCGCATGCATCATGCAGAGAGAGACAGACTTTTTTCCAGGCAATTTATAACGTAGTTTCTCGGAGAAATTTAACGCACAATTGTCCACATACGCTTTCTTCGTAGTTTTGAAAACGTTTGTGGTTATATAAGATAGTCGCGTTCGCGCCGAAATAGTGAATCAACTCGATTGGCGGTCGAAGATTTCCAAAACTATCAAAATATTTGACACGCGAGCCGTGCTTTATATATGCGACCCAGTGGGTTCCCGGACCACGACTATTATCCAGATTGACTATACCCCGCTCATTTACCCACACGCGCCGCGGCAAATCGTCACGCATAAAAACTCCACGAAAATATGGTAATCCTTTACAGATGACCATCAATTCGGCGTCTGTCGTCGTGTTGTCTTTCTTCGTTTTTTTTTTTCTCCTTCAAGCCTTTCCCATGCTTATACGGAGCGAGACGTATCCCACGACCCTCCATGGCTCGATTATGTCGCTCCGCTTCTTGCAATTGTTTTTTCGCAGCTTTCGCGGTGTTTATAGCTTTGACTACTCCCGCAGCACCGCCCGTCAATGCTCCTATAGCCGACAAAGCAGGCAACAGCAACGGCAGAAAACCACCTCGTTTGGCGATTGGGAGAATTCGTTTTGTCGTTTTCTTTTTCTTTTCACCTTTTTTCTTTATCAGACCCATGCCCAATTTCGTTTTAACTTTCATGGCTGCCAACACTGCGGCCGCGGACACCTTCTCCCCCCACGCCGCGTCTCCGGACGTTACTCGATGCAGCGCTCGATCCGCCAAAACGCGATCGGCCGCG
The DNA here is from genome assembly GCA_963966675.1 of Lasioglossum calceatum. Lineage (NCBI taxonomy): Eukaryota > Metazoa > Arthropoda > Insecta > Hymenoptera > Halictidae > Lasioglossum > Lasioglossum calceatum. The sequence goes on along the minus strand of OZ016546.1, from coordinate 896,355 downwards.
TGTCGATTTCCAAGATCCTTGTACCGTGAATAGGCTATATCATGCTCGCGACAGGCCGCGTCCAACGGATTGATTCCTCGATCCCCACGATCTAATCGCTTGGTCAGTTTCGTACCAGGACCGCAGAATTGATAACCAGGTATATGCAATTCGAACGGTAACGCGTTTATAGCTCTGTTTAACAACCCCTTACCCGTATGCGGACCGAGACGCCGTTGTGAACGACGATTCATGTGCATAAACTATTTTTCTGCTCTCTCTCTGTTTAAAGAACACGGATCCTTTTTTCTCTCACGTTCGGGGGAGGCACGAAGAGTGACTGATGTCGACGGTGTTCGAGCACTCGTATAAATACCCCCCAACCACCCACCACATCGAATCAATCAGATCATGCGTTTTGTAAGACAATCTTTGGATATTCGTGTTCCAACGTGTCGCGCGTTCGACGATTGCGACGAGACGATGCGAAAACATGGATCATTGTTACCAAGCAATGTACGATGCGTTATAAGCGGTCCGTCAGGATGCGGTAAAACGAACGTTATGATTAGCCTGCTGGAGAGCGCGAACGGGCTACGATTCGCAAACGTTTACGTGTACTCAAAATCGCTGAGTCAGCCAAAATATCGATACTTGAGCAAACTGTTCTCATCCGTGGGGAAGGATGTTGGCTACTTCGCGTTCGCGAACAACGCTGACGTAATTCCTCCCGCAGAGGCACGGCCCGATTCAATATTCATCTTCGATGATGTGGCATGCGACGAGCAGGATATCATGAGAGAGTATTTTGCGATGGGCAGACATTCGCACGTCGATTGCTTCTACCTGGGCCAGTCGTACGCGAGGATACCGAAACATTTAATTCGCGACAATGCCAATCTGCTGATTCTGTTCAAACAGGATACCATGAACTTGCGTCACATTCATCAGGATCATGTAAATACTGATATGTCGTTCGAGACGTTTAGCACGTTATGCATGGATTGTTGGCGAAAGAAGTACGGATTTCTCGTAATCGATAAAGACAGCCCCGTGAGTCGTGGTCGTTACAGACGTGGATTTAACGAGTTTGTTGTACTGTAATGAGCACAGTTGCTCGGTAAGAGTCGTTGGAGTCGCATTAGATAATTCTCCCTCGATATGTCGTCGAAGGAGAAGAAGCTGCGAGCTTCGGTCGTGAACGAAATAGCGAAGACCAGCGATACCATACGTAAAAAGTATTTAGCGTTGAAAGTTGGGAAAATGACGGCCGAGACGAATTTGCGAACAACTTTACAACCGATCGTCGAACCGCTGAAACAGCTAGTTCAAAATACGGCTACTGTTCAACCGGACGACAACGCGTTCTCGGATATTATGGAAACTCCGCCCCTCCTATCAAAAAAAAGAAGATTCTCGGATATTAGGGGAACGACACCAGCGTCCTCTATGAAAAAAAGAAGAATAAAGAGGAAAAAGAACGACGATGTCTCGAGAAAAATATCTTTTGACGATGACGAGATCGAGTCGGCGACGGCGGTGGCACCGCTGCGACAGGAGGAGGATACCTTCGAATCGCCGAGCACGGAATGTTTGGAATCTTCTATGCGCAATATTTTTGAAAATCCCGAAACTCATCAAGAGGAGAATCAATATCTATCCGGGAATTTCGGACCTTTGGCGCGTGAATATTTGAAAAAATTTTTTAGCGGGCCAACGAAAAAATCCGACAACGTATACGGAGTATATCTCCAGGACGATAAGCTGATGCTGGGAAATTCAACGTTCGAGGTGGACCACAACGACGATATCATCGTTGACGGAGTACGGTATGAGGGGACTCGCGGTCTTTACGAATTGATATTCAGTAAATTGCCCAACAACCGGCTGTACACCGATGATGATAAGAACGTGTACAAAAGAATTCTCATTGTTACGCAAGCGCATCGACACAGGAATCAGCTTATGGGAAACAAAGGTTACAAGTACAAGAATGTAATAGGACCGATGTTCTTGCCGCGAGGCGGGAAGGGGATTCAACTTCCAACTTCTATGCGCGTGACTGACCATCCAATCGATTACGTGCATTGGGACGATCCGAACGAACTCGTCGATCGTTTGAAATTGTTAACAGCTTCGAAGAACGCCGGTCATTCCAACCATAACAACGAAATAATGTCGATAATCGAAGAACTTCGCGAAGCCGGTATAATTATAAATTGAAGAGCGTGCGTTTCGTTGAGTTAGTGTCGAATGAAATGTCAATTGTTCCGGCTCGATAAAAATGCGTGTTCGTCTTAATTGTTGCGAAACGAATCAAACGATATCCTCGGGAGGAGGAGACGACGACGACGGTGAAAGCTGGAACTTGAGATTTCAAAGTCTATGGATAAAACTGGATGAGCTATTTCAACGAATGCTGCAGATCGAAGAGCAAGTAAAACGGTTGTGCAAGCGATACGAGTTGACGATAATCGAAGAAGAAGACTAACTCAAAAATGTCTATCAACAAATTTGGTACGGTGTTTCACGAAGCAAACAAACGCGAGTCGAATGTTTCTTCCATTTTCTATCCCGGCGTTTTTAAAAGTTATGTGCGTGATAACACCATATGTATGAACGATGATGCTAGATTGTATGATGCAAAAGGTATGAGGATCGGGCGCGTGGCGAATCCCGAGGCAAACGATCATGCTGCAACCAAAGTATACGTGGACACGCTTAACGCGACGCTCGAGTCTGAGATCATGAAAAAACTGGTTGAAGAACTGAAAACCGCTAAAGAGACGATAAAGTCTGAAATATTAGCTAAACAGAATGAAAAACTGATCGAAGATCTGAAAACGGCTAAAGAAACGATAAAGTCAGAAATACTGACCACGATACAGGACGTCCGATACGATGCAAACGAAAATATGAAATCAACCGATTCACATATCAACGCGAGAATCGATAATTTGGTTGCAAACGCTCGAGAAGAAGATGGTAAAAAAAGACGTCATCAACGATCGGCTGGAGAACTTCAGAATAAGATTTCAAGACAATATTAAAAGAAACGTGTCAACCGATCTTGGCAGCCAACCGTCATACTGCTACAGCTGTACCGACAGCCAACCGCCATACCGCTACAGCTGTACCGGTACCTGTACACCGGTGCCTGGACCTGTACACCGGTACCTGTACACCGGTACCTCCGGTACCTGTACACCGGTACCTCCGGTACCTGTACCTGTACACCGGTACCTGTACACCTGTACACCTGTACCTGTACCTGTACTTGCATATCGACGCGAGAATCGATAATTTGGTTGCAAACGCTCGAGAAGGAGATGGTAAAAAAGACGTCATCCACGATCGGCTGGAGAACTTCAGAATAAGATTTCAAGACAATATTAAAAGAAACGTGTCAACCGATCTTGGCAGCCAACCGTCATACTGCTACAGCTGTACCGACAGCCAACCGCCATACCGCTACAGCTGTACCGGTACCTGTACACCGGTGCCTGGACCTGTACACCGGTACCTGTACACCGGTACCTCCGGTACCTGTACCTGTACCTGTACCTGTACCTGTACTTGCATATCGACGCGAGAATCGATAATTTGGTTGCAAACGCTCGAGAAGGAGATGGTAAAAAAGACGTCATCCACGATCGGCTGGAGAACTTCAGAATAAGATTTCAAGACAATATTAAAAGAAACGTGTCAACCGATCTTGGCAGCCAACCGTCATACCGCTACAGCTGTACCGGTACCTGTACACCGGTACCTGGACCAGTACACCGGTACCTCCGGTACCTGTACCTGTACACCGATACCTGTACACCTGTACACCTGTACCTGTGCTATCATGTATTATTGATACTAAGTAACATTCATCGTATAGAAATGATCATCCTTGAGAGAGCGCTGGAAAAAAATGAGGGAGGGAAATATAACTGAAAAAGAAGATTTTCAGATGAGTATATATGGGAAACTCGATAAAGTATACGCGCAGATACAGCGACGACGACGATGAGTAAAGAAAACGTGGTGGAAGAGCTGCATGCTCCGGCGAGACGTTTTTACCCGCGTAGACGTGTGATCGTGCGAGGATTCGATGATCTTTGGCAAGCCGATATCGTTGAGGTTCAAAACTATGCGCGAGACAATCGAGGGCATCGATATATTCTCACGATAATCGATGTATTTAGCAAATACGCGTGGACGGTTCCTTTGAAGAGTAAAAATGCGAGCGACGTGTGCAAAGCTTTCGCGTCAGCGTTGAAGAAGGACGGTAGAGCCCCGAACAACTTGCAGACTGACATGGGGAAAGAATTCTACAATGCAACGTTCCAAGACTATCTGAGGAGCCGCAACATACACCATTATTCCACGTTTAGCACTATGAAAGCGTCCGTCGTGGAACGTTTCAATCGCACGTTGAAGAACAGCATGTGGAAATTTTTCTCGTTGAGCGGAAAATATCGTTGGATCGATGCGCTTCCCACGTTGACCGAGGACTACAATAATCGAAAACATCGTACCATCCGTATGCGACCCGTCGATGTGAACCGTAAAAATGCCGGGCACCTTCTGTCGACCGTGTACAGCAACGTGAAGATTGCTGGTCCTGCCAAATTCAAGATCGATGATCGCGTGCGTGTCAGCAAGTTTAAAACCCTATTCGACAAAGGATACACGCCGAACTGGTCAACCGAAATATTCAAGATTACCGCGGTGAAACGAACGAATCCTGTCACATACCTCTTGGCTGACTCTAAGGACAAACCTATCGCCGGAGGATTTTACGAACACGAGATACGCGCGGCAAAATATCCTGACATATACTTAGTTGAAAAAATATTACGCAGAAAAGGAAATAAAGTATACGTAAAATGGTTGGGAATGGACGCGTCACATAATTCGTGGATATCTAAAACGAATATACTTTAATTGTTTTTTACTTATGACAATTAATTTTTTTCTCTATACTTCTATTGCGATATTTCTGCGTTAATTACATTTCTGTAGGAATTGTATGTAATGTTACAATAAAAGAATACAAAGAGTCTTAAATAATTTTTTATTTTTAAAAATATCGTTACAAAAGACAATTTTCACACACAACATTAATATTTTAAACCCATCTGTTTCTTTGCGCCTCGGTCGCGATGATATCAGCGCACGAAGCCACCAGTTCGCAATCGATCAGTGAACTTTGATCGAAAGATTCGCTCTCGACGATCGCTTTCACGATATTCTTCGCGTTGGCATCCTTCACCGCAAAGACAAAATTCATATATTTATCGACAACCGTGGGAACATTGTCGATCAGCCATGAATGCACATTGTGCACGCAGAATTCAAGATTGTACAAGTTATGCATAGTTTTTTCCGTGATGTACAGAGCTACGAACTGACTCGATAGTTTCACTAGCTTCCTACCATCGAGATTAACTATTTGCAATGTTAAATCATCGCTCAATTTTCTACACTGTTTCTGCATAGACGATGAAAGTAAATCGGAAATACACTCCTTCGTGCGCAACAACTCCGTCCATGCGTCCAGGGAAAACGTGATTTCGTTACCGCGGTTATCTTCTATAGCTAGTTCCGCACGAATATCGTCGCCAACGCGCACACCAATTTCAAGATATTTAAAATAATTGCCGGCTATTGAATATCTTCGGCCCAAGATCCGGCGCGAACTCCTCGACGACGATGACGGCTGTACCATCGATGAAATAGGGCTGTTGTTGGGAAAACCCCTGCAACAGATTTCAAAATTAGACGTTTTTCTAAATTTCACAATTTTTCATCTTTCTACTTACATATTATTTAGTCTCCTCTTTTTGTATGGCTCCTCGGTGTTTGAACGATTACATTCAGCGGGCGAATGATGGTTGTAATACATCGTGCTGTTTTCGTGATTGAGATTGCCTCAATCTGAAGCGTGACGCTCGGAATACAATGCTTTTATAGGACGCTCCCCCCACCACTTCCTTTTTACAACAAAATGGAAGCATCCCCCTCCCCGACTCGTCTTCAAAGACCCGCAATAATCTCCCCACCTTTTTTCTTTTATGGATAAAAAACTTCTCAATCGATGTTGTAATGCCCCCAAGGAAGAGTATTGATCAAATTACTGCAAATATACCGCTTATCGTCGTACGGACTCAATGCCAATTTTTTTTCCGACATCGAATACACCTGATGACGTACAGACGCTATACGATTACTGTTAACACTTTTTTCCGTATTATTACGAAGGCATTCGACATAGTCTTCGAAACTTATATCCCGAGCGGTAACGTTTGTTCTGATGCCTTTGATTTTTTTCGTTTCCTGATCATCTTGCACGCGAATCGCATACATTTTCGAACGAAGCCCTACGAACTCTGTCATAATTTTACCACCGTTCTCATCCTTCATCAATCCTAGCTGTTTCTTGTTCGCGATCGGAACACCGTAAACGTTGTTCGCGGCATAATTACTGGTGTCATATCGATGGATATCACGTTTCAGCAGCGCCTCGTACGCGTCATCGCAAGCGATCTCGTATATCAGGCTGTCCGTGTCCGTGTATAAAATCTTACAATTTTGCTGGAATTTTGGATACATGTACTCGTAATGAAAGCTGTACAAATGAAATTTCGATATATCCAATACAGACATGCCCACGTAGATTGGCTTGAAGAATTTAACAAGCAGCTTTTTCAGCTGAATCGCGACAAAGTCCTCCGAAAACACCGTATAGCTGTGAAAATTTGGTCTAGCTATCAATCGTTCGACGCCGTGCCGACCGCTCCAACGAGAAAGTAATTTCACGACCGCATGATTTCGAACGTTCTCCATCGTTTTTCCAAATACAGCGTTGTTCATTAATTTGAACAAATTCTTGGAAAAATCGTTGGTTGCGTTTGCGCGTAATTTTGTGTTCAAATCGATATAGCCGCGCAACCATCGCGACTGCTGAAACTCTAGAATTCGATGAATTTTCTTCAATTTCAGATTGTGTTTCAAACTTTGTTGGAGGTATCGGTAATGTACAACGTATCGCTCCTTATCGCGAAGTGTTGCCATCAACTTTCTTTGACTCGAGCTGGTCATCGCCGCGTCGTGACTTGGACAAAATGGAAGATCCGCATGGACATCGTGAATTTCGCTCGGATACTCTAAATCCACCTCCAAAATGTATCCTACAGGGCTATCGATCGGAACGGATTCAACGTCAAAATCATCTACCCCATCGTTCACCCATCGAAAGTCTCTGTACGGTAGAGGTTGTGACATAGCCCAACCATACAAATTATTCACGTCGAAATACATTAAGTAGGTGGACGGTTTACTCGAGTCATGTGTAGGTAAATATTTGTTGTTCGCATGTGCATATCTGTGAGAACACTGGCTCAATCCACCACGTATTCCTCGCTCCACGAACAAAAGCATGTCCACGTCGGTGAACAACTCCAATTCAATATTTGTCATTTTCAACATCACGTCCCACGCGAAACCAGGAAGCGTGTAATAATGTGCCGGATCGAGCTTGTAATTCTCGAGACAGTCATCGCGAAAATTTTCGAAAACATCCGCCAACAACAGCACATCCAATTTTAAGTATAAATCGCTGTACTGTCCTAGCGTTCGTATAGCGAAACGCGACCAAACCGTATTCGCGTGATCGTAATCGACGTCGGATATCTCGCGGTCATACAGCCGATTGTAAAATTCTTCGCGCGGTGGCAAACATGTATCGCTTAATTTATCGTACGATGTCAGATAGTCGTATGGAAAAACGCCTTTTCTGGTCAAAAGGGTGAGATCGTCGTTGGAAAGATGTGCAAATTCACCTCGTACGATGCGTAATTTACTTTTGTCCAAGTATGATGACAGCTTGTCCAGACTCGAGTTCAAGAACTTGAACGAGTCGATGAAGCGGAATTTCAACAACTTTGCATACTTTTGCTCTTCGCCCGTCTCTCTCTCGATGGAAACGTTTTTCGTGAACGAGATATACTTCTCTTTCGTCAATGGTAACACGTCTATCCGTCCCTCGAACGAGTTTGCTAATTCTTTGATGATAAAATGTGCGTCGTAGCCAGATAAATTATGGAAAACCACCGGTATCACGTACGAAGATTGATAGCTCAAATTGCATCCGTTGTGAGCCGGACCACGATACACGCCCGTGAAATGACAATGATCGCGCACCCGTATATCGTTTTCTTCAAATGGTTTCTCGCAGACGTGGCAATGCGTGGCCGTACGAAAATTTAACTTTTCCGTTTCGGGTAGCGGATTCATCGGTACCGTTTTGTCGAATATCGGCTGTAATTTGCGACTCAGCTCGTACAACCTGTTCGCGAACCACGCGGCGCATCCCTCTTTATCGCGATAAACCTGATACTCGCACAACGATATGTCGTAGCGACAACACATGTAGTATCCTATGCTAAACGCGTGGTGATGTTGATACTGTACGCGTGCCGCACGGCCTTCTCCTTCCTGTTCCTCAGACAGCAGCAGACACTCCAAGTCAGCATAGATAACGAACGGTGTCTGTTCTTTGTTTGCAAAGTTTTTAAACCGCAACCACTTATCTTCACTCGTTGGAAGCGCTAGAGCGCAATCGTTCATTCGTTCGCAGTCGATCGTATGAACGTTTAAGGTCGTCGCACACTAGAACGCCCCGCCTGCTCTCAGGCACCACCCTACCGCGTCGAGTTGACGCCGCGCTGGTCCGTTTTGCCGCACACTAGAACGCCCCAGCGCCGCGCCGCGCCGGCATTTTCAGTGGCGCTCACCACTAGCGCGGCCGTTCCTAACCCAGACCGTTCTAGTGTGGAGCGCCACTGGCGCCAATTCATGTCGAGAGAGAGAGAGAGAGATGCACTCACTTTAAGTTTGTAATCCAGTTTTCATCATTTTTTAATCCACATACAAATAGGGCAAACCTTCAACAATTTAAATTTTTCGAAAAGTTTAAAGAAAATATTGGTTGACCAGCCTAAATACATACTCTGCAATTGGGGTATACGTTCTGTATGTATCTACAAAACGTATTTTTTAAATTTTTAATATAGACCCACATATAAAAATTGTTAAATGCAACTTTTAATATTTCTTCTACAATTCCGATCACAATTGCAATTTTCGGAAAAAATTTTTTTCACATCCTGTAATAAATTAATTGCTATAGCTTCCCAGAATAGTTCAAATCATATAGTACAATATTGAAGTTCACTTTTTATTTTACTGTAACGACCATGACTTTACTACAGGGATGAAAAGAAAATTTTCTCTCGCATGATTAGCAGCACAAAAAAATTTCTGTTCTCGACAATGGTTACTAATATTAACAGCCAATATCAATATTAATATTAATTGTTGTAATTTATAATGGTTATTTACCAGTCAAAGATGATGTCTATATTATCGATCATGATTATGTGTTACTAGAAGACATGTAAATTAATATTTCAGAAGAAATAGATTTTCCGAATAATTTCTGCGAAAAATATGAAATTTTTAGAAATGAATTTTTGTTCTTAAATTAAAAACAACTGTTGTTTCTTTTCACATCCTGTAGTAAATTACAGCACAATCTGCCCTTAAAAAACATATTTTTCAACTTCAAACAAATTTTGTGCTGTTATTATAAAAGATGTTTAATTGTTCTTTACAGCAAAAGATTCTGTAGACTTTACCGAATACAGTGTGTGACGTGGCACTATTGCCTACGTCCCTCTGAACCCTTTAGCGAAGGACCGTGCCACCCTTTGGTGAAGCTAACATGTTAAGAGCCATGGCGAGCGATCTCCCTGGGCACGAAGAGACCCAGAGAAATACATTTCTAACTTGGAATGTAGCACGAAACGCGACGCATTTCACAGGACCGCATCCGGGTCCCGGCGGGGACCCGGAACTCTTTCTCCCACGGCAGTCCCGAACCAAAATAACGAGGGATCGAAAAGGCCCAGGACAACCAACCTGGAGGCGCCGGCGAGGGCATAAGGTGCAGAGACGACCAGCAACTCTAACCCTGTCGTCGCCTCACCCGGATAGAAGCTGCACCGCGACCGGATTGGCCGAAGTTGATCGCCTCATCGGAAAGCGGCCAATGAATTAACATCGCTGCCGGATACATCGTTGGATGCCGGAAGCTACTCGCCGTCGCACCGGATTCGTCCGTGCGAGAAGAATAATTAGCGACAAGCCGAAATTTCGCGCGGGAGAAAGATACGGAGAAAGTGGGGGACGCCTCGCTCCCGCGTTCCCGAGCCACCGCGTACGACGACACTGCTTCGTTAGATCTTGTCGCGATTAGACGTTAAACTTTGCGTAAAAGATTGTAGTATTCACGACTTCTGTAACAAAGGGACGGAAGGAATCGCTGCCGAACATCCGCTGTATTTCGTTGCCGTTGGTAAGCGCCGATCAGGCTTCCGTTTACGATTTCTGAAGTGAAGTGTCGTGTTGGCTCGGGTAGCGTGTCGGTCGACTAGAAATTCGCGTCGCAAGAGTGAACGACTTGTACGGCCTTCGTATTAGTGAAACTTCGAAGGGATTTCGAAGCTCGGACGACACGAGTCCTTCGAGCAGTTTGTGGGATATTGTTTAGTGATCTGAGTCCGGTCGGATAGCGGGGGCCGTGGGACCGTCTTGTTGCGGTTGTCCAACGCCAGTCGAGACGCGAAGTCGCGGATCCAGAATAATTAAACGAAGCCGTCGTTCACTCTTCCTAACCTCAGTTCGTTCCATGGTGTGACGCAGTCGTGTGCGCGATTCATGTTCGTGAATTCTGTTTCGACGAAGCAGGTCAGAGAAAGATCGCGTATGACACCTGAATTCGGTTAAGTCGCTGCCGTTAGCATCTCCGCGTCACGAACACCGCGTCGCTGCCGAATTCCACGCGAAGAAAGAGAAAACGGGGAAAATAGCGCGTGCGACCATTATCTGTCGCGATATTCTTTGTGACGCGCTGGCTAATTTTGTATTCGCTGCCGAGTTCGTCGACAGTTTAAGATCGTCGTGAAATAAACGAATTGTTAGCCGAAACCGTTGTTCAGTTCTTGTGTGAAACCTTCCCGCCGCGGGGAATGCCACGTGCTCTCCCGGCGTAGAACCTTGCGCCCATCCGTGAGCTATCCAGGATATCGTTGCCTGCGCCGCAGAATCGGGATTTCAGAGGTGATAACGTTCTCGCGAGATGGTATTGTTTTACGTGACACGTTAGAGTGTCTGGCGCCCGAAATGTAGAACCGCTTAGTGAAGAAATCCCCAATCTGCGAGCGTATTTTGTCCCGGGCGGACCACGTGTCGTGCGGCCGAACGTGGCCCGGCTTTCGGCCTCTAAAGACCCGGTGTCGCTCGAATTAGCGACTAGTTCTTTCCGAAATTTAGAGAGCGACGTGACAAATTTGGCGCCCGAACCGTGCGGACAATCTCGTCGTAAAGGTGACCTGTGAGAGGGCTTTTGCATGAGAGATACACCGGAGACGCGGGGCTCACACAAGAAAAATCTCATTCGTTACCGAAAAGAAAATCTTTCTCTACTTGCTATCGATCGAGCGAATTCCGAGCGCGATCGTTGCCGCGACGGCGAACACACGGCGAAAAACTTGTTTTCGACGGTTATCGTTTCTTGCGATCTACAACGAGCCAATGAAGCGCACCGTATGTTATTGATTTGTCATTGCCATTGTTGATTATCGAAATTGTATTTCCTCTGTGCTATCGAATAGTATTTCGGACGACACCGGTTGATTTGTCTTTCCGATCGGTGATTCTGAAGAAATGTTGTTGATTTCGATAGGCTATTATTGGATTGTTTTTCTTACGAGCTATTGAATGATATTTCTGACGACATTGACTGAATTGTCTTTCCGATCAGTGATTCGGATGAAATATTATTAATTTTGATGATCTATTATTGAATTGTAATTATTATTTGGTTTTTTTTCGAATGGCACTTACTGACTTTTATTTATGATATTTCATTTGTATGATATTTTCTTGAATTGTTGTACCGATGTAATATTTATGATATCGATGAATTATTCTGTCTTTTTGGTTCTGTTTAGTTGATCTGTGCGTTCATATTTCTTGACCTTATTTATTTGCAGTATTTGATTTTATTATTTACTTCCTTTTGTAATTTAATTCCAATTTCTGTTATTTGCCTTCGTACTGCCTTTCGTTATTTAATTTTGTTACCAATTTTTCTATTTATTCTTGCTGTGATTTCATATTTAATGTCTTTATTCGGTCTCTTATTTATTCTCGTCATGTAGTCTTATTATTTATTTCGCATTATTTATTTATTTATCGCAATCTAGTCGAGTCGTCCTTATTTATTTTTATTTATTGCTTTTCGTTTCAATTGTACATAAATTTTTGTTAATTTATTTTATTCGATTCTTGTACTGTGTATCGTTTCACCATTTTGCAACAATTCAAGGATATTTTCTCACATTTACCGCTACTATGTTTTGAATGCTTTGCCGAATCACCATTTGTTATTGATTTTTGGACAATGTGCCGTCGTAGTTTTTCGTGAGATTCCCCCATGTTATTCGATGCCTTGCTGCCACAAGATCGTTTGCGAAAAATTAAGCCGAGCCGTTACGCTCGACATTTGCGAAGCGTGCACGAAAACACGTGCACCATTTGGCGAATCCCTTTGGGAGAAAAAGGGAAATTTGTTAGCGACTATTACGTTCATTTTTGCGGAATTTTGAGACAACGATTGTGTAAATCGCTGGGGATAGTCGAATAGAATTTAGAACTCTCGTTGCCGGGAAAACAGGTCGGTTAAGGGGACACCCGGTAGAATAAATACGACTTTGGAAAATTTTGTTTCGAACGGGCGAGATAGCGTCCACTTTGTTCAGTTACGTGGCGTAGCGAGCCCATCAGCTTGGTTCGCGCGGTCAGGGCCACAAGTAAACATCCGAGGTCTATTGTTCAGGCCTGAAGAGAAAAAGATTAGGAGAACTTATTGGGGCGCGTAACCAATTTTGCGAACATGACGTAGAGAACCGCGATCTCGCACCAAGAAACCCCCAACACGGGACGGCTAAACGCAACTTTTCAGCGCCGCGCGCGAATAATTTTTTTTCGCTGCCGGGCAAAAAGAAAACGTAGCCTACCGCATAGAAACGAGGGGAAGGTGGTCACAACCCCCACCAGCGAGCCGATCGACTATAACAACAACCAACGATAGGCGGAATTCTCCACCACGCGACAAACAACGCGTTGAGGGGGAAAACGAATTTAGAATGTTGGAATTGTCGTAAAATCGGACACAGGTCGCGAGATTGTAGGGAGGAGTCACTCAACGTGACCGGAGGAACCCCCCCCCCCCCGAACTAAAATCGGCGGGCGTACTAACGTACGGAGGGAAATTAAGATCGTCTCTATTAACAGTTGATACCTTGGTTGATTCGCTGCCGGTACACGCCCCGGTAAATTCGGGTGCTTACGTTTGTAAATTGGGACGGATTAGAACAGGTTAACGTCGATGCCGTAAAAATTGGAAACCGACAAGAGCGAGGGTACAATTCGCGAATAAAGCATTCGAGGGGAGGAGGAGGATGAAGCGTCAGCACATCCTTTTGCGAGGAAAATTGGTGCATAAGTTGTCACCTTGGCGGGCATCACGAAGAAGTGGGCATTACGAAGAATTGGTCATCGGTGATCTATTGACTGTCCACGCAGGAGGGTCGAGATTTCGGAAAGGCGCACATTGGCATTCGAAAAGCGTACTTTTCAATACGCGCAAGGGAAGACCAGTACTAACACCTACGGGTTCATCCCTACAAATATTTCGCTGCCGTGCGGCCAACAAATGAGCTCACCCTGCCAATCAAAAGTGTGATGAATCCACTGACAGGAGGTCGGGAAGGAGTTCGGGGGACATCGAGCCAGAGTCCCAGGAAGTCAACGGCGTACCATCGCCACCAGCACCGCATGACACGTTGGTTGCTGCCGTAGTGGTCGAAAAATAACCACCCCCCCCCCGGAAGCCGAGAGGGAGGCGATCAAAAAGGCCATAGAGGACGAGACGCCAAATACCTCTCTACCGAAAAGACACCAGAAGCGGCGTAAAGGAGAGAGGGGAGAAGCGGCGAACACCATCCAAAACCATCAAGGATCGAGTCGAAAACCTATCGGAGGACGGCACCCTCGAAGACAACCTAGAGGACGAGGTGGACAACACGCCGACGTTAATGAAGAACCCAGACGGCGAAGGGCAATCGTCACTCGCTGCCGGACCTAACGTCAAAGAAGAAGCAACCACTGCGGCCGAGGAGGCTCAAACTACAACCCAGCCGACCGAAAAAGGGAAACATTGGCTGAAGAAACCGCTTCACTCCACCCCTACTACCCCCTCGAATTCAGTCGCTGCCGAAAAAGTAGTAATCAGATTATTGTAATCCCGATCATCCTCGAAAACATAGGTGCGGGTCAGTCGGTTATTTCGAAAATTTGCGAGCATAGGTTTTAGGTGTTGCCGGTCGAAAATGGAATCTCGTCCGTATTATGGTACAGGATACAGTAAATATCCGTGGTGGTAGCAAGGTGTTGGATAAAGTATGGGGTAAGGATCACTTGGTTTGCGTAATTTGTTGGAACAACCGAGGGAGAGCGCTGGCTACCCGGCACACGAGAGCCTGATTGGTGGCTGCCACCGGTATGGCCCGGTCTCTCCTGGGGGGGGAGGAGTTGTGACGTGGCACTATTGCCTACGTCCCTCTGAACCCTTTAGCGAAGGACCGTGCCACCCTTTGGTGAAGCTAACATGTTAAGAGCCATGGCGAGCGATCTCCCTGGGCACGAAGAGACCCAGAGAAATACATTTCTAACTTGGAATGTCGCACGAAACGCGACGCATTTCACAGGACCGCATCCGGGTCCCGGCGGGGACCCGGAACTCTTTCTCCCACGGCAGTCCCGAACCAAAATAACGAGGGATCGAAAAGGCCCAGGACAACCAACCTGGAGGCGCCGGCGAGGGCATAAGGTGCAGAGACGACCAGCAACTCTAACCCTGTCGTCGCCTCACCCGGATAGAAGCTGCACCGCGACCGGATTGGCCGAAGTTGATCGCCTCATCGGAAAGCGGCCAATGAATTAACATCGCTGCCGGATACATCGTTGGATGCCGGAAGCTACTCGCCGTCGCACCGGATTCGTCCGTGCGAGAAGAATAATTAGCGACAAGCCGAAATTTCGCGCGGGAGAAAGATACGGAGAAAGTGGGGGACGCCTCGCTCCCGCGTTCCCGAGCCACCGCGTACGACGACACTGCTTCGTTAGATCTTGTCGCGATTAGACGTTAAACTTTGCGTAAAAGATTGTAGTATTCACGACTTCTGTAACAAAGGGACGGAAGGAATCGCTGCCGAACATCCGCTGTATTTCGTTGCCGTTGGTAAGCGCCGATCAGGCTTCCGTTTACGATTTCTGAAGTGAAGTGTCGTGTTGGCTCGGGTAGCGTGTCGGTCGACTAGAAATTCGCGTCGCAAGAGTGAACGACTTGTACGGCCTTCGTATTAGTGAAACTTCGAAGGGATTTCGAAGCTCGGACGACACGAGTCCTTCGAGCAGTTTGTGGGATATTGTTTAGTGATCTGAGTCCGGTCGGATAGCGGGGGCCGTGGGACCGTCTTGTTGCGGTTGTCCAACGCCAGTCGAGACGCGAAGTCGCGGATCCAGAATAATTAAACGAAGCCGTCGTTCACTCTTCCTAACCTCAGTTCGTTCCATGGTGTGACGCAGTCGTGTGCGCGATTCATGTTCGTGAATTCTGTTTCGACGAAGCAGGTCAGAGAAAGATCGCGTATGACACCTGAATTCGGTTAAGTCGCTGCCGTTAGCATCTCCGCGTCACGAACACCGCGTCGCTGCCGAATTCCACGCGAAGAAAGAGAAAACGGGGAAAATAGCGCGTGCGACCATTATCTGTCGCGATATTCTTTGTGACGCGCTGGCTAATTTTGTATTCGCTGCCGAGTTCGTCGACAGTTTAAGATCGTCGTGAAATAAACGAATTGTTAGCCGAAACCGTTGTTCAGTTCTTGTGTGAAACCTTCCCGCCGCGGGGAATGCCACGTGCTCTCCCGGCGTAGAACCTTGCGCCCATCCGTGAGCTATCCAGGATATCGTTGCCTGCGCCGCAGAATCGGGATTTCAGAGGTGATAACGTTCTCGCGAGATGGTATTGTTTTACGTGACACGTTAGAGTGTCTGGCGCCCGAAATGTAGAACCGCTTAGTGAAGAAATCCCCAATCTGCGAGCGTATTTTGTCCCGGGCGGACCACGTGTCGTGCGGCCGAACGTGGCCCGGCTTTCGGCCTCTAAAGACCCGGTGTCGCTCGAATTAGCGACTAGTTCTTTCCGAAATTTAGAGAGCGACGTGACAAGTGATATGCAATATTAATAGATTATGAATGTATAATCATGTTTAAACAATCGTTGAAGACGGAGAGACACCACTTTTGCACCAATTTTTGAAGATATTTTTCAGTATATCTTAAAAAATAAGGGCCCAGCGTAAAATCAAACTATATGACGCGATAGAGCAGACTTTTATCTTGAGAAACCACCCTGTGAGGTTCCAACGTTGACGTTTCCTTCGAACCAGAAAGCAAAATATCTTCGCCCGACATGAATTGGCGCCTGTGGCGCTCACCACTAGAGTTGGTCGGTGGCGGAGCGGCGGCGCGGCGGTCTAGTGTGCGCACATTTTCCGGCGCGAAGCGTAGCGTGTCGGCGCTGTGACGGCGCTGGTCTAGTGTGCGCACTCCCATTGAAACTACATAGGAGAAATCCAAAACAGCGGAGGCGGGTGGTGCCTGAGAGCAGGCGGGGCGTTCTAGTGTGCGACGACCTTAAATCTCTCCTGCGTGGGAAAATATTGCAAGCACCTGAGGGAAAAAACTTTTTTCTGCTTCAAAGAATTTTTTAAAAAATTCAAAAACGTGCAACTTACCGATCGCAAATATGCTTCTTATGATCCAACTTGCTAAGCTGCGATGAAACCAATCGTGACAAATTTCGTATACACGCGTAATGACCACGCGTCTTTGCGGCATTCTGTAGAAACAGCAAGTTGACATGTCTCCTCCGTTTTTTCTCGGTCAAATGAAGCGTTACGCATCTCTTGCGCGCCCATTCGAACACGTTCACGGAAACGTCGTTTTCTCGTTCAAATTTCCGAATGTCCTTGAACAGCATGGGCGATTGGAAACCTTCGGCTCGAAGCACCGCTTTGTAGTGCGGATACGATGACAAACGCGACGGATGTGTCTCTTCTGGATAGAGACCCGCCACGACCGCCCAAAAAAAGCATGCGTTGTCGTTGCTAATCACGTTCACGACCGCTCTTTTCTGCTGTATCGTTCGAGGTAAATAGCTTGAAGCGGCGCAGCCGGCTTGCAACGGCTGGTATTTGCTAAAGTTCACAATCAAATGTAGTATCTTCGACAGCGCCCACCCGCTGTCTCGCTCTTGAAACTCTTCCAACGATGTCAAAATCGTCGGCACAACGTCTTTCTGGTACCACCGTCGTAGATTGCTCGTCCGAAACAACGCGACGTTTCGCGTGCCGAAACTTTTCACGGAAACCTCGTTGGCGCGCTGCATGAATTCCGCCTCCAACGTTACGCCAGCTTTCAGCGATGAATGCACGTTTAAAAATTCCGTAACGCGTCCCGTAATTATTCGTTTCGCGTGTTGTAAAAATTGCTTAGGATCGATATGTTCGACGTTGATAACGATGCCGGTTGATATGCGATTTTTAAACGCCGACTCGACATTTTCCCAACGAAGCGTCGAGGCTCTCGCACCGCCGCGATCGTATAAACCTCTACCGACGCGCGACGATGAAATACGATGATTCAACGAAACGTTCAAAGTTTTCATACGGCACATAGTCGATGTTAAACTAAATTTCTCGCCTACCGACAATTCATCCTTCGCACAGGCTAGATAATTGACGCAACACTGTAGAGACTCGATGTACGAGCGATGCCATTCGCGATACTCGTCCATAGTTTTCAGCAGCATTGACATGCGCGTCAAACACTTCAACATTTTTTTCCACGTTTCAACCATCTTGCTACCGTTGTTAACAAAATATTCCTTTCAACATTGAAATTTCCAAGTCTCAATTGCACTCCAACGATGCAACGTTCGTTTTTAATTATGATGACACCGGGTGAAACGATAAAAGCACAATACTCTCCCTCTTACATCATCTTTCTTATAAAGGGTATCGCGAAACACGTTCGAGCACGTTTCTGGAGCACTATGGCCGCCACGGGGGGAGTGGGAGGGTATCGCGAAACAAGGCCAACCACGGCGTAGGAAACTGTCCTTGGAAACATGACACTGGGTGAAAAGATTATTGTAATAATTCCATGGAAAAAATATGACGTAATAATTCCATGACGCCTAGAAATTATTGCAACAATTACATGGAAAAAATATGGCGCAATAATTCCATGAAAAATATGCCGCAATAGTGCAAAATAATTCCACGAAATACCGCCCTTGACCTAGAAACGATCTCCCTTCGTTCCAAGAAAAATATAATTCCAAGAAAAATATGACGCAATAATTCCATGAAAAATATGTCGCAATAGTGCAAAATAATTCCATGAAACGCCGCCCTTGACCTAGAAACGATTCCAAGAAAAATATGACGCAATAATTCCATGAAAAATATGTCGCAATACTGCAAAATAATTCCACGAAACGCCGCCCTTGACCTAGAAACGATTCCAAGAAAAATATAATTCCAAGAAAATTCCCCCCCGCTCCCCTCCCCCCTCTCTAGAATATGCTTGTGCAATATCGCTCTGCGGCGGTACTGCTCTCCCGTGAAATAAGGTATGCTCTCTCGTGAATTTAAAAGTGGTTTAGAACCGGTGTATATACCCTACTGTGATTCATCTTTATTCAAAACACTATAAATAAATATATACCCAGATAACCAACTGCTCCGATCTGCAGCTCTACTGCGCGTCAGCTATGTCGCGTTTTGAAGGTCTGCTGCCGCAAGCTGCAGGGCATCGGTCTTGGATTCTGCCTCGCCGTAAGAGGGCAACACGGTCGCGCTAATGTGTCAAATGTCGTACAAGAGCAGGTCGCGCTAATGTGGTAGATGTCGGTATAATAAATGTCCATTGTGCAAATGTGTAGCAGCAGCAGCAGCAGTCTTCCTCTTCACCGACAAAATTAATATTTATTTAAATTACATACTACATACTCTCTATTAGGTCGTTCGGAAAGAAATTTCGTTTTTCGTGTAGGGATGGCAATGCTTCCGTTTGTCATTACTAGACTGCGGATATTTCTGCAAAATAAAAATTGACTACATCGATTGCAAGAAATAGAAACCAAATTGAATATTATTTCTTCAGTAAAGGAGAAAGCGAAATGACTTTCCGAACGACCTAATACATTAACATATTACAATAGGAGAGCTGCACAAAGCGTAAATAAAATCTATCTTATCATTTTTATACAAAGAAACATTTATCAGTTACTTTCAAGGCTCGGTAGGTTTAGAGTGTTGAAACGTCTTCATGCAAAAAAAAGTGTCGTAGAAGGGAAAAGAAACTTTATACTTTTCGGCTCGAGCGTTTCGGGCTACCCGAGTGCTTCGAGCTTCGGGCTGCCCAGGGGTTTCGGTCTGCCCACTGCCCCGGAATACTCGATCTCGTCGGGCGGGTTCGGAAAGAATCGGACAAGTTCGGGCGAGCGAGTTATCGCGATACCCGAGATTCAACTCTGCGTTCGCACGAACTTGTCCGCTTTTGTCCGAACGCGCTCGACAAAGTCGAGCCACTCTCGGGCCACCCGATGCACAGTGGGGTATTTGGCCTGAAAAAGTGGAATAAACTAGTTTAACGTTATTTATATGCTCAAGGTTATAACATTATATATCGTTGGTTTCGTCTTAAGATCAGCTACAACATTATGGAATCCAAAATACATTTCAGCTGTAACGGGTCAGCTTCCGGGTAGAACGGCGGGATCTTCTCCTGCTGAATGAGCTCGTCGTGCCAAGGTTCGGTGATCGGTGCGAAGATCGGCTGAAGCTGAAAATAGACTTGATGCTCTGGGCGCGAAATAACGACAACGGCTTTGGCATTTTCCGGGCCTCACTGTGCGCACGTTTCGCGGATCGCGGGCAGCCCAACTCGGCCGCTAAACACGGGATCGCCCGGTGTGACTCTCTCGCGACGATGATGCTCGGCGGTGACGCGACTTCTTCGGCGGCGAGGATGACGGAGTGCGGTACGGCGGGACAGGGTAGTCTGACCACGGGGATAGCTGTCCCTGTGGTGGTTCTAGGGTACGCGAGGAGTACGCTGTCTCCTCGTGTGCCGACTCCGGACGCTATCGGAGGTGTTCAGGTTGCTGCCTGAGAAAGAGTGACGGGGCAGGACGGGATATCCCATCCACGGAGATAGCTGTCCCCGTGGTGGTTCTACGGTACGCGACGAGGAAGCTGTCTCTTCGTGTACCGTCTCCGGACGCTGTCGGAGATCTCAGGGTGCTGCCTGAGGAGTTTTGCCTAGGAAGCTGCCTAGACGGACAGAGGAGGATGCGGCCCTCTCTGTTTGGCGTGGAAGCTGCCACACCGGCGCGGCGGGAACCAGGATTTTCCCACGAAGTCGAGGAGACCGTGGCTGCGGACAACTCGACGTCGAGAGCGTGAGAAACTAGGTCGGAACGGGATCGGTTGCGGTGGCTAGGAGGGATACTTACGGGGACCTCTGCTTGGGAAGGTGTTCCTAGGTCGCTGCCCAGGCCGGATCAGAGAGCGATGCTCTGTCTGCAGCCCCTTTTATAGGGACAGCTTGGTGGTGGGAGAGGTAGTGCGGGAAGGAGTGATTGGTGACGTCGAGTTTCCGGTAGCTGGCGAAATTGTGTGAATTTCGCATCCGGTTCCCGCCAAAAGTGCTTCCTAGGCGAGGGGGTTACGCGGTGGCGGCGGTTATGTTAGGGCCGCGGATTTGGTGCGTTTCTAGGCTAGTTACCGGCGCGGTCGGTGCTCTACGATTCCGGACGGCGGCGGTCGGTAAGTGACTAGTGGTAACAGGCCTGCGTGTTACAGGTCTGTTACACCCCCCTCCTCCTTCGGGACAGCGAAACGTGCGGCAGCGGGGCGCTGTTTTATTAAAAGAAAACTAGTCTATACACAACGGTCTTACGGCTAACGGTATCGCTTTTACGTCTAGGGGCTAGGGTGACAAATAAGACGACACTCGGTTGGACGGCACATAGAATATACATGTATTTCTGGCTTGGTATATGTATATAAAAAAATATATGAATATGTTACTATAGAAATATAAGAATATTAGCATATAAGACTAGGGAAACCAAAAAAAAAGAAAAAAACAATAAATGATCTCAAAAATAACCAACAAACAAAAAAAATACTTTATTATCACAGATTCGTGTGTGTGGGGCGGGGAGCACCCCGTGCCCCCAGTCTTTGGTGGTCCGTTGTAGAACGGCGGGATCGATTTACCCCTAGTGTCGTGTGGATCCACCGGAACGAAGAGGCAAAAAAAACAATAACGGGTGGGCTTCCTGCCCAGCGCGGTATAAACATACCAAAAAAAAACAATTTTGGCCCATGGGCGCGGTTTCGGCGGCTTTTGCTCGTTGCCAAAAAGAACAGAAAAAAAAGAAGAAAACGGGGGCGGGGCACTGCCCCTTGCAGTCTCATCGTTCCTGTGGTACCTTGTTACTAGGTACCCTCTCCGGCGCGGAGGGGTATCGTGGCGCGTGTTTCGCTTACAGCGTACCCGCGGTGTCGCTGGGAGGTACCGCCCCATTCCGGCGCTTACACCGGCGGAGGTGTCCTGTCCGGTCGAACAGGAGCATCCACCGTTCCTGTCCGAGGGATGCCCGGTACTCCCTGCGTTCGACGAAACGTGTGGGCACCTCCACTCGGCGGCCGTTGGGTAGCTGGTACCATGCTGTGTTGCACGGCGCGTGTTTCCCGTCGTATCTGATGGGGGCCAATGCCCCCGGGGCGTCCCTCCATGGCGTCACCGGCCGTCCCCCGCTCCCGGGCTGCTCGTGGGCTGGTGGTTGCTACGTTGGCGATGGCGGCTGTGATCTCCCGGCCGTGCTCGATTGACGGCGTCGGGCGCTCAGCTCCCCTGGTGCGGCGGGTGGTGGCAGGGCGGTCACGCGGCGCACCGCATATACGGGCCATGCGTGCGGTTGTGGCCGATACGGCCGGCGTGACGGCTTCGTCGCATGGCGATCGTGTGACGTCCTCGGGCAGACCGAGAGCACCTTCAGGTCCCGCCAGATGGGCACTGGTAGGTCGTACGGCCTTGGGTTCCGCTTTTGCTGTGGGTCGCGGAGTGTGGTCGTGCGGACGTCTGCTCCTGGCGTGGGCGGCCCGCCGCCTGCTGTTGTGGGCGTCTCCGACGCCTTCCGTTTCTCGGGTGGTCCCGCCTCCCGAGGTGCTGCGCCGCCCTGGTGCCCCTTTTTCGCCGCTGGCGGCGGCTGGCGTTTGGGCCTCCTGGCCTTTCATTGCGGTGTCCCGGTGTCGCGTCTCACTGGTTCGTCGGGCCACCACTCGGCGGGTTCTGGCAAGGTCACGCGGCCGATGGAAGGCGGGTGACCGAGACGAGCGCGGTGCTCGTCTATCGTCGGCGGGCCTGTCGGGGCGAGCGTGTTGTCGCCGTCTGGCCCCTGGCGCGGCCGGATGATCTCCAAGGTCATTTTTTCCGGGAGCCACGTTACCGCCCGGATCGAGGGTTTCTTCCGTCCGCTCGTCCCCCCTGTTGGCTCGTTCGCTGCACCGGGTGGTTCCGCCGTTGTTGCCGGTGTGCGAGATGTGGCCACCTTCCTAGGCCGGGTGGCCTTGCGTACGGGGCCCTCGGTCGGGGTCGCGGCTGTTCTGGCCGCCGTGTGGACCCTGGCGCCTCTCAGGTGCAGCGGCTTCGCCTCCGGAGTCGCTGTGTGGTCAGGTGGTGCGGTGCCCGCCGGCTCTGCGGGTGTCCCCGTGCTTGGCCCGGCGCTGCTTGGGGCCGTGGCTGCGGCCCTTGTAATTGGCGGTTGGTCGAGCGGTGCTGCGCTCGCCGGTCCTGCCGTTGTCGTCGCGTTGTCTTTGGTGTTGGCCGGGGCCGTGGCTGCGGCTTCCGGTGTCGGTGTTGGTGCCATGGGCAGCCGTGGCCGCGTTTCCTGGATGGACGGGGTCCGTGGGCGGCCCGTTTCCCCGTAGGCTGGTTCCGCGAAAATGGCCCACAGATCTTCATAGAAATCATCCATGATTTCCTTCTTTTGTGGTGGTTGCGGCCGTATAGGTTGCGGGTCTGGCCGTGGCTGCGGCGGACTCGCTTGCCTATGACATAAATTAACCGGAATGATTAGCTTTCGGGGCCGACCCCGGCGTCGGCGTGGAGGGGTGGTGGTGTGGCTAGGTGCAGCTTCCACGTAAATCTCGGAGCTTGCGCCATCCCTAGTCCTCTCCGGACCGGGTTCGTCCTTCTCGCTAGTTCCTGTGCCGGGTTTCAAATCCTGTACGTGAATATGACGCGTCCACCTGCCCTCCGCGTCGCGGAGGTCCACGATGACCGGTGATACTATGCGTCCGACTGTGTACGGGCCGCTGTACTTCGGTGCGAGCTTTGCGGCGACGCCGGCGGCTTTGTCGGACAGTGTATGCTTCTTCTTCCAGACGCTGTCTCCAATGGCGGGTTTCCACTCTCGGCGTCGCAAGTTGTAATATTTCTCCTGTCGGCCGAAGGCTTGGGCCAAGTGCAGCTTGGCCAGGTCCTGAGCGTCGCGTAGGTTCTTCCACCGTTGTGGTGGTGTGTCGGCGGTGTCTCCTGGTGTCGGTTGTCCGGGTGGTCGCAACTCCCTGCCTTGATTCATATACGCCGGGCTGTAGCCGGTGGATTCGTGCCAGGCGGTGTTAATCGCGAATCTGGCTTCGTCCAGTTTCTCATCCCATCTATCATGGTGTTTCCCGGCGTACTGGGCGAGCATCGTTTTGACCACTTTGTTTGCCCTTTCGACCGGGTTACAATGGGGCGAGTATGGTGGCGTCCGGCGGTGTTCGGTGCCGGCGGCCTGCAGCAGAGCGGTGAACGGTTCGCCAATAAATTGGCGTCCGTTATCGGTGATGACGATTTGCGGGGTCCCATGCCGTAGTATGATGTCCTTCTAAATTGCGGCAGCGACGGCGGCGCTAGTGGCTTTCCGGAGCGGTGTCAATTCGACCCACTTCGTGAATCGGTCGAGGGCAACGAGCAACCAAATGTGTCCCCGGCGTGACCGTGGCAGAGGACCGACCAGGTCTATCGACACGGTGTGCCATGGTTGGGTCCCCGGGTTGGCGTGGAGGTGTCCCGGCGGCTGCTGCGGCGGTGTCTTGTACTGCTGGCAGCTTGTACAACGACGGACGTGGCGGGCGACTTCTCTAAACATCCCGGGCCAGTAGAACTTCTGTGCCAGTCGAACAATTGTCTTGGCGATCCCGAGGTGACCGGCAGTGGGATCGTCATGATATTGGCGGAGGATAGCTTCTCTCTCGTCGGTGGGCACGCAAATTTTCCAGGCATCGCCGGGTGTAGGCTCGTTGTAGTCCAGCTGATGCAGTATGTGCCGGTGTAGTTTCCCCCCGCGTATCTGGTAATCTGGAACGGAGGCGGGGTTCTCTCGGACGGTTTCGATTTTTTTCTGGTACCACGAATCGGTGCGCTGTTTCGGGCGGAGCAGGCTTACGTCTGGTGCGGGTTCGGTTCTGGATAGCGCATCCGCTACGTGGTTCAATTTTCCGGGTCGATATTTAATATCGAAGTCGTACTGCTGCAGTTCGAGGGCCCATCTTGCGAACCGTCCCGTCGGGTTGTCGATCTGCTACAGCCAGCGAAGCGCTTGGTGGTCGGTGATGACGGTGAATCGGTACCCCTCTAAGTATGGCTTCATTTTGCGTATTCCCCAGACTACGGCGAGGCATTCCTTTTCCGTGGCGCTGTAGTTCCGCTCGGTCGCGCTCAGAGTGTGGCTTGCGTAAGCAATCACTTGCTCGCCTCCTTCCGGGCCCTGTGTCAGCACACTTCCTAGGCCATGGTCACTGGCGTCCGTTTGTAGCGTGAATTGCTCCTCGGTGGCAACGAATTCTTCGAGGTGGTCCCGGTCGGCGTGCTGCGGTGAGCGGAGGCCGCCCGTTTGCTGCGGCTCGGTGAGGTACGCGGCTGGCCACGACGCGATGTTGGGCGGCGGTCGAATCTGGATCCGTAAGGCCGCGATCGTTTGGATCCCGAGCAGTACCGGTGGGCCCATATTCGGCAATACGGTGAACTCTTGTTCCCATTTGATTCCCGACGCGGAGCACGGGATACGGAGGGTACCAGCGGGGCGCATGCTTGACCCGTCGGCGAGGCCGATAAGGCCGTTTGGCGTCGTTGCGTTGATTCCCTGCTCGCGGGCCCATTCTAGTACCTCTTGGTTCACACATGACAGTTGCGCTCCGATGTCTAGCAGGGCGTGCAGCTTCTTGCCGAGCAGTGTGATCGGCAGTAGTGGGCGTGGTGTGTATTCTATTGCGGGGTCCGGTGGTCGCCCGTCTGTAGCGAGCCCCGTGCATCGTTTCCCGATGGGTGGCACTCACGGGTGAGTATGCCGTCACGTCCGCATCGGGAGCAAAACCGACGATATACGTTCCGGCATTCGAAACCGTTGCCGAGTTATAGGTGTCGGCTGCTGTATTTTCGGTGCGTCTTCCGGTCGTCCCTTGCTGGATTGCCCGGTGTTCTGCTTTCGACACCTCTTCCAGCTGAGGTGCTCTGGACTCGGATGGCTCCTGCAGCTCGGGGCTGATCTCGAAGGCTGCGGCGCTCCTGGTCGGTGTTCGTTGCAGGCGGTTTTTCCTTTCTAGTACTCTCTCGATTCGCTGTGCGTGTCGGAGGAGTTCGTCTAGGTCGGCGACGGTGTCCGGGTTGATTAGTACCGCGTGCTCCGGCAGCATATTTTCGTATGCCGTCTCAAGGTATTCAGACGTTGGTATCATGGCCCGTCTCATCAGGGTGACGAGAGCGTTCATATATACGTGGAACGTCTCCCCGGGTCGCTGCACTCTCTCGCGGGCCTCCCGCTCCCGTTGTATGCGAGTTCGGTGGGGAGCGAAAACTGCCGCGAATTGTTCCTTGAAGTCGGCCCAGGTGTGTATCTGGTGACGGGTATTCCTGTACCAGAGTTGGACTTCTCCCCTCAGTAGTTCGGGAGCCCCTCGCAGAATTTCGGCGTCGGATAGTCCGTATGTTGTTTGTTGTTCGGCGATGCGCTCTAGGAAGGAAAATGGATCCTTCCCATCGGTTACACACCCCCATTTCCTCATGCGATCCATATTTCTGAATGGATCGAGGGCTTCGGCGACAACAGTGTACGGCATGGTCTTATCTTTTTGGCTGGTTCCGGCGCCCACGGAACTGGGTCCGTCCTTGGAGGCGTCGGGTTATCCGGCTCCCGGAAGAGGCATTTTCGGATTGTCTTTATCCAAAAGATGTTCCGTCTGTGCTCGGATGCACTCTTCCCAACGTTGGCGGAGTTCTTCGGCGGTGCCGGTGATCGGAAGTTTGTTCCGGCGGAGTTCGGTGAGGATTCTAGCTTTCGTGACCCGGAGAGATTCCCTCGGCATGCCCTGGTATGGCTGGTTTATCTGTGGACTGGCTTACGACGGGGCTAGCGGCCGTGCGCTCGGCTAATACCCCGTACGGCTTATTTTTCGCTGTTTTCCTTTTGTTTTCCGTCGCCTGTCACTTGTCTCCTGCTAGCGGGCACTAGTACGGGCGGTCGCTGGTAGATGGCGCGCGTGGCGCGGACGTGTGGCATTTATGTGAATCTCCAGATAGGAGATTCACTAGAAGAATGATGGTATCTTCTATTGGCCAACGCTATGGTATCTCCGCATGGAGATAAGGATAGATACGGGGTCACCAGTGTAGGTAATAAAGAAAGCCTACACGCTCTCAACTCCGAAAGGATATTTACGTAAATGAACGTTCACCCTTGCACGATGAACTGAATGCAATATATTTCAGTCAAGTCAGAACTACATTAAATCCAAGCCAAAACACTTCGTGTAAAGGTTAACCAAGTTCCCCGGCCCATCCACTTCAGTGATATGAAGTGTCACGTCGCCTGCCGTTCGCCGAAACGAAGGGCAGCCGCACTCGGGAAATTATGGCCGCACGACCGGGCCACGTCTCGGTCGCGTGGGACGTGGTCCTCCCGGGACAAAAGATCTCTCGTCGATTCGGATCGGAATGTAAGAGATTTCGAGTTTACGCGAAATCGGGCGCCAGGCACGAGGTCGTGCCAGTGTTCTGAATAGCTCGCGGTACACTTCTCGATTGTATTCCGAATCGGCGAGGATCTACACGGCCGGAGATGGCCATGTCAACGGCCAGGGTTCCGCGTGAGGAAAAGGACGGAGCATTCCCCGCGACGGGAACGTTTCTTAGAGGAAGAATGACGACTCAGAATTTACAGGGCAAATATCAGACGTTTATTGTTGACGTCGCGTTACACAACCCCCCGGTGGACACCGGCGGCAGTCAACGTATTTGCCAGCGCGTAGGCGAGGATTCTCGGCGGGTGTTCTACCGAACGCGCGTAGCCTCGTCGTTCGCGTCGAGCTCGGCAGTCACAGGACTTCGCGTGAGATACAAGCCAAGGAGGCACGATTTTAAACGTAATGGCGGTCGAACAGAACTGACCGCGTGACGTCGTTCCCCGTGAAACGTCTCGAGGGAAGCCAATTTCCGTAATTTCTCCGTTCGTCCCGGATCCCTCGTGTGGGCTACCGTCGCCCGAACGGCCCACGGCCGGGCGGACCTCTCGAGAGAGCTACTCTCGGTCAACGGAATCGCCGGCGGCACGTGTCCTCGCAAAGTCGCAAAGCCGGAGATTCTACTCACGATATTTCGCCCCCGAACCAACACGAACTGGTCACAATTTTATAAGCGACTTCCGAAAGCCTGACTGGCACTCACCACGATAGTAGAAGGCTGGTAGTCGATTCAAAAACTCGGTACTGATATCGCGGTTAAAGTCGCACGTGTTAACTCGGTAAATCAAGATGGCCTAGTGACCCAGTTCGAGCCGGCTCGTGAACGCGGAAGCGAGGCGTCCCCCTCTCCCGCGACTATCTCCGCTGAGGCGACGCTCGGACCTATCGCGTGGCTCCTGGCCGCAGGGACGGAGCGATGACATTCGGACCCGGGCCCTCGGTAATTCTTGAATTTACCGGGGCTCGGTCGGTATCGTGATGTTGGCGGGCAGGAGTGGACTTGAGCCGTCCGGAATTGCTCTCATGACATTCTCCGGGCGATACGTCGACGAGGGTGAGCAGGTGGTCGTGCTTTCGTTCCGTTAACCTCGTCGGCTTCTCCAGGTTGCTGGACTTGGGCCCTGACCAATCCTGGCCGTCTTCCTCACTAGCGGCCTGCGGCGATAGGTGCTCCGGGCGTCTTCGCCTCGGGATCTTGGCCAATCAGTGGCCGGAGACAGTCTCTGGTTCTCCTCGATATCGTTGGTAGCTGAAACTCCATGTCGCGCCCAGCGGCGCGACATTTGAACGCGGTAATTTCGTTCTTTCAAGGCTTCGGACGTCCCAGGGAGAGCGATTGCCTTGGCCGCGCTTGCTACGGCTTTGCCAAAATGTGGCCCGGTCCTCCGTTAGGGTACGGATTGACGTTGGCAGAATGTGCCACGTCACAGAAGGATGGACCAAGTTCCTCTCGCCTATCAAAGTTGTGATATGAAGGATGGACCAAGTTCCTCTTGCCTATAAGGGCTGCGATATCGGGAAGGACCAACTCCCAGAGACCAATGATTGTTGCACTCACCTAATTCAAACTTTACAACCTAGAGAACTTGGCGTCGGCGCTGGCACTAGTATTTTGACTTGCATGAGAAAAATTTATATCCGGATTCCCAAGTGCATGCTCATTATATTCTTCAGTATTAATATCTCAAGCATTCTCATAATTATTCTGCCCATTTTTTTGTACATTATTGTAATTTAAATTTTCATATTCAAAATTTACGGCCAATGACCAAAGCAGTCGAGGCCATAAATAAATAATTCAATTCATATTCAAAATTAATATTCATATCTTCATTAATTTTAGTCAATTCAATGTCACATGTATCTGTGTCTTTCGATTTGTATAAATTTTTCTCATGCAAGTCAAAATACTAGTGCCAGCGCCGACGCCAAGTTCCCTAGGTTGTAAAGTTTGAATTAGGTGAGTGCAACAATCATTGGCCTCTGGGAGTTGGTCCTTCCCGATATCGCAGCCCTTATAGGCAAGAGGAACTTGGTCCATCCTTCATATCACAACTTTGATAGGCGAGAGGAACTTGGTCCATCCTTCATATCACAACTTTGATTGGCGAGAGGAACATGGTCCATCCTTCATATCACAACTTCGATAGGCGAGAGGAACTTGGTCCATCCTTCATATCACTGAAGTGGATGGGCCGGGGAACTTGGTTAACCTTTACACGAAGTGTTTTGGTTTGGATATCATGTTATTTTTGTAAGAAATGGCCAGATATTCGGAGGATTTATAGACGGAAGCTAATTTGCAGAAAATAGCATGAAAGGATATAACGAAATTTTCGAAAGGCTCAACCTAAAGAATATAGGGTATGCCCAACCACATGATGTATGTAGCCATTTGATTAAAAAAAAAATTAGAAATTAAAAAATGGCTGTATCTCGGGAACGGTGCGTCCTATCGCAAAAATAACGAAATTTTCGACAGACCTTACGTAAAGTATGTATGGTATGCCCAACCACATGACGTATGTAGTCTTTTGATTTTTTCAAAAAAAAATTAGAAATTAAAAAATGGCTGTATCTCGGGAACGATGCGTCCTACCGCAAAAATAACGAAATTTTCAAAAGGCTCAAGCCAAAGGATATAGGGTATGCCCAACCACATGACGTATGTAGTCTTTTGATTTTTTAAAAAAAAAATTAGAAATTAAAAAATGGCTGTATCTCGGGAACGGTGCGTCCTACCGCAAAAATAACGAAATTTGCAAAAGGCTCCACCGAAAGCATATAGGGTATACCCAACCACATGACGTATGTAGTCTTTTGATTTGAGGAAATCAAAGATTTTTGTTGCGAAACAAAAAAAAATATTTTTCGGGTTTTTCGATTTTTCCTGTTGGTTTCGATATAAAAGACACCTGGTTCCAAATTTTCAAGTTTCTAGCTTATCTGGAAGTGGGTTAGAATTAACATGATCCTATATATATTCCAAGAATTATTCGTTTTTGACGTATTTATATCTCAAGTTCCAGGCTAGGTAGAAAGTTGCTTTTTACACGAGAGTTAGTTGATATTATATCTAGCTCACATACAAATTTTGGTTGTCCTCGGTCACCGGGGAGAGCGGCAATGACGGTGCCAATATGGCTAAAAACCGCTTAACTCCGGTACGAGATATACTACTCGGCAGCTCAGAGGGAGTGGGAGGGGAACTTGGTTCGCGCGCTGCCGTGCGCGTTGATGAACAAAGAGGCCGAGTCAGTCACACGTGGTTCGCGATGGAACGCGTACAGTACCAAAGATTACATGGTGCTTGGTCGAGAGATCGAGACAGAAGAGAGCGAGCTCTTCGCAACGCTCAGCAATGTCGGCAGGAATGCCGTGAGT
This sequence comes from Lasioglossum calceatum, assembly GCA_963966675.1. Taxonomy (NCBI): domain Eukaryota; kingdom Metazoa; phylum Arthropoda; class Insecta; order Hymenoptera; family Halictidae; genus Lasioglossum; species Lasioglossum calceatum. Next base: position 865,666 of record OZ016546.1, on the reverse strand, counting down.
GCGCAGGCGCGGCACCCCACCAACGTTGGGGATAAAGCCGAGCCCACAGACGGTTACGGATGGTTTTGCGCGGACACTGGTTCGGGCCGCGGTCACTAGATGGCACGCGGCGTCTTGCCACTGTAGGGATCATGGCGCTACCGTCGCTATTCCCCTAGGTCGCGCCTAGGGAGATTACCGATAGGAAGTTGGCAATCCTACTCCCGACCGACTCTCGTAGAGACCGTTACACTAGGCGTACCTAGTACAGTTCGAAATAGTATTTCCGATAGAGAAGACGTGTCGAACACAAATCCAGTTAGACTGCGTAGAGGCCTTACCTCCTTGTACATAGTTTCCGTTGTACGTTACAACGGACGCGTCCAAGTTGCTAATAAAGCATTATAAATATCGTTCTCGTGAACCGTAACTACCGTGGAGTTTATTTGAATCCCGACCACGTGATTCCTGGCCAACGTAGAGTAGGCTACATTCTTCGGTACCCTTCCCGAAGCTTCCTGTATTCTCCCGGCGAGAATACCACACTCAATCCCTACACCACGATCGCAGCACTGTTTACCGTCTATGTTCGCTGTTGGAGTCGGCGCACTGTCTCGGCACTGCCCATGGACATAGGAATAAGGGGACGGAGCATATTACTGCGGGGGGGAAGCCACTTTTGGGGAGCGGGGAACGACGGTCACGTGGTATTCTGGTGCCCCTTTGACGATTGGTTGTGATCGCGCAAGCGCATTCGTAGTTTTAGAAGACTCTACGCTACGCCACACCACGCCAGCTGACGCCAACTGACGCCGACGCGTGATAACGTGAAGTAAATTATATTAAAATTATACAATGCCGCTGTGTATCGTGAAAACGTGTAGAAATCGTACGACACATCGTTCGATTTTGGGAGAAATACAAGTCAAGAAGACTGATATTGTATTATCAAAATAAGACAAATGATATAAAGATACACACTGAATTAATTTTGTAATAGGTTTCCAAAGGATGAAAAACTAAAATCGCTTTGGGCAGATATAATGCAGCTAAATGTGGAGTCGATTCCAAATGGAGCAAGAATCTGTTCCGCACATTTTATGGAAAATGACTTCAAGATTGTACATGGTAGAAGGATGCTTGCACCAAATGCACTACCACATATAGGTATGAAATAATGTTACTATTATCAGGATTAGGAAATACATTGGATTCCCCTATAACACGGGAGATACATTCCATGTTAAGGGAGATTTATATAGGCCAACGAGCTGTACATGTGCTGTGATTTTCATGTATGTCTTAATGAATAGTCAGAAATAATATGTGTTTTGATGGTGTATCTGTTTTTCTCGGCTCATCCACAGCTCAACTTATGCATTGCTTTATACAGTATCTTTTATATATTTGTTTAGAACGTGCAATTGAGAATATTCAAAATGATATAATTATGCCGTCAACTTCTGCATCGGATACATCTAAAGCAGATAGAGCAACATCTCCCATCCCTGGATGCAGTGGCTGTAAGAAATATTTCATTGTATTTAATATAATATGTCTAATAATTTTCTGCAAAATTAATATTTCTTATGCATTATATTTTTAATACTTTTTAGTTGTGGATCAGTCTACAAGTATGTCACCAAAGAAAGAGGAAAACTTCTTGGAAAAAGAATACCTTCGAAAACAACTGCAAGACACAAAGAAATTTTATATAAGAAAGATAAAAGATCTGCAGCAAAGCCTTCGACGAAAGCAATCAAAAGTTTGCTCTTTGAAGGGAATCCTGGACTCATTGAGGAAAAAGAATATGTTGGCGACTGAAGAAGTGCAGATGTTAGAAGATATTGGTGGGCCAAATTGCAAAATAGTTGAAAGACAGTTGCGGAAGAATAGGAATATGAAAGTCAAAAAATAGTTTAATAAGCAACTAAGAACATTCGCTTTGACATTACATTACTACTCGCCAAAAGCGTACGAGTACGTACAACAACAATTTCATAACTGCTTACCACATAGTAAAACAATTTGTAGATGGTATCAGAGCATTGAAGGGAAACCAGGCATTATGACAGAAGCCGTAACTGCTATTAAAAATCGGGCGAATAATGTTGCTTATAAACTAGTTGGTACTTTAGTTTTTGATGAAATGGCAATTCGCCAGCATGTGGAGTACGACGGTAAGACGTTTAAGGGGTACGTGAATATGGGTGAAAATATAGCTTCTACTAAAACCGCAGTTGCAAAAGAGGATTTGGTTTTTATGGTTGTTTGTACAAATGCTGCCTGGAAAATTCCATTTGCTTATTTCTTAATAGATAGAATGGATGCTGAGCAGAAAAAGAATTTGGTTTTGCAGTGTATTTCCAGTTTGCATGACGCTGGAATGCAAATTGTGTGTCTTACTTGTGATGGCACGGCTACAAATTTTGCAATGATGCAGAAATTGGGATGTAACGTTAGTAATGCTTTATCATTAAAAACTACATTCCAGCATCCTGTGACTTCTGAAGCGATTGCAGTGTTCCCGGATCCGTGTCATATGTTGAAGTTAATACGTAATGGGGATTTGAAAACTTTTATTAACGGAAACAACGGACTCATCAAGTGGGACTATCTTGATAAATTACATAACTTACAAGCAGCAGAAGGCATGCACCTAGGAAATAAGTTGCGCACGGCGCATATTAACTATAAAAAACAAAAAATGAATACTGCAAAGATAAATTAAAATTAGAGGATTTTAAAGATGCTGGTTGTACTATTGAATTTTTAAACATTTTTAACGACCTGTTTGATATATTGAATTCAAAGAGCCAGAAACAACCATGTTTTAAAAAAGCAGTATCCAGTAATAACATAACAGATGTAAGAAATAGACTGAATGCATGTAAAAGTTATATCACATGCCTAAAAACAATGAATGGACAATTTTTGCATGAAAGTCGAAGGAAAACTGGATTCATTGGCTTTTTAATATGCATCGAAAACGCAGAAATTTTATATAAAACTTGGTGCGAAGAGAAACAAGTGTTAAAGTATATTCCTTTTTACAAATTTAATCAAGACCACGTTGAGCTTTTCTTCAGTTGCGTTAGATCAAGGCTAGGTGGCAATAATAATCCAACATCCCGACAATTTCAAAGTTGTGTGAAGAAAATTTTGTCACATTGCCAGTTGATAAATATATCAACTGGAAACTGCATTGCATTAGAAGAAATTTCGATTCTTCATGTGTCAGGATTTAATAAAACAGTTAATTCAGAAAATGTCATACGATTGACCAGTGGACTAAATCGGCTTGAAGATGATCCAATTGCATCGAATAATACAGACACTTATAATAGTGATCATGATTATATTCCAGATATAAGAAATTTATCTGAATTTTCAACAGAAATAACAATATATATAGCTGGATATGTTATAAAGCAATTGCAAAAAACCGTTTTATGCAACGACTGTATAGAAGCTTTGAAAGCAAACAAAAACACACATAGCGACAGTTTAATCGCTCAGAAAGATAGAGGAGGATTGTCATACCCATCTAGTGATGTGATCACAATTTGCATTGCATGCGAAAAAATTATTAGACGTGCACTAGTTGAAAGTGGTAGTGCATATATGCAGAAACAATTTAATAGTACATATTTAGTTGTTCAGGTATTAAATCATTTTGTTGGCCGAAAACTTTTCATTAATTTGGAAAGTCACACAATGGAACAAAGTATGCTCGAAAATCATATTGTCCACTTAATTAGGTGTTGTGACGTTGCAAGTTTGCGACGTCCCTTCTCCGTCAATTTTCGTGCGGGGTTTGAGATTATTAAAGGACCGGACCGCCCTCTAACGGGACACGGAACGACATGCACAGGATTCGAGAGCGTTCCACGAGTAGATTCCGCTATTATCGAGATCTCCTTAATGACATCTGTCGCGCGCGCCGAGAACGGCAAGTTTCAGGGCCGTATGAGGAACGTGTCGACGGAACCACCGACCAGCCGAATTTCTGCGAGGAAACAAACAGCCTCCCGCAGCACAGGACGGGCCCGCCAAAAAGCAATGGCCAATTTAGAAGCCCTGTGCACAGGCGAAAACTTGGCACGAGCGCACCTGGCGAAGCAACCGGAGGCGTCGCAAGGACGAGAGCTCTTCTGAACACCACGTCGACTACGACAAATTCGAGATCCTGACGCCGCCTCACCCTGCAAAAACAGAGCTCCCGCGGGGTCGGTGCCATCTTCGTCAAGGCCGCGCCTCCACTCTCGGAGCGCGCCGCTTAGGAAAATTACGTGTTTCGGTCCGGGGCCCTATGACGCTAAAGGGAACGCTCCTGCTGCTTAGGTTTCGCGCGAGAGAAGCGCGCCCATAGAAAATCGGTCTGACGGTCGCTTGGAGGGGGAACTGGGTTCGATCCGTCGCCTGCCGAAAAGCCGATAGATCGATCACTGTCGCGCTGGCTCTCGTTACCATACGACGTACGCAATTTTCCATCGTGTCGCATAGCGAAAAGCTGTAATTCAATTACGTCGCGAAGGTTCCGTGTTCCGTTGAGGGTTTCTGCGACTCCAAGGGCTAGCCGAACATCCGCAGTCCAGCCGGCTATCGACGGGTGAACTACGACCTTTCCGAGTCGCTTTTCCGGTTGACCGAAATCAACGGCACGAGAAAACGGTAAGTCGTCTCAGTGATCACTTCGGATATTTCGTAGCAAGGCGGCTCGACCTTCGTCGCGCGGGGACGAACGCTTCCCGTCTCGTCCTCGGGAATTTGCGTGGGAATCGTACTCGTACCGCGAGTATTTTTAGTTCCGAGAATTACGAGAGGGTTTTCCGAAATTGCGAGCGCGGAAGTGTTTCCTCGAAGGGGTCTCGTTTAGCAAGGACAATCTCGACGGTAATTGCGATTATCTCGAATCCTGTGTCTCGTCGTTAGCGTAACGCGAAAACATCGTGCGCGTCGTCGCGAATCTCGTGCGAAGGCCATCACGGCAGTCTCGTATTTCGCCGAACATCTGCGTCTCGCGTTTTTCCGTAGTTCGTAGCCGATTAACTGCGATTCATTCCTTCGGTATCGTAGCGAGCGCATGCGACAAGACAACCGCGCGGCGAGCGACCATCTTTTCGTCAACTTGTATGAAGAGCGCGGGCTCTCGGGTCGCGGCCACGTGGCCGCTAATTTTGTAATCTTTGACCGCTGCAATAAACAGCTCGAGACCAAACGTTGTCAATTACTCTTCGCGCCCTGTGAGATCCGTCCTGCCGAGAGGGCTGTCCTAATCTTTCCCGTGTCCGAACCAACTGGCCTAATCGCGTAGCTGTTTCAATCCGCGTATCTCGAAGATTCGACCCTCGAATCCGGCTTTTCCGAATTTGAACGCTTTCTCGTATTTCGTGTGGCACCTTCGCGGTGCCTGGCGCCCGAACATTCCGCGTTTAGTCGGGGAATTGTCGAATCTTCGAGTCTCGCTTTGTCCCGAGCGGACCGCGTGCACTCGGCCTGCACGCGGCCTGGTTTCAACGCCTGCAAGGCTCGGAGTTGGCCGGCTTTCGCGAGTCAACCTGCTCGTGAAGAACCTTTCAACGTGACAGTGTATATGTGCAAAATATGTAAAAATAAGATTATTTTATATTACTAAAGAAAGCATGAACCATTCAGACAGTATGCGTCATGTATATAACAAACTAATTTTGTTTAGAGGGCAATAATGTATATATTAAATAATAAAATTGACAAAACCCAATTTTGTTACGAAAATTATTAATAATACATCCTAATCCCTTTTATGCAATAGATATTAACAATTGTACAATTTAATATTTAAGTAATTGGATTAGCATTTTATAACATTTTTGATATTTCATTATAAAACTAACCAATATATACTTATATAGCGATAAGTTGTATACTGTTGCACATTCGTTAAAACACATTCTTAAGCGCAGAAAAGTGAAAGATAATCTCCCAGTTATTCCTATTTCTAAATAACAATGTTTTATGTATTTGTAAAATTAAATACCAAACAGATAAAATTTTTCAAATCTCTGGATTCTAACTTTTGACCGTTTAATTTTGACATGCATTTATAAATAAAACACTTTGTTTCTTTATTTTATTGAAAATATTCTATCGTAATTTATAATTGTTAACAAACTAAAAGTCTCATCTTCAAATTTCGCGCATATATGCTAGAACCAATCACTAGTGGGGCACCAGAGTACCACGTGATCGTGCTCCCCGCACCTCGGAAATGGCTTCACACCCCTCGCCTAAAATAAGAGTTTATGTTCCGTCCCCTTATTCCTATGTCCATGGTACTACCGCGTTTACGTTCGTGTCTGGAGATGGTCCGTTCACACTGTCACCGCGAGATGGCGCGCACCCGTCACTTTTCGCGAGGCGAGGTTTTCGTACTCTAACCTCAAACTGTCACGTTGTCGTTATCCCGGCGCGGTTGAATTTGCAACAAGTCCCTGTTCGGGCGCCATGTAACGGGTCAGCTTCCGGGTAGAACGGCGGGATCTTCTCCTGCTGAATGAGCTCGTCGTGCCAAGGTTCGGTGATAGGTGCGAAGATCGGCTGAAGCTGAAAATAGACTTGATGCTCGGGGCGCGAAATAACGACAACGGCTTTGGTATTTTCCGGGCCTCACTGTGCGCACGTTTCGCGGATCGCGGGCAGCCCAACTCGGCCGCTAAACTCGGGATCGCCCGGTGTGACTCTCTCGCGACGGTGATGCTCGACAGTGATGCTCGGCGGTGACGCGACTTCTTCGGCGGCGAGGATGACGGAGTGCGGTACGGCGGGACAGGGTAGTCTGACCACGGGGATAGCTGTCCCTGTGGTGGTTTTAGGGTACGCGAGGAGTACGCTGTCTCCTCGTGTGCCGACTCCGGACGCTGTCGGAGGTGTTCAGGTTGCTGCCTGAGAAAGAGTGACGGGGCAGGACGGGATATCCCATCCACGGAGATAGCTGTCCCCGTGGTGGTTCTACGGTACGCGACGAGGAAGCTGTCTCTTCGTGTACCGTCTCCGGACGCTGTCGGAGATCTCAGGGTGCTGCCTGAGGAGTTTTGCCTAGGAAGCTGCCTAGACGGACAGAGGAGGATGCGGCCCTCTCTGTTTGGCGTGGAAGCTGCCACACCGGCGCGGCGGGAACCAGGATTTTCCCACGAAGTCGAGGAGACCGTGGCTGCGGACAACTCGACGTCGAGAGCGTGAGAAACTAGGTCGGAACGGGATCGGTTGCGGTGGCCAGGAGGGATACTTACGGGGACCTCTGCTTGGGAAGGTGTTCCTAGGTCGCTGCCCAGGCCGGATCAGAGAGCGATGCTCTGTCTGCAGCCCCTTTTATAGGGACAGCTTGGTGGTGGGAGAGGTAGTGCGGGAAGGAGTGATTGGTGACGTCGAGTTTCCGGTAGCTGGCGAAATTGTGTGAATTTCGCATCCGGTTCCCGTCAAAAGTGCTTCCTAGGCGAGGGGGTTACGCGGTGGCGGCGGTTATGTTAGGGCCGCGGATTTGGTGCGTTTCTAGGCTAGTTACCGGCGCGGTCGGTGCTCTACGATTCCGGACGGCGGCGGTCGGTAAGTGACTAGTGGTAACAGGCCTGCGTGTTACAGGTCTGTTACACAGCATTTAAAAAATCAATTTCGCCTCAACTTTGTAAAAACAACATTTTTCCAACTTTCATATTGTCACGTCGCTCTCTAAATTTCGGAAAGAACTAGTCGCTAATTCCTGCGACACCGGGTCTTTAGAGGCCGAAAGCCAGGCCACGTTCGGACGCACGACACGTGGTCCGCACGGGACAAAATACCCTCGCAGATCGGGAATTTCTTTACTAAACGGTTCTAGATTTCGGGCGCCAGACACTCTAACGTGTCACGCAAAACAACACCATCTCGCGAGAACATTATCACAACTGAAATCCCGAGTCTGCAGCGCAGGCAACGATATCCTGGATAGCTCACGGATGGGCGCAAGGTTCTACGCCGGGAGAGCACGTGGCATTCCCCGCGGCATTAAGGTTTCACACAAGAACTGAACAACGGTTTTGGCTAACAATTCGTTTATTTCACGACGATCTTAAGCTGTCGACTAACTCGGCAGCGAATACAATATTAGACAGCGCGTCACAAAGAATATCGCGACAGATGATGATCGCACGCGCTATTTTCCCCGTTTCCTCTCTCTTCGCGTGGAATTCGGCAGCGACGCGGTGTTCGCGACGCGGAGATGCTAACGGCAACGACTCAACCGAATTCAGGTGTCATACGCGATCTTTCTCGGACTTGCTTCGTCGAAACAGAATTCACGAACATGAATCGCGCACACGACTGCGTCCCACCGTGGAACAAACTGAGGTTAGGAAGAATGAACGACGGCTTCGTTTGATTATTCTGAATCCACGACTTCGCGTCTCGACTGGCGTTGGACAACCGCAACAAGACGGTCCCACGGCCCCCGCTATCCAACCGGATTCAGATCACTAAACGATATCCCGCAAACTGCTCGGAGGACTCGTGTCTTCCGTACTTCGAAATCTCTTTGAAGTTTCACTAATACGAAGGCCGTGCAAGCCGTTCACTCTTGCGACGCGAATTTCTAGTCGACCGACACGCTACCCGAGCCAACACAACACTTCACTTCAGAAATCGTAAACGGAAGCCTGATCGGCGCTTACCAACGGCAACGAAGTACAGCGGATGTTCGGCAGCGATTCCTTTCGTCCCTTTGTTACAGAAGTCGTGAATACTACAATCTTTTACGCAAAGTTTAACGTCTAATCGCTACAAGATCTAACGAAGCAGTGTCGTCGTACGCGGTGGCTCGGGAACGCGGAAGCGAGGCGTCCCCCACCTTCTCCGTATCTTTCTCCCGCGCGAAATTTCGGCTTGTCGCTAATTATCCTTCTCGCACGGACGAATCCGGTGGCGAGTGGCTTCCGGCATCCAACGATGGGTCCGGCAGCGGTGTTCGCTCATTGGCCGCTTTCCGATGAGGCGATCAACTTCGGCCAATCCGGTCGCGGTGCAGCTTCTATCCGGGCGAGGCGACGACAGGGTTAGACTTGCTGGTCGTCTCTGCACCGTATACCCTCGTCGGCGCCTCCAGGTTGGTTGTCCTGAGCCTTTTCGATCCCTCGTTATTTTGGTTCGGGACTGCCGTGGGAGAAAGAGTTCCGGGTCCCCGCCGGGACCCGGATGCGGTCCTGTGAAATGCGTTTCGTGCGACATTCAAAATTAGAAATTTTGTTCTCTGGGTCTCTTCGTGCCCAGGGAAATCGCTCGCCATGGCTCTCAACATGTTAGCTTTCACCAAAGGGTGGCACGGTCTTCCGCGACGTAGGCAATACTGCCACGTCACAATATATATTGAAATTTGTACACATCTGAATACTGTTCCTCTTTTGTTGGAAACATTTTTTCCTCAGATTATCGAGAACCCATGAAAAATCGTGGCGATAGTGGAATATTTTCACTATCATAACTTGAAAAATATTTAAGAAAAAAATTTATTATTATGGTGTTTTGGAAAGCTCTCAAAACAAGCTACTTTGTTGGCTTATAATCACAAATCTTTACCGAATGTAATGTGTAACCAAACTATTGTGAACCCTTTCAATATATTGAAAGATCAATCATAAATTGCGGCAGACCGAACGGCACCGCTGAATAGTCACAGGAGCGGCGAACGGTTCCGAAATAGAAAAGATTCACGGCTGTGCGTGAACAATTCTGATCAGAGTCGGCAGGGCACGATACGTGGCCGTGGCAACTCTGCAGTATTCCAGACACGCCCGCTATCTGCTACTTGATCTTTCAATCTACTCGTGATGACTTGACTTGTAGAAAGGTTAATTATTCTTAGGCAATTCCAACACCGGGTTGGTTACTAGACCCGATGGATTAGTGAACGGTTCGTGCCTCCAGGCACTGGAAAGCGGAAAGGTTTGGGTAGAGATAAATAATCGTTGGTAGACAATATCTGGTAAAACTGAGATATATTCTGTTAAATCTTTGACCTGGATGAGAACAGTTTTCGAACTGTTACGTAATGTACACGACTTGTCGTTCGCGCAATTACCTTGTATTCGTACCACAACAACGATACGCCTTGAACGAAACGCGACGACCACGTACTGTAAACAAAGCTTCCTTTCCTGGAATGTACGCAAGAAACGGTCTAGCCTAGACGCGATCGCGGTTCTCATTCACGTGCTCGCGAAATACGCTTCGTCGACGTTTACCTCACGCAAACAACTCGTATCGACAATCACTCGTCAATTCCTGATCTACAAAAGGATAGGGTTAAACTTTCCTGAACAGCGTAGTCCGCACCGATCGGTACCGCCGTAATATTACGGGAGCAGCGATCGGCGTCTACCTGCTCCGGAATTCACCCTGTTGTATGGCGTGGTTCAGGAGACTAGGCAGGGCACGATACGTGGCCGTGGCGACTCCTTACCACCCACACAACGATGCGCTCTTAGCAGGACAACAGGAATAAACCTCGTTAGAGACCAGGCTAGTGAACTCAGGCAAACGATCGGTCCCGCCGGAAGTTCTCCGGGAAGAGCAATCGGCTCCTGCTCTCTAGGCAACCTCGTAACGTGGTGGTGAAAAAATTACGGATATCTAGGCAGGGCACGCTTGCGTGGCCATGGCGATATGCGAATTTTTCCTGTAGTCCGTTCTGAGCAAATTTACCGTGTATCTCGTCAACTAACGACACACACAGTAAATCCTACACCCAAATACCCTGAAGATCACTGAGTGAACACTTATAGGAAACGATATCCTACTTCGAATATAACCGTAGGCAAAACGCAGGTAACCGTCCTTCGGCGAGCGAGATATCCACGACCGCGGGAACCGACGTAAAGGCACGCGTAGAACACAACTGAAAATTATTAAATTCAATGGAAACTCAATGTCCAAACGACGATTTCACTCAATAGACATTTATTCAATTATAAATCGTATTTCTTCACAACTCGCACATAAATCTCGCCTTCTCGGCAGTACGCGATTACCATTCGCAGTCAAGCTATTCGCTTTAATTTCTAATTAATTCTTTTAAATTATAATGATGCCTTCAAGGTATAATGATCAATATAATTATTCGCAACGCGCGATTCTAAACGCCCATTAGCCGGGTCGTGAGCAATACTGAAATAATAGGCCTTATTGGCGATACACAAATTATGAAATTTAAATTCTTAAAGTTTCGATTTCGACACGAAACGCGTATTGACTCATACGTGCTTATAGGAGCGAGTCCAGACGTAGAGTGATCTATCTGCTGCTCGCATCGACCTCCTTTGATCGCAATCAAGAGGGGATCGATGCGCACGCACTTTATTATCTATATAGATCGCTCCTGTGATCCTTGTCTCATGACAAAGATCACCCGTGACATCACGTGCCGTCACAGTGACGATTCGATAGACGCGGAACTTCGGTGTGTAACCAGTACGGTTACAAATGAGACCAAAAAGAGCACGCAGACTCGCACAGAAATATAACAAAATCGTCGATAAAGTTTTGTAATCGTAAAAGAACTTACAGAATAATTGGCAACGTTCAAATATTAATAACTATACTAATTTACATGGTAACAAAATAAAATCTGTGCAAAAGTGCTCTGTATATCTTCCTGAAGAACTTTTGTAATACAAGAATTTACACAATTGTCCTTAAAACACTTGAAAATCGTCAATGAACGGATGCTGTTTTAGAGACTGTTTAAGAACCGAAAGCGCGCCTTAAAATCTTTTGACTTTCGATGAAGTTTACTACTTCACGGGTGTACAAATAGCAAAAACAATATTGCAGCTTTATTCTTCAGACCTTTAACTACGGGGACAACAAAAATTTTATGACATACACAAAAATTTAGAAATCGACTTTTTTCCACTTTTTCAGGCCAAATACCCATCTCTCCCCTTAATGATTTTAGTAGAGGAGAAATCATATATTGACATCTTCAATTAAAAAAATTTTCCAATTATCAATTTTATCTACTCAATTTTGCTATAAATGGGCTCGAGTGATTTGAGGAGTTGATGATTTGAAAATTACAGTCAACACGTGTTGGCCGAGAAAGTGTCGACTTCCAGCTCAATAGTAATGACCTGTCATAAATCTCTCCATAGAGAACAGCCCCGGGAAAGGCACTGAAAGAAATCGGGACTATTGTGTTGGGTCTGCCTAGTCCTACCACAGCCGCACGCCCGTAGTCTCAATGTGTTGACTTCGATGGTGCACGCTACGTAGTATGTATGTGTAAATGTGTAAATATCTTCGAAAAATGTATCCAAATACAATTTTTGCCCATCCTCCGTGCTAGGGTGACGAAGCGGTGAGGGGCTCGGGAGCCTTGGCCAAGTGCAAGGCCGGGTTAAGCCCCGTAGCAGGAGTAGCAAATGCTACGGGCCCCGCGCTTCTGGGGTCCCCGCGCCATACAAACAAGGGCCGATACATGAGCGCCTGTCTATGCCAGGGGGCACAGATAGTTTTCCTAAAAAAAAGCTCATTCATTGTGGTTGCCGCAAAGCTGCGCTACATTTACACACGAGCGGCCCTGATGCAAAGCCTTGGGCCCCGCCATAACATTTGCTATGGGCCCCGCGCTTACTTAATCCGGCACTGGCCAAGTGGTGCAATAAACACGACCGGGGAATCCCCCGGCCAGCCAGGTATCTCGGCATGAAACCGCTAACAAGTGAATGCTATACTTGTTTATTTCTCATAATTTTCTCACGGCAGTGACACCAGACAGTTCGTGGCGTTCTTCCGGTTAAGAAAAGACAAAACTCGATAGAATTAGGACTGTATTTAAATAGATTTTTCGAAGATATTTTCACGAGTAAAACCACTAGACACAGTCCGAATTCTATCCGGCTTAGACTTTTCTTAATCGGAAGAACGCAACGAACTGGCTCGTGTCAGTTCCGTGAGAAAATTATGAGAAATAAACAAGTTTAGCATTCACTTGTCAGCGGTTTCATGCCGAGATACCTGGCTGGCCGGGGGATTGCCCGGCCGTGCTTATTGTACTACTATGTATGTATTGTGTTCTGGGTTCTGGGCACAGGCCTCGGGGCTCGTCCCTCGGGCCTCGGTACGTGTTCTTCGAGTCTCGAACTGGCCGAAAGTATTCGTGGATGTATTCGGTCTTCGAAAATTAAATACAAATTGTATTCGAAGCTCCGAAGTGGCTCGACTTCGTCGGGCGCGTTCGGACAAAAGCGGACTAGTTCGTGCGAACGCAGAGTTGAATCTCAGGAATCGCGATAACTCGCTCCCTTCTTCTATCGAAAAATCTTTCGATAAAAATGAGATAGATCGATGAATTTTGTAACCTTTTGTGGCAGTTAATTTCCTACAGTCGCCAAGAGATGGACAGATAGTCAAAGACCTTTCTCGCTGCTACCTGATCCGTCACCGATCTCTATATATACAGTCTTAAACCGCCTTCCGATATCGCAGCGTCTCAGGTAGGGCCCGCTGGATAGCTTTACTACTGATGAGTCCTCTAACTCTAACGGGTCCAGGACTGGTCAGAGCCGACAAACCTTTTTTAGACACTCCGTCGCGATCCAGGAAGCGGTCCTTGCAGCGACCCTTGCAGCTTTTGGGTCGCTGCAAGGGTCGCTGCAAGGATCGTCACCGCCGGGTCGCCACAGCGCGACAACCCGATGAATTCTGTGTTAAAATCAAAGAACTTTCGATAGAAAAGAGATAGAACGATGCATTTTTTTAAATTAAAGCTCAAACTTTCCAGAATATTGGAAAATTGAGGAAATGATGGTACGAACGTTTTTTAACCTTGACAAAATCCGTTAAACCTGCACAATTTCAATACAACTTTGATTTTCACAATACCACGAGCGGAACAGATTTTTTTGCAACATCCTGTACATCATTTCCCGTAGATACTTCCACGCTTATTTCAAATCTGGTCTCAAAATTTGTCTACCATTTCAGGATTTTGCAAAAAACCGAATTTTTTGTCACGAAAACTAATGAAATCATTTTTACGTTGAAATCCGATTGGGCTACACTTTTTTTGATGGTTTTATTCGGAAAGGATTGTGCAATTGCAAAATTATTTTTTAACCTCGACCATCGATGGAGTATGGAGTCGAAATACTGACTACAGCGGCCACACACACATACATACTACGTAGCGTGCACCATCGAAGTCAACACATTGAGACTACGGGCGTGCGGCTGTGGTAGGACTAGGCAGACCCAACACAATAGTCCCGATTTCTTTCAGTGCCTTTCCCGGGGCTGTTCTCTATGGAGAGATTTATGACAGGTCATTACTATTGAGCTGGAAGTCGACACTTTCTCGGCCAACACGTGTTGACTGTAATTTTCAAATCATCAACTCCTCAAATCACTCGAGCCACTCTAGGGTCGCCTGATGTGTCACGGATAGACTGCGGATCTTTATGCATTTATAGCAAAATTGAGTAGATAAAATTGATAATTGGAAAATTTTTTAAATTGAAGATGTCAATATATGATTTCTCCTCTACTAAAATCATTAAGGGGAGAGATGGGTATTTGGCCTGAAAAAGTGGAAAAAAGTCGATTTCTAAATTTTTGTGTATGTCATAAAATTTTTGTTGTCCCCGTAGTTAAAGGTCTGAAGAATAAAGCTGCAATATTGTTTTTGCTATTTGTACACCTGTGAAGTAGTAAACTTCATCGAAAGTCAAAAGATTTTAAGGCGCGCTTTGCGTTCTTAAACAGTCTCTAAAACAGCATCCGTTCATTGACGATTTTCAAGTGTTTTAAGGACAATTGTGTAAATTCTTGTATTACAAAAGTTCTTCAGGAAGATATACAGAGCACTTTTGCACAGATTTTATTTTGTTACCATGTAAATTAGTATAGTTATTAATATTTGAACGTTGCCAATTATTCTGTAAGTTCTTTTACGATTACAAAACTTTATCGACGATTTTGTTATATTTCTGTGCGAGTCTGCGTGCTCTTTTTGGTCTCATTACATTCGGTAAAGATTTGTGATTATAAGCCAACAAAGTAGCTTGTTTTGGGAGCTTTCCAAAACACTATAATAAAATATTTTTTTCTTAAATATTTTTCAAGTTATGATAGTGAAAATACTCCACTATCGCCACGCTTTTTCATGGGTTCTCGATAATCTGAGGAAAAAATGTCCCCAACAAAAGAGGAACAGTATTCAGATGTCTACAAATTTCAATATATATGAAAGTTGGAAAAAATTTTGTTTTTACAAAAAATTGAGGCGAATTTGATTTTTTAAATGCTGAAATGTATTTTAGATTTCATAATGTTGTAGCTGATCTTAAGACGAATCCAACGATATATAATGTTATAACCGTGAGCATATAAATAACGTTAAACTAGTTTATTCCACTTTTTCAGGCCAAATACTCCACTGTGCATCGGGTGGCCCGAGAGTGGCTCGACTTCGTCGAGCACGTTCGGACAAATGCGGACAAGTTCGTGCGAACGCAGAGTTGAATCTCGGGTATCGCGATAACTCGCTCGCCCGAACTTGTCCGATTCTTTCCGAACCCGCCCGACGAGATCGAGTATTCCCGGGCAGTAGGCAGACCGAAACCCCTGGGCAGCCCGAAGCACTCGGGTAGCCCGAAACGCTCGAGCCGAAAAGTATAAAGTTTCTTTTCCCTTCTACGACACTTTTTTTTGCATGAAGACGTTTCAACACTCTAAACCTACCGAGCCTTAAAAGCAGGGACTGAAAACTGTTATGATATCGGTTCCGGTTCTCGAAACAGTTATGAAGAACCGAAATGATGTTATAACTGTTACGAGAATATCGGTTCTGGCTTATATCGGTTACGGTTACGGTTCTGGAGAACCGATATTATTTCGGTTCTGTAACTGTTATTTTTCGGTTCTGGATTTCGGTTCTGGATTTCGATTCCGGATTTCGGTTCTATCATTCTGTATTCTGTATTGTGTTCGGTCAGTTCAGTCTTCTATATTTATTATGTAAGTAGATATTTTTCGTTATTTATAATTTAAACAATCTTTAAATAAATAAATTTTTATAATTTATTTCTATATTCGTTATCTAAATTGTTATTTCAATCATTTATTGATAAAATAATTGTTTAGACAGATATTTATAATTTGTTTCTATATTCGTTACTTATAAATTGTTATTTCAATAATTTATTGTTAAAATAATTGTTTAAACAAATTTTTATAATTTGTACAAATTCTTATAATTTGTTTCTATATTCGTTACTTAAATTGTTATTTCAATAATTTATTGTTAAAATAATTGTTTAAACAAATTCTTATAATTTGTTACTATATTCGTTACTTAAATTGTTATTTCAATAAATTATTGTTAAAATAATAATTCAAATAACGAATATAGAAACAAATTATAAAAATTTGTTTAAACAATTACTTTAACAATAAATTATTGAAATAACAATTCAAATAACGAATATAGAAACAAATCATAAAAATTTGTACAAATTATAAAAATTTGTTTAAACAATTATTTTAACAATAATTTATTGAAATAACAATTTAAGTAACGAATATAGTAACAAATTATAAGAATTTGTTTAAACAATTATTTTAACAATAAATTATTGAAATAACAATTTAAGTAACGAATATAGAAACAAATTATAAGAATTTGTACAAATTATAAAAATTTGTTTAAACAATTATTTTAACAATAAATTATTGAAATAACAATTTATAAGTAACGAATATAGAAACAAATTATAAATATCTGTCTAAACAATTATTTTATCAATAAATGATTGAAATAACAATTTAGATAACGAATATAGAAATAAATTATAAAAATTTATTTATTTAAAGATTGTTTAAATTATAAATAACGAAAAATATCTACTTACATAATAAATATAGAAGACTGAACTGACCGAACACAATACAGAATACAGAATGATAGAACCGAAATCCGGAACCGAAATCCAGAACCGAAATCCAGAACCGAAAAATAACAGTTACAGAACCGAAATAATATCGGTTCTCCAGAACCGTAACCGTAACCGATATAAGCCAGAACCGATATTCTCGTAACAGTTATAAAATCATTTCGGTTCTTCGTAACTGTTTCGATCAGAACCGATATATAACCGTTTGAAACAGTTATTTTCGGAACCGTTTCAGTCCCTGCTTAAAAGTAACTGATAAATGTTTCTTTGTATAAAAATGCTAAGATCGATTTTATTTAGGCTTTGTGCAGCTCTCCTATTGTAATATGTTAATGTATTAGGTCGTTCGGAAAGTCATTTCGTTTTCTCCTTTACTGAAGAAATAACATTCAATTTGGTTTCTATTCCTTGCAATCGATGTAGTCAATTTTTATTTTGCAGAAATATCCGCAGTCTAGTAATGACAAACGGAAGCATTGCCATCCCTACACGAAAAACGAAATTTCTTTCCGAACGACCTAATAGAGAGTATGTAGTATGTAATTTAAATAAATATTAATTTTGTCGGTGAAAAGCAAGACTGCTGCTGCGACATCTACCACATTAGCGCGACCTGCTCTTGTACGGCATTTGACACATTAGCGCGACCGTGTTGCCCTCTTACGGCGAGGCAGAATGCAAGACCGATGCCCTGCAGCTTGCGGCAGCAGACCTCCAAAACGCGACATAACTGCCGCGCAGTAGAGCTGCAGATCGGAGCAGTTGGTTATCTGGGGAGATGTCGTTGTAGAGCCGAGGCTCTATTTACCCAATTCAAACCCGTCAATACATTTCAAGTATTACAGTATAGTTGTTTACATTCTAGTGTGTACATTAAAATTAAAGAATATAATTATACTTATCGTTAGATATAGTAAAATATAATATAATGTGTTATTACTACCACTTTTGTGTAGGCTAGGTAGCAGTTACATACATTGCTTTATCAATTTGAATTAGAAATACCACTATCGACCTCAAACTGGAGTCGTCTTAATTACATAGAATCTTGGTAATATCTTCATCCAGTTGTATGTCTTTCCTGGCAAAGGTCCTTAGAAGTTTTCCTCTTTTTCCATCATATAGTGGGCAGTTCCAAATAATGTGGTCGATGTCTTCGCTTTCATATCTGCAGTCACATTGTGAATAGGCAATGTAATTATTCCTCTGTAAAGAGAAGCTGATAGATTGTAATGATTAGCTGCGGCTCTGATTCTGCTCAGCATGTTAATGGAACACCTTCCAATATTTTTTATTGATTCGAACCAAGGTCTTCTCTTGCCGATGTTATTATCTGTGGTTTCAAAGTATTTACTTCCTTTATGAGCACCTTCCCTTATGTGTTTCAAGTCTGATTTTTATCATTTTAAGTTTTTAATATGAATAAATATATCACTGAGAGGAATTTTGATATCCTCTTCGTGTTTGAATAGCGTATTTTCTTCCCAAACATTGTCCTTTTTGAATACAATCCCTGCTACATTTGATATACTATCTTTTTTCTTTGAGCCGTCAGTAAATATTGGAATCAGGTTGTCCTCAGAAATCCCAAGGTAGTCTTTAATCATATTTATAAGGGAAAAGTCACTGAGGTAGCTATATTCCCTTACAAAACCTGATTGCAAGTCAATCAGGTTATTCCAATCAATTTCCCTTAGGTCCTTCATCTCTCTTTCATCCTTCCAAATGTCGGTTTTCCATATGGTATCCTCCATCATTTTAGTTTCAAACCAAGCTTTATTTAGGACGGTATCTTCATTGGAGGGTATGTCCATTTCAACGTAAGTACATATTTGGTTATTAACACTTTACCTACCGGAAACCTATTACATAATAGGATTTTCAATAATTGTGCTGTATCAAAAGAAAGCATAGAAATTTTCGTTTACATTGCCATCTTAAATGACCTAGTTCTCGTGTGTATATATTATATACGATGGCATACAACCTTCTACAAGCATAAATAATATTGATTATTGTGTCAATTCTGCACAGAATTTACATACCCACTTCAACATTTGCAAATTCAGGAAACACTTTGAGATGAAAATCAGTCAAGCTTTTACAAAGATTACAATAGTATGTAAAGAGCAAGTATCACGAGTTTTGAACGTAAATCTCAAGTCCCTTAAAATCTTATCATTTATAATCTACAAATACTCACACGCAGCACCGAATGACATGATGATGGTACGTTATAGACTGGCACATATTGGCACGAATATACGTACACATATATATCAATATTATACAGTATTTATATATATACATTTTTTCCAAAAACTATTTAACAAAGTTTAACATTAATTGTCAACATTATAAACAATTTTGCGACAACACCTATTTATGAGTACGTTTAAGGTCGGTACAGCTTGGCACGAACGATCAAGCCCGGAAAATGGACACCATACAGCTTGGGCCTGAGCCTTCCTGCGCTTTCCTGACAGTAATTTGAGCCGTTTCCCGAGGCTCGCACAAAGGCCAAGCACCTAAAATCGTGTCTAACCGCAGGGGTTCGCCGGCTCACCCCAGGGGTCCCCCAGAACCTTCCACTCCCCTCTACACCCCAGGAGATGCCTATGGTAGATGTCATCCGGTCAACGGGAAAATTCCGTTCTCTTCAGAATTTTTCTGGTGACCGGTGACAGGCAGGCCCGACTCTACCATCAAGAAGAATATAACATGCTGTAATTATTTAAAAAGCTGTTAACTAGAAGTTTTCAGAGTTCGTCGTGCCAATGGCGAATACGTTGTTAAGGAATTTACACGTTATAACAAAAAAATAAGAATAGGTTTTTGATTTCGTAATGTTACAGCTGACGATAATAAGCGAATTCAACGACCTACTACATTATTACGTTGAGCCTTTAAATAACGCCAAAATGCGGTACGGAATCGCAATACATACTACATAAATATGTAGAACACGCGTAACTGTGCAATAAGTCAATAAGTAAATAATATTATTTCACAGTAACAATAAGTAATAATTAGACTGCGGGAAGTGTATGAAAATTTTATGTCAGAATATGCAAATATTTCCTTCGTACCGTTGATATTATTAAGTTTAAACAATATTTCAAACCGTAGATTTTCCTGAAAAACATTTATATTTTGCTCTCACTTTTTCTTGGCAGCCAATAGGTACATTATCTAGATTTTGAGCAAAATCTGTAACTAATTTAATTGAATCTTTTATTCCTAACTTAAAATCGGGAATCGGAATAGGTGGCCCGTTCGGCAAATGAATCGTACTAAAATTTTCTTTCCCAAACCGATGGTCTACGGCCTTTTACTTTTAATTCAAACACTGCGTGTGTCAAACGCACTACAAATATGATTTCTTTAATCACTGCGGAAGCGCTCGGACACGTAGCTTCTACCGAGAGGTACAACGATCTTCTTTTACAAACACGCTAATCTCTAAAATTCTGTCTCTGTTCTCGAGTAATCGAATCACGACAAACGACAACTGCCGATCCGGAGGATCGGATCGACACGCATGGGTAGGTCGCATCCCCATCTCTTACGATAGGGGGGAGCCCAGGTTACACAAAATCTCGGGTGAGCGAAAGATGTCGACGCCGGGCTTTCAGGTTTTTCTAATAATTACTATCTGCAAGATTGCACATATACCTTGGACATTCGCGATTTGCCAAAAAGTTATCATATGCCAAATCTTTATCGGTTTGTTAGTGCAGCCGGTATAAACACAATGAAAAAAGGTAGACAATTCACTTTGCAGGTATGTAGAAAACAGCGGACATTTATGACAGGGACGACTAAACACACTACTTTTTAGATTTCTCGGATGTAGCATTTTCGCCGGAGTATTCGGTACCTACACAAATTACTTTACAGTAAACAGGTGTTGCCCGAAAAAGTGCCGACTTCCAGCTGAATAGTAATGACCTGTCATAAACCTCTCCATAGAGAACAGCCCCGGCGGGAACGGCACATAAACAAAG
The DNA here is from genome assembly GCA_963966675.1 of Lasioglossum calceatum. Classification (NCBI taxonomy): domain Eukaryota; kingdom Metazoa; phylum Arthropoda; class Insecta; order Hymenoptera; family Halictidae; genus Lasioglossum; species Lasioglossum calceatum. The sequence continues at coordinate 844,722 of OZ016546.1, read as the reverse complement.
CGGGCCTATCGCTAGGTCTGCCTGCCCCACCACAGCCGCGCCTGTAGCCCCAATGTTTGGACTTTGACGTTGCACGCTACGTAGATGTATGGCTGCTGTAGCCAATATTTCGACGCAGCCGAAAATGCGTGTGAAACGAGGTCAGCCTCCTCCGCTCTGATCCAATCGGCCGCGCATTCGTTCCGTCACCGTGATCCTCCCTGGGAACCTTCTTCTCAGGTTCGCATCAATACAATGTCACCAGTTCGGACCCATACGAGATGGCGCCTTGCCACCCCCTACAATCGCGTAGCAGTGGGCGGTAACGGTTTATAATATCTTAACTCACTGCTCTGTTCCGCTATCGCTCGTAAGGGGCAGTGTATTCGACTACTTGTTGGACATAAACAAATTGAAAATGTTTTTTCTCTACGTGAAAAGTGTAATATTAGGACAAATGCCGTCGACCCTTATTTCAGAATGTCTAAAGAATATTCAGCAATTGTATGGACACGAAATAACAAACAATTCAAACCTAACAGCTGTTTGTAATTACTGGAGTGTTTCACATCTCATGTGTGCCGAGATGATACATGATGCGTACAGTTGCAAAGTATCGTAATGGGCGAAATGACACTATTGGTTTCCCTAAAATGAACATTTTATTATTTACCGGTGTAACTGAAATAATTGTTGATATCATTTATTAGTTTGTGAAAGGAAAGTTCTGTCGCGTTTTGAATAAGCAAGTAATTTTGCTTGTTACCTGAATGATGGCAACAAGTTGTTACAGATAATTAAAAAAAAAACGGCATTCCAAAGAGCAAGAATCGTAGAATACGACCATATATTTATACATTTTTTTTCACAGTAGATCCGGTGGAAAAATTTGCAGAACAGAGATATGTGTCACTAATATATTTTCTAGTAATTATTTAAAATCATTATTTAAGAAGAATTCACCAAGCGGCAGCAGGAACGTTTCCTACATGATGTTGAAAAGGAGAGCTACCGACAGTTTACCTAAGGAGTTGTGAAGCCCATAAAAACCTTTTTTTTTGTACCGCGCACAGCAGGCAGCCCTGACCCCCGTCGAGAGAGACGTCGTTGCCAGGAAAGGCCAGGCGAAAAATAAATTCCGTTGAGAAATCCGGCCCGAATTTCCGTGACCGGGCTCCCTATCCTTAAGCATTGGTGACCGGTGCTTTCCTGAGCAAGCTGTATCGACCTTTATGCATACATGTATACACAAGGTTTTGCAAAAACTAATAAAATAATGCTCTTTGTAGATCATATCTATATAGTTACCAGATAATAATTGGATAAGTTCATGCTCGATTTGAAACTAAAATTAAATGGTTAAATTTTAAAGAATACAGGTTTATTAATCAATTATATAGTCGCCATTCTTTTCTACAATTAGAAAAAAATGGTGACTACGTAACTCTTTTTTATTTTTACTCCACCGTGCAGTACAGTTTGCGACATTTATGAAGATGCAATTGTCTAATATTTACATTAATCTAGAAAATAGTTGTTATTGCATAAATATCTTCAATAAAAGGGTTACACAAATACTGAATTTTCATTCCTCAAAATTATGTCCATTTTACTATCGAAATATATAATAAAGCATCCCAAATATTTAGCATTCTCAATATACTAAAATGATTGATAACATCGATGTGCCAACGCCAACCTTCCCGCTGTTACGGATGACGAACAGGTGTTCAATATCATCTCTGGCAGGAACCGTCCTAGATAAACGAACAGAGCCACCCTAGATAAATCTACATAGCTGTTTAGTTTAGTTTAGGGCCCAAACATACGCACGACCAACTGGTCGTTGACAAAATACGAATGTTCACTCAAAGGGTACTGACAAATACCACCTGTCATTGCAGGGGTATATAAGCCCTTGCATTTCTACTCTCGTGGGCTAGTACTGTCGTAATCACGAATCGTGTCGCGTCGTGCTGCATCTCGGAAGTCAACTACCAGTGAGATCGGGCTAAAGTTCCCCTTCGAATCAAAAGTTAACCGTATAGATTACGCGAGTTCGGTGTAAAATCTATTAGGCAGTGATAAGGTTGCTCCGAGACCCCCGCATTGCCAGTGCGTCAACACCGTGCATCTAGTTTAGGTAATACACTTCTACTTTCAATTCTTTCTATTCCAAACTCAATTCATTCGCGACAATTACACAATTGTAACACTAATTCTTATAATCAGAATATATCTGTGTTCCTTGATAATTAACGCAAATTCATTAAACCCATAATTATCGTCCAATATCCTAATCGAGTAATTGAACGTCCCCACATGATACAATCTTACCGCTCGGATTGTATCACTAAATTATACTAGTTACGAGGCTTACTAACTATCCTAACAGCTCCCTGATTTCGCATCAGGTTCGTCTGTGCTTTTATCCAAACTCCTAGCGGCTCCCCAGTTTCGCATTGGGTTCGTCCGCGTCATTCTACAACTTCCTAGCAGCTCCCCGGTTTCGCATCGGGTTCGTCTGCGCTTGACTCCATTCCTAGAGGCTCCCTGACTTCGCGTCAGGTTCGTCCTCGCTGTCTATAATCCTAGCGGCTCCCCAATTTCGCATTGGGTTCGTCCGCGTACCTTTAACTAACAAACTGATACCATATTCCTAGTGCAACAACACTTCGCCGGCCACTCGTGCTGCTCGCGGCCCTGGCTCGTAACAGGTGTGACAAAAAAATGTTTCATATAAAAAGTAATCAGTACACAGTCTTTTACAAATATCAATACCAAAAATTTCAAAAAAAAATTTTTCTCAATAAAAAATTGTGGTCACCTTCATTATTTATTTATAACTATATATTTTTTATTCAATAATGTTATAGCTGACGGCAAGACGAATCCAACGACCTATTTAATGTGGTCTTTATGTATTGAAATAATGGTGAAATAGGCGTGAACAGCTAGAACGACGATTTTACCCACTGTGCGTCGCGTCGCGTCGATTTGGCCCGAAAAAGTGGAAAAAATTAGATTTCTAAATTTTTGCGTATGGCATAAAATATTTGTTGTTCGTTGTAGTTAAATGTCTGAAGAATAAGGCTGCAATATTATTTTTTCTATTTGTACACAGCCGTGAAGTATTAAACTTCATCGAAAGTCGAGAGATTTTAAGGCGCGCTTGGCGTTCTTAAATAGTCTCTAAGACAGCGTCTGTTCATTGGCGATTTTCAAGTGTTTGAAGGAAAATTCTGTAAATTCTTGTATTACAAAAGTTGTTCAGGTAGGTATACAGAACACTTTCGCATAGATTTTATTTTGTTATCATCTAAATTAGTATAGTTATTAATATTTGAATATTACCAATCATTCTGTAAGCTTTTTAGAAACTACAAAACTTTATTGACAATTTTGTTATAGTATAAAGCGATATTAAGTGCTCTTTTTGGTGTCATTACATTCGGTAAATATTCGTGATCATAAGCCAACAAAGTTTAAATCCGAATATATCCGAATTCAAATTTAATAGCCTATTTAGTATTAAGAAACATTATCTTTTCTGATGTATTTTCGGATGACAATTAATGGGTAATAATTTTTAAATGTTCTTATAATATACCGGGTGAGTCATGTAAAGTGAAACAGACGTATATCTCGAAAATGAAGCATTGTAGAGAAAAATGTTTCAGACAAAAGTTGTATGGTTTCACGAGGGACATAAAATGGTGTCATTGATTTGGCCTTGGATAGTCGTTTGAAAATCACGTGAAGGTCATCTTCAATTTCTTAAATAGAAACCCTTTTTTTTATTGCATATTCTTGTAGCTTGTTTTGAGAGCTTTCCAAAATAATATAATAAAATATTTTTTTCTTAAATATTTTTCAAGTTATGGTAGTGCAAATATTTCACTATCGCCACGCTTTTTCATGGGTTCTCGATAATCTGAGAAAAAAATGTTTCCAACAAAAGAGGAACAGTATTCGAACATCTACAAATTTCAATATATGAAAGTTGTAAAAAAATTGTTTTTTACAAAAAATTGAGGTGAATTTGATTTTTTAAAAGATGAAATGTATTTTGGATTTCATAATGTTGTAGCTGATCTGAAGACGAATCCAACGATATATAATATAACCTTGAGCCTATAAATAACGCTACAATAGTTTATTCCACTTTTTCGGGCCAAATATCCCACTGTGCGACGCTTGCATGATGGAGCAGTGTTTCGATTCGGGGCACTATTTTTCGCGCATGCGCGGCGATTTTAGCCTCAGACGGCCTCAGTAGCGTACAAAATCGGGTCCCTTGAGCACCCCGCAGAATTTTAAAAACTTATTAGTAATATACATACGAAATATTGAAATTTAATATAATTCAAACTTAATCTTTATTTTGAGGATGGAAAAGGGAAGGAGTGCTAAAATAACTGAGCAAAATACATAATAAAACAATAAAATATTTTATTTGGCGAGTATTACTCCTCTTTGCAGCTCTTTCTTCACTATTAACTGCCATTGTATAATAAAATATTAATAATAACTTACCTCTCGTTCCGCGTCACGTCTCTCGTCTATCACTATCACTCTTCCCGCCAATATAACTGCCACAGGGCTCTGGCCGCTCTGCTACCTCATTATAGATACGTTACTGGTCTAACGGGAATCCGCCCGCCGTCAAGATGTCCGTGAGCTGACGTCGAGCCTTCTCTGCATCGTCGATGTCATCTCCTCCGGCAGGGATGTCGTCATCCTGCGGAACAAGCCCGCCAGTCGAGTGCCTCGAGACTGACTCCATGTGACCGAGCCGTTCATACTCCTCCAGAAATTCGGAATATTTCCGTCGTAGCACCTCGTCCTTCTCTGGTCGTCTTTCGGATGACACGAGCATGCGAACGGCAACAGTTTGCGGAACCCCGACATCGGCGCTCGGGGTGGTAACGAACGGCAAGCGCACAACGTAGCGCCCTTCCTGGTCTCGGCTGTGCGTATCCTGGAAGTATCGTTCGCACGCCTCATCCTGAGGCGAGCTTATCGGTTTCGACGATACTTCCTCTAGTTCCCAGGACCTCTGCCAATTGTCGCGAGGGTCTCGTGCGGGCTGAACTAGTAAGGATCGCACCCGACGTTCATCACCATCAGTCGTCGTGGAGGTGGTTGCGCCCATCGGCGCCCAGCCGAAAGGCGTTCGGACAATCGGAGGAGTGCCCATTGGTCCGATTCGATTCTCGAGGAGACGGTGTCCACACGCATCTGCCCCTAGAAGCACCTCCACCCTATTCGGAGAGCGGAAGTCCTCGTCGGCCAACGGAAGTCCTCGCAGGTGAGCCCACTTCTCGTCATTGATTTCTACCACTGGAGTCGGAGCGGTAATCTTTCGCGTCACCAACGCGTTCAACGAAAGTTGGAAATTGGAGTCTCGACTGGAAGCGAGTAACGCGGACACTTCGTGACGCACCGTACCCACGTTTATCTTCTGATATCCGGTTAAGTGCACTTCTACATTCCGGCGCGGAAGACGTAACGCTTGCACGATGTCGTCGGTCACGAAAGACATCTCGGACCCGGGGTCGAGTAACGCGCGCGCGTAAACACTACGACCGCTCGGGGATTTTAACAGGACGCGCGCGGTGGCCAGCAAAACAACCCAGTTCGATCGGAACGTATTCACCGAGCTCGTGCTGGGCTTCGCGAGGGCTTCATTTTTCGGGAACGCCTCGTGAAGTGAAGTATGATGATGACCGCCGCACACCATACACCGATAGGAAGACGGACACTCCGCGAGAAAATTTTTTTCCAGACAAACACGAAACGCACAGTTTGTGTAGGTACACGAAGCTCTTTCGTTCCTGAGCACCAAAGTTTTTAAATTGACCGCAGTGTCCTAGCTGATGGTCTTCTGAGCACAACAGGCACTTGCGAATTGTTTTGCCCTTCGCGAATGGTTCCTTCGCCACTTGGACCGTCATGGCTGTCCCCTTCTCTGACCTTCGCTGCTCCTCTCGTTGGGGAGTCGTCGATGAAGTCTCCGGCTCTGAGTTCGAGGCCAGAGCATGTATTCGTGATTCGAGGAAGTCTCGAACAGTTTCTCCCAGTCCAAGCGAGTGGCCGAGTCCAGCTTCCTCACGATCAGGGTGACAAACCAATCGTCCCACGTCTCGACCGATTTTTTCAACGCGGCCAAGGCATCTCGAGCTTGACAGAATTCGTCTAGGACCCGGGTTATCTCCTCCTTCGTCGCTCGTTTTATGGCTGGGCAATCCAAAAGCCTTCCAATGTGCGCTTTGGTCAAAACGCGGATTCCTCCGTAGCGACGTTCGAGTGTCGCCCACGCCGTTGCATAATTAGCATCGGTTAGAGCCGTACGCGCGATAACCTTCGCGGCCTCACCGGTGAGGTTCGCCTTCAGATATTGCAGGCGTTGAACGTCCCGCAACCGTTTCGCGTTATGGATCGAGGCGCGAAACGAATCCCGAAACTCCTCCCACTTTAAAAGATCGCCCGAAAACTTCTCGAAGGTAAGGGTCGGCAACCTGGTTCCTCCGTGGCACTCGTGATGGTCGACTTCAGTCGGATCTGCCTCGGTGACTGGTTTCAAGTTTTCCAGTCTTTCCGCCAAGTCCGTCGAATTCTCCAAGTACGCATCTTCGACTTCATCGAATCGGCCCTTCTTTCGATAGTCACTGGCGGCGAATTCTGTCATCGATGACATCGCGCGATGATTTTCGGTAAAATCATGCCAGTAGCTGTCCAACAACGTGATCCGCTTTTGTAACGCGATCGCGGTGAGTTTCGCGGCACCCATTTTATCAGTATTGATGATAAAATTTTCAATTCGGCTAGCGAGATCTTCCTGAGCTCGAGCCCTTTCGATGAACGTTTGCGACATCGTGTCGTCAGTTAGATTTTAAACTGAACCGAAACAACAACTGATCGAACGCGAAAGAAAACAAGGACCTTGCGCGTATTGCGGTAACGACTTGACTCGATCGATTCGAACAAGCGGTAACGATCGACCGAAGGTCACGGAATTTTCGAATCCGTAACGGTTCGCCACACGGTCGAATCCGAGTTTTTCGCGAACGGACTCACTAATTCTCTTCGTAGAATTAACCTTTTGCTCTCTTCTAGGTGCTTCCTGATTGTCCTCGACGTGGCCTCAGAAGATGCTCGATGCACTCGCGGATCACTCGAGGAAACAAGAAGAACGAAGCAACGACGGAACTCGCGGTGATGCACAGAATTCTTCGTAATTCTGCGGTGATCAATCTCGACGATGGAATAGAGCAATCGACACACTCTATTCCCGGGTTTCGGCACCAAATGTTTGGATCTTCGTTGATGTGCGTTCCGCGGAAATTTGATGTTACGATCCGGCGAAATAGCAGGAGAATAAAGCTGTTGAATAATCGGAATTATGGGAGAGCGTATTAACTTTATTTGACCACCGTCACTCGCGATATTACAAAAACCCGTCGATCTCGGCTTACAAGGGTCGGCTTGTAACGGTCGGTACGCGACAAGAACGCTTGTAAGAAAGTATACTTTTCGATAATTCGTAGAAGAGAGAGCGAGGACCCGACCGATTGTTGTGTATATTGTCGCGGCTCGTTCCCCTCGCCGCGCACCCCGAACTACTCGGTCCGCCCGAAGTGTGTGGGGAGGGAGAGACGAACGACGACAACGGCCGAGTCCTCGTACAGATACATTTCGGCAGTTGCCACACACACGAGCTCATTTCGGTACGTCGCGCGAGTGAATTCGTGTGTTCGCGCAGCGATACCGAACAGCTAATCATTTTATGCTCTAACAACATTTTCTAGTTTGTTGGAAGTAGAGCTAAAATGTAGTTCGATCTTTTTTGTTTAAATAAAATTAGTTATTCCGCACTATGTGTCTACTTCTGCGATCCTTTCTTTTATTTGACCTTATTAAATAATTAACTTCCCGATTTTATAGGGAAGTTATTGTAATCACCCCGAAAATCGAAAATCGATTTTTTAGCAGATCTTCACGTTTCATGGTCATTGGAGTCATTTTAGACTATTTTCAGCAAAATGTTCGTATGTGTGTGTGTGTGGGTGTGTGTGTGTGTGTGTGTGTGCGTATGGCCGTTTGTATGTTATCAAATTTTTCGTTAACGTTTTCGGAAAAAGTAACAACGCGATCAGAATGATGAATGATGCAATCGATGTGCCCCGCTGTAACTTAGAGCTGATTAGATTTTGGTCCATTTTGGTCAAGTAGTTTTTTAGTTTTTTTAGTTTTTTTAGCTTTTTTCGAAAGAAGTTCATTCAACAATGCAATTTATACGAGAGGATGGACATTTTCCATCGAATAAACAAACGCAATTACAAAAAAATTTTTTTCTTAATTTTTTTTTTTAAATTAAAAAAAAATTTTTTTTTTAAACTGATGCTAATGTTACCCCTGTGGAATAATCGAAAGTTATTCCAATGCAAGAGTGGGTTAATCATCGCTACTGCCGACAATACCTTTTCAAAGAATATTAATGAGTGTGTAAACTAATTTATATTACAACCATTGATAATACAATCTATTCAAAACGAATTGTTACCTGCAAATTTTTATTCAACAAACTACGTACGTCGTTTCATCGGTAGAACGCACCGTTGACAGACATTAACGTTTACTTAATATTGTAACGTCTTAGTACGATAGTAATGGAGTTTTAGCATTATTTAAATTGAAATATCTCCTGAACTACTAACTTTTCGACGTACATAGGTTTGTACTTTTTTATAACGACTGTCCAGCTGCATCGATTGATGTATTAAACTATGCTTTAGAAACAGCCGAATGTAAAGAAGTCATAAAACCTGATTGTTATTTACGAGATAAACATATTAATTTATTTCACGAAATTATGAACAGAAATCTAAACGAGCGTGGAATATATAACTTTGCTCAAGATACTGATTACGTTCGAGCTTTTTTGAGTAATTTACAAGAGATCCCAGAACATGAGACGAATATTCAGATAATATACACTGGTGAAATTGGAAAAAAGGTAGTAGGACATTGGATTTGCACAAGATCTGATGATAACGGAAATGTACACATTTATGATAGTTTTAATGCTAATCATTTGAACCATGATGTAATAGATTATCTGAATGCCCTGTATAAATATAAGAAAAAATATATATTTCACAGAGTACAATATCAAAACAATGCGTTTGATTGTGGAGCATTTGCGATTTATTTTGCAACATTACTATGCTATTACAGGGAACCAAGCGAGCAACGAGCATACGATGTTGGTTTAATGCGACGTCATATAGCAAACATTTTGATAAGTAGAAAACTATTGAACTTCCCTGAAAACGTATAATCTTCTTAAAATATACACTGAATAATGATAATAAATAATATCCTGCAACTAACGAATCGGGAAGTTCTTTGTGTGACTCTTCAAGAGTCACACACCAAATACGAAACATTAATAGCTGTAGACCCTACTAGCCATGAGTACCAATAACCCTCTCGCAAGAGCAGTCGTACCCGCGAACCGCGAACTCGCGAAGCGAGTGAGCAACAACAACCCTATTCGCGAGCGAGCGAAGCGAGCGAGCAACAATAACCTCACTCGCGAGCGAGCGGAGCGAGCGAGCAACAATATCCCTCTAGTTATTTTTTGCAATTATTTTAATACATGATATTTGATACAGAAAATTGTTTGATACGAAAGAGAACATAATACGGGTGTAGCGAATCAAACAATATAAACTTTTCGTTCTGATCAAAGCCAAAGATGATGTAGGATCACAGACGAGATATAGGAATAGACCAGGCACCTTATGGGACTTGGTGTCCATAGGAATCTGTAGTATCGGCACCTTAAAATGCCAGTGATTTCAGCGTCCTCTACGCATTGAGAACGGTGAATTCGAGAACTAGAACCAATCCGACTCGGGTTCGACTGGTAAAACTTCTACAGCCAGTGCCGGATTAATTCAGCGCGGGGCCCGTAGCAAATGTTACCAGGAGAGACTAGGGTTTGCACGATAATATAATAAAACACAATGAATGACCTTTTTTGTAGCAAAAATATAATATAAAATATAATATTCGGACGCTATCAAAATACCGATACCTTTTTTAATATTGGACTATATGATTTGAAATTTTTTGGGAAGCTAGAGCTAATTAGTTTACTACAGGATGTGAAAATAAATTTTTCCAAAAATTGTAATTGGTCGGAATTGCAGAGAAAATAATAGAAGTTGCATTCTACAACTTTTTTATGTGGGCCTATACTAAACATTGAAAACATACATTTTGTAGATCTGTGTCAATTATATGCACTGTGAAAGTTTCATCGAAATCGGTTGATGCGGGAAAAAAACGACAGGCATTGAAAGATGTAAGAATCCTTAGATTTATTGCAGTTAGAGGCCGAAAACCGTGAAAATCTGCAATTTTTACCATCTTTAAATGTTCTCCTTGCAACGTCGACCGATCTTGACGAAATTTTCAAAATATGTTTAAGTCACACAGATCTACAAAACGTGTTTTTTAAATTTTCAATATAGGCCCACATAAAAAAGTTGAAAATGCAACATTTATTATTTTTCAACAATTCCGACCAATTGCAATTTTTGAAAAAAATTTCTTTCCACATCCTGTAGTGAACTAATTGCTCTAGTTACCCAAAAAATTTCAAATCGTATAGTACAATATTGAAATAGTTACCGTCTTTTTTAGAGTGTCTTTAAATTTTTGTTCATTACTGTATATCGAAATGTAATAAGAAAATTATGGAGGCGTAAATAATAACATCAAAAGAAATACAAACAAAGAAAAGAAGCATCACGTATGTTTGTCCCCGCCGAATCATATTAAATACACGTAATGCGAATGGAGTATATAATTTTTTCTTCTTGCTAATAAATGCTCAAAACATGTGATTTATCGGTAACGTTGGGTATTGACACTGAATGGTAACGGGGCGTTTGCGCACCGATACCGACGGTACCGGGGCGTTAGCGCACCGATACCGACGGACACCAAAATGCATTGGGTGTCAGGTCTATTCCTATATCTCGTCTGTGGTAGGATCTTGTTCGGACTGAAAGTCGAAATAGGTTCTTGTCCGGGCTGAAAGTCGATATAGGTGCTTGCCCGGATTGAAAGTCGAAACAGGAACTGATCCAGGCTAAGCACTAGACTAGGGGGCAGCACTATAATGGGCAATGTAGGGATCATGGAGCTACCGTCGCCATTCCCCTAGGTCGCGCCTAGGGAGATTACCGATAGGGAGTTGGCAATCCTACTCCCGACCGTCTCTCGTAGTGACCGTTACACTAGGCGTACCTAGTACAGTTCGTATTCGTCATCTCGTCAGATAAGACGTGTCGAACACACATCCAGTCATATACTGCGTAGAGGCCTTGCCTCCTTGTAACATATTCTCCGTTGTACCGATACAACGGACGCGTTCAAGTTTCTAATAAAGCTGTATAATAATCGTTCTCGTTGAACCGTAAATACCGGAGATTATTCAAATCCCGACCACGTGATTCCTGGCCAACGTAGAGTAGGCTACGTTCTTCGGTACCTTCCCCGAAGCTTCATACATTCTCCCGGTGAGAATACTACACTCAATCCCTACAGCACGGGCAAAATCCGGGCGTGAGCACTCTCATATACTCTCTGATATCAGTGAGTTCATCCCTTAGACCAGGCATGGCCAGAAAGAGCCCGCGGGCTATTGACTTCGAGGTGGACGCCTACTTCACCCGCCGCGCGTCTCGCTCCCCGTGGCGGCCATAGTCCCGCGGAGCTCCTCAGACTCGTACCTACCGCAAGCAGGACAGCTTACAGAGCCTCCCGAACAGACATCTTGCTGCCGAATAATGCAAATTACGCCTCGAAAACGCAAAAGTGGGCCATTTTATACACCATCCGCACTAGATTGATCTTTTATCTATCGATTGTGACTACGTAGGAGTTCCAAATGTGCATTATAGAGAAATGGTTCGACAATTACCGAACCATTGCGATCCGCCTAGGGCCTAGGCACACGTACACGCTGCCGGAGCGTGTTTGTGTGCGAAGGCGCCGCGCGGCTCGTCAAGCCTGCTTGCAGAGCCCCCTGACAGACATCTTGCTGTCGAATAGTGAAAATTACACCTCGAAATCGGAAAAGTGGGCCATTTTAGACATCATCCGCACTAGATTGATCTTTTATCTATCGATTGTGACTACGCAGGAGTTCCAAATGTGCATTATAGAGAAATGGTTAGACAATTACCGAAGCCTTGCGATCCGCCTAGGCACACGTACGCGCTGCCCGAGCGACGAGTGTGTGCCCCATACTCTCACTCGAGCACATCGTCACTACGCCATCGTCAGCCGTATAGTGACGTCACGCTTGCATACCGGCAGCATTTACTGATGCAGTGACTGCTGTCACCGCCGAGATGGTATCCCTTTGGCGCTGCTGTACTTCTCGACATTCAACTGTAGAAATTTTACCCAGCTCCTCTACTGGACGGAGCTCAAACTAATTTCGAGGTGAAATCTGGATCGGGTCCCTTAAATCTAGAAGTAGAGAGAGAGAGTGTTACGAGCCAGAGCCGCGAGCAGCAACGAGTGGTCGGCGATGTATTTATACGCAAGGAATAGGATATTATTTGTTAGTAAGCGCGGACGAACCCAATGCGATTGTTGGGGAGCCGCTAGGTGAAGGTATAACGAGTGAATTGGTAGAAGGCAATAGTATAACGTGGACGAACCCAATGCGATTGTTGGGGAGCCACTAGGAGGTTGGATGAAGGCACGGACGAACCTGATACGATTGTCAGGGAGCCGTTAGGATGCGGACGAACCTGATACGATTGTCAGGGAGCCGCGAGGATGGATAAATCTCTGGTTGGGTGATTTGGATGGGAATTGTTAGTGGGGCCTCGTAACTAGTATAATCTAATTGATACAATCCGAGCGGTTAGATTGTATCGTGTGGGAACGTTCATTTACTCTACTAGGATCATGGAACGATAATACAGTAATCTCGCGAATGCTGTCAATCAAATGCTGTCGAGCACCTACCCCATCCACTCCCAGCCAACGTCGCGCCGAGACGCACGGCGGCGATGATTGATCTCGGCTCGGGTATATCGGTGTTCACACCACACATTGACTCGAGTGAATCGAATTTTCAAACTTCTTAATCTTCATTATTTTTTTATGGGACTTTCACTAACTTATTTCTGGCATTTCTCTGATTAAAATGACACCAAACACGATATAATTCCAACTGTGCTTAGTGGTTTAATCGACGATCGAAGTTTCGAACGCCACGAATAACAGCAACAATGTGGACCTTTAAACTGTGCCGGCGATGGCGAAACGCTTCGGTCACCCGATCCGTATCTCATTCTGTCCTTCTCTATGTTCGGCTTTCTATTGAAGTCTTGCTCGGCGCGATCGACGTAGAAACACAGTCAAAAAATATACCACCACTCGAACCCTGCCGCTCCAGTCCCCGGCTGCTCGACAGCATTCGAAAGATTACTGTAATGGGTTGAGTGAGTTTACACACGAATTTACCAAAGAACACAAATATATTCTAATTAAAGAAATGTGTGGTACAATTGTGTAATTGTCGCGGATGAAATGGAATAGAATTGAATAATTCCTAACTAAATGCTCGGTTTTGACGCACTGGCAATGCGGGGGTCTCGAATCAATTGTAGAAAAATGCCTAATAGATTTTAGACCGAACACGCGGAATCTATACGGTTGACGCTGTTTCGAAGGGGAACTTTAGCCCGATCTAACTAGAAATTGACTTTACGAGATGCAGCACGACGCGACGCGATACGTGTCTACCGAAGTACTAGCCCACGAGTGTAAAACTACACGGGGTTTATATACCCCTAAAAATGAGTGGGGTGATCTTAATTATCTACAGTCGCGTAATGCCAGACTCTCGTTTTCTGTCATTTTCCATTAAGACGAGCAAGAGCTCGGTCTTCGTTAAAAGGGGACTTGAGATCTGTTATCTAGGGGCGCTTCCTACCAGACACGATTTCGAAGAGATTTTCGTGAGAAAGTCAAAAGAGATCGGCTCTGTAACCGTCACAAGAGAGAGAGAAAGAGAGATTGTTTTTAAATCTATCAATTTCTCTTTCTTAAAAATGATGTGAGATCTGATCTTTTCTGGCGCGGGAGGGGGAAATCCGCTCTACCGTGCGCATAGGAGCTGATCCAGGCTAAGCGTCCGCTCTACCGTACGCATAGGAGCTGATCCAGGCTAAAAGTGAGAGGGGGAAATCCGCTCTACCGTACGCATAGGAGCTGATCCAGGCTAAGCGTCCGCTCTACCGTACGCATAGGATCTGATCCAGGCTAAGCGTCCGCTCTACCGTACGCATAGGAGCTGATCCAGGCTAAAAGTGAGAGGGGGAAATCCGCTCTACCGTACGCATAGGAGCTGATCCAGGCTAAGCGTCCGCTCTACCGTACGCATAGGATCTGATCCAGGCTAAGCGTCCGCTCTACCGTACGCATAGGAGCTGATCCAGGCTAAAAGTGAGAGGGGGAAATCCGCTCTACCGTACGCATAGGAGCTGATCCAGGCTAAGCGTCCGCTCTACCGTACGCATAGGAGCTGATCCAGGCTAAAAGTGAGAGGGGGAAATCCGCTCTACCGTACGCATAGGAGCTGATCCAGGCTAAGATTTTGTGTGGGGGCAGCACTATACCGGAGGCTGTAGGAATTGATGTGTGGTGTTCTCGTTGGGAGAATACCGAAGCTTCGGGAAGGGTACCGAAGAACGTAGCCTACTCTACGTTGATCAAGGAATCACGTGGTCGGGATTCAAATAAACTCAACGATAATTACGGTTCACGAGAACGAGATTATAATATTTATTTAGTAACTTGGACGCGTCCATTGTAACGTACAACGGAAACTATGTACAAGGAGGCAAGGCCTCTACGCCGTATATTCGGAAGTGTGTTCGATACGTCTTGTCTATCGGAAAGATTAATTCGAACTCTACTAGGTACGCCTAGTGTAACCGTCTCTTCGAGAGTCGGTCGGGAGTAGGATTGCCAACTCCCTATCGGTAATCTTCCTAGGCGCGACCTAGGGGAATGGCGACGGTAGCGCCATGATCCCTACACACTCCCCTCCGAGTGTGTACGTGCAACTTATG
The DNA here is from genome assembly GCA_963966675.1 of Lasioglossum calceatum. Lineage (NCBI taxonomy): Eukaryota > Metazoa > Arthropoda > Insecta > Hymenoptera > Halictidae > Lasioglossum > Lasioglossum calceatum. The sequence continues at coordinate 829,567 of OZ016546.1, read as the reverse complement.
AACGTTACAGAACGATATAACAAGTTCGCCACGCTGGGGATACAATAATCTTATAAACTAAGTATAACTATATACAATGAGTGCGCACTAAATCTACTATACAGGATATCCTTACAAACTATGTATTTACTATTTACAGTGTACGATGCGTTAATCACTAATTCGGCGGTTATCGCTTACCTGTGACTAGCGCGGCGGGACTGTTTGTACGATTTTCGCCCGCGAGTATGTTCGCAGCGCGGTCCGCTGGTTCGCGTCCGAGGATTCGTGCGAAGAGGTTTCAACGTCCTCTCGGAAATGATACGCAGGTTTTACGTTCTCGATGGAGACGGTACGCGGTTTTCCGTTCACTTCGATTTCTAGAACGCGATCGGTAGGGCGGCTTATCACTTTGTACGGGCCTGAGTATGGCCGTTCAAGCGCCTTTTTGTTCGTACCGGCGCGCAAGAATACGTGTGAACAGGTGTTGATGTCTTTAAACAAGAAAACACGCTTTTTATGACGCTGTCCTACGGGAACGGGTTTAACGCTGCGCATGTGCTCTCGGAATTCTTCGATAAACATCTGCGGGTCCGCGGGACCGTCATCAGGGAGTACGAACTCGCCCGGAATTCGCAACGAGGTGCCGTAGAGATATTCGGCGGGCGACGAGCCCGTATCCATAACGTTGTTTCGAAGACCTAGCATTACGGTAGATAACACGCGTGACCACGTAGGGTTCGCGTGACACATAATTGCAGTTTTAAGGCATCGGTGCCATCGCTCGATCATGCCGTTTGAGGCTGGATGAAACGCGGTTGTCCGTATTCGATGGCATCCGGACATTTGCAGTAGCGCGGTAAAGAGTCTTGACTCGAATTGACTACCTTGGTCGGTCGTAAGAGTTTCAGGAGCGCCGAACCGTGAGATCCAGTGATCTACAAACGCCCTACAAACGGTCGTAGCTTCGATATTCGCGAGCGGAACTGCTTCTGGCCATCTCGAGAATCGGTCTATCATGGTCAGGCAGTAACGATAGCCTTCTGATATCGGTAGCGGGCCGACGATGTCCATGTGAACGTGACTAAAGCGCTCATCGGGAGCAACGAATTCTGCTGGCTTTACATGGTTGTGGCGCGTTATCTTAGATTGCTGGCAATCCAAGCACTCTCTCGACCATTTCGCGATGTCGTGATGCATTCGCGGCCAGACGTACCGTTTTCGGATCACGCGATCGGTAATTTTCGCGCTCGGGTGCGCGGGACTGTGAAATTTGTCGAAAATGCCCTTGCGTGACGGGCCCGGGATGTATGGACGCAATACTTCTCCCTCAAGATCGCATACAATCGCAATGTGTGTGGGTCCCCACCGAATTCGCCGTAAAGCCAACGAGTGATCGGTAGAGGCCAGCAAACTTTTAAGCTCGTCGTCGGATTCCTGCAATTTCGCGAGTTCTTCCAATGAAATGTCCGCGGCGAGATGCAATGTATCTATACGCGATAGCGAATCGGCGACGACGTTTTCGGAGCCAGGGAGATGCTCGATACGAGTGGTGAACTGTGAAATAAACGATAATTGCCGTAGTTGGCGAGGCGATGCTTTCTCCGCGCGTTGTCGGAACGCGTACACGAGCGGCTTGTGATCCGTCACAATTACAAAGTTTCTACCCTCTAGAAAATGTCTAAAATATTTGAGCGCTTCGTGCACGGCAGTTAATTCACGATCGTACGCGCTGTAGTTGCGTTGCGCTGGCGTAAATTTGCGGGAGAAGAATGCCAAAGGCTTCCAAGAGTCGTGGAACCTTTGTTCTAGAGAAGCCCCCATTCCGAAATCGGACGCATCGGTAACGAGACGCGTTACTGCATCGGGAGCGGGGTGATTCAACAAGGTCGCGTTCGCGAGGTCAGATTTGACTCGTGTGAACGCTTCCTCAGCTTGAGAAGTCCAGATTATCTCGCGTTTGTCATTCCTCTTCGAGTCGCAAAGATACTCGTGCAAGGGCGCTTGCACGTCGGCGGCGCGACGAAGACCGCGTCGGTAAAAGTTCACCATGCCCAGAAATCTACGCAAATCGGTAACTGTTTTGGGCTTCGGAAAGTCCTGAATGGCCTTAACTTTTTCGGGAATTGGTGCGGAACCGTTCCGATCGATAACGTGTCCCAGAAACTCGAGTCGGGACTTGCCAAATTCGCATTTGGCGAGATTCAGGCGCAATGCGTGTTCCTGTAAGCGTTGCAGGACCGTGCGGATGTGACGCTTATGCTCCTCGAGGTTTTCGGAAGCGATAAGGATATCGTCAATGTACGCGAAAACGAACTCGAGGTCTCCGAGGGCACGGTAAATGTAACGCTGGAACGTTTGCCCGGCATTGCGCAGACCGAAAGGCATCACGGTATATTCGAAGAGCCCGAAAGGTGTTATTACCGCGGTTTTCGGAACGTCCGACGGCGCGACGGGAATCTGCTGGTACGCTCGGTGAAGATCGAGCTTTGAGAAGATCGTCTTCCCGTGAAGGTTGACTGAGTAGTCATGTAGATGCGGAACTGGGTACATGTCGGGAACAGTCACGGAATTCAAGCGACGGTAATCACCACATACCCTCCAACCCCCATCCTTCTTAGGGACAAGATGAATGGGGCTAGCCCATGGGCTGCTGGATGGACGACAAGTTCCTTCAGCTACGAGCCGTTGAAATTCAGCTTTTGCCACTTGAAGTTTGTCGCGCGTTAATCGTCGCGCACGTTCAGCGACGGGGGGACCCTCGGTTACAATGTAGTGTAATACGTAGCGCGGCGAATCGCAGTTTGACTGCGATGGTCCTAACACGCCCGGAAATTCGGAAAGTATCCCCGCGAAAGGCGCAGTGGGATCGATTGACTTCACGCTGAACACGGGCGAGGTTTTGGTCGAGCAGACGGCGGAAATTCGTGTCAATGGATCGATCAGTTTACGATGGCGCAGATCGACCAACAGGCCATGTTGATTGAGAAAATCCGCGCCTAAAATCGGGTACGGTACCGCGGCGACGCAGAAATTCCACGTGAAGGCGCGGCGAAGGCCCAGATTCAGAGTGAGTCGTTTTTCACCGAACGTCTCAATCGTCGTCTCGTTCGCTGCGTACAATTTCAAACCGGTCGCGCGTTTCTTGGCGGTTCGATCGGCCGGTAGCAAGGAGAGATCCGCTCCCGTGTCTATGAGAAAGTTGAGGCCGAGATCGCGGTCTCGCACATGAAGGCGATGAGTTTCCATACTCGGCGCGCTCGCCTCCGCGCGGCTAGTGCCTACTCGTTTCCCGCCTGCCACGAACAGGGTTTTATGCAGCGGCGAGCGTCTTTTCCGTATTTTCGGTGCAGGCGACACACCGAAGATTCGCGGGATTTGGAACGCGCACGGGATCTTCCGCGGGAAGGAGTTCTGCGGCGGTTGTCACGGGAGTTTCTGTTCACGGCGCTCGTCAGCTCGGCTAACTCTTTCGTTATACGGTCCATCTTGGACTCGAGGTCGCTCATTCGTGAGCCCAGGGAAGGGGCGGTATAGGCTGCGGACGCGACAGTGTTCGACACCCCGACGTCGTGCCTCGGAAATTCTTGCGGCGACACGGACGAAACTGAATACGCGACGGAACCGGACGCCTCGACAACTTTGTCAGCCAATTCGGCGAATTCCTGCGAATCGGTAACCTTTGACATGGCCAGAACTGCCCTCACGTGCGCGGGAAGCTGCTCCATGAAAATCGAGCGGATGATGTCATCACCACACGATCCGTCGTTCAAATTACGAAGGCGCATTAGAATTTGAGAGGGTTTTCCGTCGGTCAAGACTTCACCCTTTAGAAGTCGACGCAGGCGCGCCTCGGGCGACGTGGAGAAATTCGAAATAAGTCGCGCTTTTATCTGATCATAGAGGTTCTGGGGCCGCGGAACCGCGGTGAGAATGTCCTTGATCGCGACTATTTCCTCGAACTTCAGCGCGGTCACGGCGATGTCGGCCATTGTCTTCTGCGCTGTTATGCGGGATGCCGACAGCGATGCTTCCACGTGTAGAAACCATACCGATGGGTCCTCGCGAAAAAACGACGGGATTTTCGGGATGCGGTACGAATCGATCTTACTCTCGATCATCGAATCTAGAATGTCATTCCGAACTCCGATTCCCCCGGCGTCAGGGCCGGGTCCCGGACCATCAGCTCCCGGAGCGGCCATTTCGAAGACTAGCGCGGGTACGCGGTACTATATAACGGAATTCGCGGCGGTAGGTCTCGAACTTCCACGCCGAAATTGTACGCGCGTCGAAAATGTGATGCTACACTCCTGACTCGATGGCGCGAACGCGACGGTACTTTCAAAATACGTCACGAAATGAGCGACGCGACGCTATTTCCGGACTCGAACGGGAATCGCGGTGACAAATACCGCGTTACGGTTACACTGAACGCTCGCACTTACGGAAATCGCTCGCTCTCACTTGCTCTTCGAAATCCACCTGTTGAACGGCTCCTTCGAAGTACAAGATGGCGGCTACCGGCAGCAGGCCTCGTGTAGCAGCAAAGATGGCGGCTTCACGGCGGCAGGCCTCGTGCAGCGGTAAAGATGGCGGCTTCACGGCAGCAAACCTCGTGCGGCGGCGAACAGCAAAAATGGCGGTCGTCTGCGTTCTCCTCGGGTGAACGTGGCGTCTGCGTGACGCTGCACACAGCTTGGCTGGATCCACGATGCTCCTTGGGGAAGACACGTGCCAGCCAGGTTAGCTGCGGGCACGTGATGTCCCAGGGCCACGTGCTGATGTCCTTCCTTCTCGTGATCGGCGAGATCACGGCAGTCGACGGATTCGCATCACGTCGGGGTCACCAGTTGTAGGAATTGATGTGTGGTATTCTCGTTGGGAGAATACCGAAGCTTCGGGAAGGGTACCGAAGAACGTAGCCTACTCTACGTTGATCAAGGAATCACGTGGTCGGGATTCAAATAAACTCAACGATAATTACGGTTCACGAGAACGAGATTATAATATTTATTTAGTAACTTGGACGCGTCCATTGTAACGTACAACGGAAACTATGTACAAGGAGGCAAGGCCTCTACGCCGTATATTCGGAAGTGTGTTCGATACGTCTTGTCTATCGGAAAGATTAATTCGAACTCTACTAGGTACGCCTAGTGTAACCGTCTCTTCGAGAGTCGGTCGGGAGTAGGATTGCCAACTCCCTATCGGTAATCTTCCTAGGCGCGACCTAGGGGAATGGCGACGGTAGCGCCATGATCCCTACAAGGCATCGAAAACCCGGGCGTGAGCACTCTCATATCCTCTCTGATAGAAGTAAGGACTTCCAATTCGGGACATGCCTGGTTAGCTGGGTACTTAGTACTTATAGATCCGGCATAGGTATAGTATGTGCATACGATGTCGTGTTCCGAGATTAAAGAGTATCTGGTGCCCACCAGCCTCGTTTTGAGATAATTCAAAATGGTGGATAGCGATATAAAAGCGAGATATACAAGTATATTTATGTATTATTTCTTAAATATTGGAAAAACGGTGCAAACTAGTTGCATAAAGAATTGTAAAGAACGACAGAACCGTGATACAAATATATCTTTTCACAAGTAAGTAAGTATTTTACACTTAATATCGCATAACCTATAATAAACAGATTTATTTATTTATAGATTTCCGAAAGATCCACAATTAAGAACAAAATGGATGAAAGCAATTCATTGTGAAAATTTTGAGCCCTCTGTTCATTCAAGTGTTTGTTCTAAACATTTTGGAAGTGATTGCTTTGTTGGAAATTCTTGGAGTTTCAACCGGAACTCAATAGAAGAGATGAACATGTACAATATTAAAATAGAAAATGAAAGTGCAAGGTATAAATCTCTTTATAATCAATACTTGAACTTAGTCTGCAATAGATTAAATTTGTATAATTTCCATATAATTTGTTTTCAGCTTAAATAATGAAATTGCCGATGAAGATGATAGTTTCGAACCTGCTGCTTGTACTGATAAAGACAATTTATCATTTCAAGAGATATCTTTGAAAAGGAAATTGGTGATTTTCTTAATTCTGATACGATAACTGACCATTAGAAGCATGTACATATCATTACAACAACTTTAGCAAAAGAGAACAAGTAAATTAAAGCATTACAACGAACAAACAGAAGACTGCTTTAAAAAGTTGAAGATTTAAATGAATTATTGAATGAATTACGCAGGAGAAGCGCGAATGTATCACTAAAAGAACTTTAGCTAAAAAGAACAAGCAAATCAAAACATTACAGCAAACAAACAGAAGATTTAGAGTTAGATCTTTAACTTTTTTAAGCAGTCTTTTCTTATAGGATAAGATTTAAAGTAACAAGAACTATTTCATTTTGTAATCAATAATTAAGAATAAGTATTTATTGTATTACATATATGTATTATGCATAAATAAATATGATTAATATTATTATTATTGTTTTATATTATATGTATTACATCAAATATAATATATGTATTGGTGGATGGAGCAACGTTGGATGTGAGATTTCAAATTTGCACATTTGGATTTTATGGGAAAATAATAAAAGCTAATCTTCTTAAGGACATCTCACATTCAACATTACTCCAGCCACCAATTCATATATTGTTCGTACTATACTTAAAATAAAGTAAGTTGTGAGGAAATAAATACAGATTTCATATTATCAACTTCTACATCAAAATTTAACTTTTTCCAAATTATAATCGACAAAATGAGTTTGCCATATTTAAAGTAATAAGAGTAAAGTAAAAATGAACGAGTAATAAAATAAAATGCATGTATATATGTATATTACAGTTACAGTTTCCATAAATCAGGCATGGCCAGAAATAGCCCGTGGGCTAGGGAATTCGAGGTGGACGCCTGCTTCACCCGCCCGCGCGTCTCGCTCCCCGTGGCGACCGTAGTCCCGCGGAGCTCCTAAGGCTCGTACCAGAGAGGATATGAGAGTGCTCACGCCCGGGTCTGACTTGCCACCAGTGATGCCAGAACCGTGGTACCGTGGTACTAAACCGTACCACAACATACCCCCACCATAGCCTACTATTGCCCCTACGTTCCTTTTCCAACGCGCTCGCGCGTTACACGCACCAGCGCACCATGTCACATAGTAGAGGTACGCTGGTGAGTGTAGCGCGCGGGCGCGTTGGAAAGGAACGTAGGGGCAATAGTAGGCTATGGTGGGGGTATGCTGTGCTAAGGTTATTACCACGGTACCACGGTTCTGGCATCACTGCTTGACACCACTTTTTGGCACGCTCACGCTTAGCACGGAACAGCTCCTACACCGAGGATAGAGCCCACTTTTACCACGAAACAGAGACCACACCGTTTTAGCATGAAGCAGAACCATTACTAGCCTGTGGCATAAATCAGAACTAGCTTCAATAGATGCTTCGTGCGATATAACCATGTATCGGAAATTGCTAAAATTTGATGCGGTAATAATTCCACATAATTCTAATAAATTTAATATTACTAAATAGCTTTATTAGAAGAACGCGTGCGGAATTTACATAAAAACTGTGATAAAAATAATAATTGCAATTAAAATCACAATAAACATAATAAAAATTAAAATTGCAATTACAATTAAAATCACAATAAAAATAGAATCACACACACACACTTTAAATGAAAATAACTTTTTTAAGAATGGACCAAATGACTTCAATTTCTCTGTAAGGCTAGAAGAATTAGTTTAGTAAATGACGTCTAAAAAATATGTTGAAAAAATGCATTTGGTCGGAATTGCGAAAAAAATAGTGAAAATTGATTTTTACTACTTCTTTAGCTGGGCCAATAACGAAAGTTTAAAAGATGAGTTTGGTAAGCTCGTATAAATTATATGCGCTCGGAAAATTTTATTGAAATTGGTTAATTGATTTAGGAGTTATAAACGATCAAAAGTGGTAAAAAGTATATAAATATATTTTTCGAAGAAATTCTCACGAATAAATCCACTACATACAGTCCGATTTCTATCGGGTTTAGACTTTTCTTAATCGGAAGAATGCCACGAACTGGCTCGTGTCACTTCCTTGAGGAAATTATATGAAATAAACAAGTTTAGCATTCACTTGTTAGCGGTTTTATGCCGAGATACCTGGATGGCCGAGGGTTTGCCCGGTGGTGTTTATTGCACCACTTGGACAAGGTTCCCGAGGCCCTCGTTGCTTCGTCGCTCTAGCATAGAGTAGGGGCGAAAATGTATTTAAATATTTTTTCCGAAGAAATTCTCACGAATAAATCCACTACATACAGTCCGATTTCTATCGGGTTTAGACTTTTCTTAATCGGAAGAATGCCACGAACTGGCTCAGTCATTTCCGTGAGGAAATTGTAAGAAATAAACAAGTTTAGAATTCACTTGTTAGCGGTTTCATGCCGAGATACCTGAGTGGCCGGGGTTTCCCCGGTCGTGTTTATTGCACTACTATTGTGTTCTGGGCTCAGGCCTTTGTGCTCGACCCTCGTGCCTCGGTACGTGTTCATTGGAGCCTCGAGCCGGCCGTAAGTATTCGTGGATGTATTTAATATTCGAAAATTAAATACAAAAATTAAATACAATTTCTATTCGAAGCTTCGAATACATTCTCGGCGAATACAAAAGTATTTAAATATTTTTCGAATATAAGATACTTTCGTATTCGAACCTTCGAATAAAGAATACAAATTTTGTATCTTTTATTCATTTGTATTTAAATACAAAATTTGCCCATCTCTGGGCCATGGGGTTGCCTGGCCGTGTTTATTGCACCACTTGGCCACGGGGACCGAGGCCCTCGTTGCCTCGTCGTCACCCTAATAAATACTGGTACAAAGAAGGTGACAAGGAAGGTAGAATGATGTAGAAGTAAAATTTTCTTACTCATTCGAACGCCAATTTTCTGGCTTCTTCTGGAAGAAGACAAAAATAAATAGGCAAACATTGCAAATGGTGTTTTGCCATAATCCTTTCTTACAACACTTTCGACGCACCATTACCGATAATTCACTGACTCTTATTATTAGATAATTGGAAGTGTACGATACGAAAATTTATAGGAATATATATGTATAGGAAACCCCTCCATACCTTCTATATATATTTACTATATATTCAGATTCTGTCAGAGTCGGCAGAAAAAGGAATATGGCAATAAAATAAACTTAAAAACTTGAAAGGCAACGAAAATGAACGCCTATAATATAGTGTCAGCTGGTTTGCTTAGGAAGGTTTCTTTTACATCTTATAATCTGTTTTTAGTAATGTTCACACTTCTGGCATATTTTCTAGATCCCAACAAGATTTAAGATTTTATTCCACTGACAATGAAACCGATGAGGGTTTCAGGGTTTTCTTAACTTTTCATTAAAAAGGTGTCGTAGGCCAAGAGTGGTTTCTAATATTGTTCTCAAGACATAAAGAGAGGGTCATGTAGTCGTATACAGTCTGCTGGTATTTTGCCGAGACCTGCGGTATAGACAACGGACCATAATAGCGGTGCGCTCGACTCGCTTCTACCTGAAACGGGGATACACGGCGTCCTTTACCAGCTCATTGTGTCGCCAATTTTTAAATCACCAGTCTAGGGCTCAGTTTAATGGGGAAACTGCAAGGAATATAACCATATATTTTTTCAAAATTTAAATCACTCTGGCACCCACCGAAAAAAACGTACAAAAAGAGTTTGTTTAAATTTTTCGGCATTATAAAGTTGATTATCGATGTTGAAAATATTATTTTATAATAGCCCAATTCTTTCCGAATGAAAACAGACAAACAGTTCCTGAGATAAAAATTCGTAAGTGAGGCCCGTTCTCGCCAAAATGGGCAAAAATTGTAAAAATTTCGAAGGCCTGTCATTTCTAATAAAATTCGAAATCGGCAAAATGATGACTTAAAGTCCCCCTAATTTCAAATGGCTACAACATACACCCGTCCCTCAATTTACGCGGCACTTTTTAACGCGAGTATTTGTTTTACGCGCCAAATTTACCTCAATTTACGCGGAACTTTTACCTTTTACGCGGAAGGGAAGGAAAACACTAGTAGTGTGGCCTCTGGAACCTTATCAAGTATACGGATTCAATTTACACGATTTTTTATTCAATCCACTAATCCACGTGGAACGGATATTCGCGTAAATGGAGGGACATCATTATCCTGAAAAACCCTTTCGGTTCTTCGTAAAATAGTTTGACGAAATAAAAGTTCTTCATAACTGTTCTAGGATCCGAAATCGATATTGAACAGTTTTCGAAGTCTGGTTCTGAATAATTCCTTTACATTCTATAATTACAATCAAACAAAAAAAAAACATTGTACTCCAAATACATCAAATTTCAATTACAGTGTAATTCAACTACATTCACGATTAGCGTAATTACTAGCAATCAAATTGATTAAACGGTTTGAATTATGTCATACAACTAGGGTACAATCTCTCCCATGCTAAATATTAAATTAACTTTTATTTTTATGCTAAGTTTTACAGAAAAGTACGCAAAAGATAAATTAATTTAAGAGTAAAATGTGTTCTAACTCTTGGAAACTTTTCTCCGAGTTGTATGTATATTAAATCTAGAAGTAGATAGAGAGAGAGAGACAGATTGTTTTTAAAACTTTTAATTTCTCTTGCATGGGAGGGGGAAATCCGCTCTACTATCGGTGTAGAATCTGAACCAGGCTAACCGTCCGCTCTACTATCGGTGTAGGATCTGATCCAGGCTAAGAGTGGGAGGGGGAAATCCGCTCTGCTATCGGTGTAGGATCTGATCCAGGCTAGGATTTTGTGTGGGGGCAGCACTATACCGGTGGCATCGAAAACCCAGGCGTGAGCACTCTCATATCCTCTCTGCTCGTACCTACCGCACGCGGTATGCACGAAAATTTTGAAAAAATAAATGTGGAAAATTGTTTTTATTATACTGTCAAAATTTTACTGACAATTAGGAAAGCTTGATTATTTCGCTATTCAAAGAAAGTTTGACTATTCCGCATGTTCATTAGAACTGCTTGGCAAATCCGAAATATCGAAGGAGAAGTTGGACGTTGATATTCGCATCAAAGAGGACAGCGAGGAATCGCTCAGCCGTGTACGCTGTTCTGTTCGAAAACGAACATTCGCACAAATAAGTCGATCGATAGGTCTATAGAGGAAGACCACTTACAAAAAAAACGCTTTGACCATAGTACCTGATGGGTGATGTGGAAACCTATGGCTAGTATAGTGCATACGGCCTGCGGTAGGTACGGGACTGAGGAGCTCCGCGGGACTACGGCCGCCATGGGGAGCGAGACGTGCGGGCGGGTGAAGTAGGCGTCTACCTCGAATTCCCTAGCCCGCGGGCTATTTCTGGCCATGCCTGCCATAAATATGTATATATTTATACTTTATACAGAATGAGATGCGATGACGATTCCCCTTTCCCCTCTACCACTTCAGCTTCGCGGTACTGCGATTTCTCAACATAATATAGCACTTTGCCCACCAAAGTCGTCTGCTAACATCTGCTAGCCAGTCTTGGAACATGGCAGATTTAGCTGCGGGGATGGCCCTATGGCGCATAAAAAAGATTGCGCACAACGAGATGGCGCACAGTAAATTGGACACATCTCTTTTGCGCACACGGCGTTTTGGCGCACAGCGTGATTGCACACCACAGAATACGAATTGCGCACATGTAGAATTGGACACAAAATGGATTGCGCACGGAACGAGAATTCAGCTGTTGTTTACCATCTTGAGTTGGGCTGCGTGATTAGTTTATGGTTATACTTTCTAGTTATATTTTCTACATATTCATAATCTGTCTATATATGTCTATAGTATTAGTATTAGAATATGTCAGTGGCAGTGATGCCAGAATCGTGGACGCGAGGACGCTACCCCTCCATCGGCTCGGCCGGCGGGACCCCCCACTCTGACGCACCGTCCTCGCTCCACGTTGCTTCTGCTGCGCACGCGCTACACACGAACGTATCTCTACTCTGCCCGTGTGAGTGCCTGTTCGATTGCACGCGCGCTACACAAACCAGCGTACCTCTACTCTGTCCGTGTGAACTACCTGCTCCACTGATCAACCCCGACGCTTTCCTTCGATTTTCACGTTGCCGAAGTTTTGGAAGAATGAGTCGGAAAGTCGGATTCTGAAGACAGCGCGCATTTGAATCCCGGCACGGCGCGGCGCAATGCACATTTTGCTATAACTTTTGATCTAAAAAAGATATCGAAGCGAATTTTAAAAAAAAAACCGGGTTTAATGGTCCATGCTAAAATATGTTTTGCATTTTTTAAAGAATATTTTTCGTTGATTTTTAAGGTTAAGATAGTCTAGAGGACCCCCAACACAAATTGATTTTTAGTCAAACCATGCTGAATAAACAATTATGAAAAAATTCATGAATATTCTACCTAATAGCACACATTACTGAGATTTTTCTCAGATTTTCCGGATTATGCAAACATGTTTAAAAAAATTGAAAATCTCCAAACATTCGAAGAAAATGCATATTTCGTATTGAAGTTTACGAGATACCAGTTTTATAAAAATTCAGTAGTCAGATATTATTGAAACAATTGTCCTTAATTTTTTTCAAAATTTTTTATAAATTGTATCGGTGTTAAAAAAATCAAAATCAATTTTTTCGATACTTCTTTACTTTTTTGTAGATGTATTATATAATATTGAATACTTTTATAATCAGAAAAATAATGTACAGACTTGATAATGCAATATAAAATATTTTATTTACGTTATATATTTCAATATACATATGTGCATCACTCCTAACTTGGTAATCACATAATTATTGTAACGACATTTTACATATATCAGGTCGTTAAGTATGAAACTTGGCAAATATAACACAAATTTAAAATTCAAACACATTTGTCAAATTTCATACCTAACGAACCAGTAATATAATTTGAAGTATTTATTAAAGGTGTTTGCAATAGCATTTCCGGTTACGAAAATCGATTTTAAGGGTGCCGGTTCTGGCCGAGCGAGAGTGGGGTGGCGCACTCACACACCGCTAGACAACTGTATACGTACACGAGAATTGCAAGGGTTCGTCTGTTTTCGATTTGAGCCTCTCTAATGCACATTTGGGGTCCCTACGTGGTCACAATCGCTAGATAAAAGATCAAGCAATTGCGCTTGGTGTCGAAAATGGCCTGCTTTTGCGTTTTGGAAGCGTAATTTTCATTATTCTGCAGCATGTAGCGGAAAGGCGAGAGCATCGAGCGGCGCGACAGTGCTGCCACTGTCGAGACACATACATTTTCTTAAATATCGAGAGATTTAGGGTTCTTATAGAAAAAGTCGACACCAAGCGCAATTGCTGGGACACATACAATGTCAATGCAACGTTTATTATGTTAAACTATACGTGTTTAAACACACAATTCGAAAACAGACGAAATTTACCCCTCAACGGAGGGTTGAGTAACAAGTATAGTTCCGGAATTTTTCGCTACGAGTGCTGGTATCTGTTTCCGATATTTACGTCACTGTATCGGTAATACAGAGGACGAGAAAAAACATATTACCGGTAAGTTAGGCTTCATCCGTAAACGTGACGTCACTATAAGGCTCACGATGATGCTGCGTCGGTGTGCTCGAGTGAGAGTGTGTACGTGTCCCTAGGCGGATCGCAAGGGTTCGGGAAATGACAAACCATTTCTCTATAATGCACATTTGGAACCCCTACATAGTCTCAATCGCTAGATAAAAGATCAATCTATTGCGCTTGCACCCCAAGCTGGTTGACTTTTACGTTTTCGAAGCGTAATTTTCATTACTCGGTTGCAAGATGTCTGTTCGGGAGGCTCTTGCAAGCAGGCTTGACTAACCGAATGCAAGGGTTCGTCTGTTTTCGAATCCCGCCTCTCTAATGCATATTTGGGCCCCCTACGTGGTCTCAATCGCTAGATAAAAGATCAATCTATTGCGCTTGCACCCCAAGGTGGTCGACTTTTACGTTTTCGAAGCGTAATTTTCATTATTCGGCAGCAAGATGTCTGTTCGGGAGGCTCTGCAAGCAGGTGCTTGACTAGCCGTATCGCAAGGTGCACTCACACAGTCACCGCTCGGGCAGCATGTACGTGTGTCTAGGCGGATCGCAAAGGTTCGGGAAATGTTAAATCATGTCTCGTCCTTCGCCGCATCCTACACTAGGTATACTATATCTATACCATGCCGTACCTACCTGTACCTGCTATAGCATAGGGCATAGAGCACTGCGGTCGTCACGGGGAGCGAGACGCGCGGGAGGCACGAAAACTGGTTGAACAATAGCCAGCGTTGCCGATCACTGCTTCAAACCATTTCTCGTCCTCCGCCGCATCTTCCGCCGTATCTTCCGCCGCATTATAAATTATTGTTATTATTCTATAGATTATAAAAATTGAAACAATTATTTTAACAATATATTATTAGGTTGGAACGAAAGTTCGTAGCGTTTTTAAATAAAAATTCAAACATGAAATTAAGACATATATTCACATAGGGGTTCATTGAATAACACATACATTATAAAAATTAATTGATTTATTGATAGTATATTTAAATATTTATATAGTTTGTACGCGCGCCGGGGAATAGCAGGGGAATGCAAAGTTCACATTTCATAATTTATAATTTATTATAAAGGTTATTTATTATATAATTTATTATAATTTATTGTAAAAGTAAACATTATACGGGCCGCCTCCTCGGCCTTCGCCGCGCGCCGCACAGTGGGAACATTGGTCCAAACTCGATTCAAAATCAAAGAACTTTCGATAGAAATGAGGTAGAGCGATAAAATTTATTTTAAATTAAAGCTCAAACTTTGCAGAATATGGGAAAATAGTGAGATTATGGTACGAACGTTTATTGATATTGAAAACATTCGTTAAACTTGTAGAATTTCAAGAAAATGTGGTTTCTCCGTTACTACGTTACTTACTAAAACATAAGGTGTCACCAGTAGATAAAAAATTCATTGATGAGAAGTAAGTTAAAATGATGAAATACTTACCATACTTCCTGTGTAAATGAAAATATAATTATGAAAAATAGATATCTAATTTAAATTACATTATAGTCACACATAGATCTACTAGAAATGATATCTACACAAAATCTACGGGAAATGATATATAGCATGTTAACAAAAATTTTTTTCCGCGCGTAGTAACGGAGAAACCATATTTTCTTGATATTCTACAAGTGTAACGAATATTTTCAAGGTCAATAAACGTTCGTACCATAATCTCACTATTTTCCCATATTCTGCAAAGTTTCAGCTTTAATTTTAAAAAAATTTCATCGCTCTACCTCATTTCTATCGAAAGTTCTTTGATTTTGAATCGAGTTTGGTCCAATGTTCCTACTGTGCGTGCGCGGCGCGGCGCGGCGCGGCGAAGGCCGAGGAAGCGGCCCGTATAATTTTTACTTTTACAATAAATTATAATAAATTATATAATAAATACCTTTTATAATAAATTATAAAATGTGCACTTTGCGTTCCCCTGCTATTCCCCGGCGCGCGTACAAACTATATAAATATTTAAATATACTATTAATAAATCAATCAATTTTTATAATGTATGAGTAGGAATATTTTAGGAACTCCTACAACTTGAGTGTGGCGTATCGGGTAAAATAATTTGACTCTAATATTTCTAATACTTGCACTTTATTACCTCTTCACAGCTCAGCTCTCGCAACTCGCAACTCGCAACTTCACTCTCTTTCGACTTTCACACTTCTGATCTGTCAGCCCTTGCGTTCGTTCCTTTTATTCAATTTCATTCTTCTCTCTCGCACTCTCATTCTCTCTCTATCAGTCTCGCATCCATTCGGAAAAGCTCACGTACGCCCTGCGTTTGGCACCCCTAGCCACTTGACGCTTGTCGCTAAGACCCAAACACTCTTCTTTCACACCTCGGCCTAATTGGCCAAAACAGACCTCCTTTCATGCAGGACCCAAACACGTTGGCGCCACGATGTCGCATCCACAGTCACTCTAAACATTTACACCCCTACATACATATGTGTTATTCAATGAACCTATGAATAAATATCTTAATTTCATCTTTGAATTTTTATTTAAAAACGCTACGAACTTTCGTTCCAACCTAATAATTTATTGTTGAATTAATTGCTTCAATTTTTATAATATGCAGGATAATTATAATAACTTAATGAAGAGTTTCAGCGACGCTACAGCGTCTCTGACTGTAACACTGAAGGTCCCAACAATATTATCTTATAATGCGGCGGATGCACAGTGGGACGAATGGCCGTTTTAGGTGGAAAAAAGTCATGCCAGAAAATAGATATAACATTCATATATGCTTCTTTGGGAATATTCACTGACCCTAATTATATCCATAATAATTCATTTAAAAGCGATATAAGCATAGAAATTAATACGTGAAAACTTCAAACCGTAATACATACGGCGAAATCGTACGTTTATATTCGTCACAAAGAAAATTGTGTCAGAGCAATAAATAAGAATCTTTAAGCTTCTATGCACGATTTTCCGTATTAATATAAATAAATGTTTACATTAATGTTCACAAAGTACGTTAGTAAAGTCCTTTACAATAATTTTTAGACATTGTTTAAGTACCAGTTTTCTACGTCATTTAGTTGACTTTAATAAAGCAGAACTAGCAGGTCTGGGTGGATCCGGTCTTGAAACTTTTTTTGTTTATAAGTTCAAACTATACTAAAGAGATTCGAACAAAAAAAATCTGCGGGATGCTACAACTTTTTACATTTCTATATCACCGTGCATACGGTGCGCCGCAGTAGTGGACTGTATGGGCATGCTAGGCGGGAATTCGTCATATAAACACACGGAGAGATAACTCACACCTCCAACTCAGAAATGTTTATTTCTTCTAAGAGTCACAGAAGAAATTCATTTAGTGCCTTCAGAGACGTGAAGCTGAAAGTATCACTTCGTTAGACTGCAGCGAGCGAAATTCTTTTCTTCTGCAAGCTTGCTTAGAAAACTTACCTTTAGTTTTAATCAGTAATTTTTCATCATACATTTTTTCTAAGTGCCATGGAGAATGTCACTACCCGTAAGTACCTATTTCATCATATATAAGTTATTTAAATAATGTTTTTTGTGAAGATTTTGATGGTTTTACAAATACCACTTTTGTATACCATGTAACCCACTTGAAAATTGAATAACTAAAAAATTCTGAAAGATCTTGCCATAAAATTTGCATAGAAGTTACTTTAGACTGTTTAAAATAAATTCTCACAGAAATTGCCTGCTGATATCTTCTACATTGATGGCATTTTATTTTTTAGATTCAACTTGTTATATTTTTTTGTAGTTATATTGTTATATTTAGATTTTATTGTCATACTTATTTAATATTACTGTTACATTTTTTATTTATTATTTAATATTATTATTGCATTTTTTATTTTTTTTATATTTGTTTATGTACTTTATATAATTTTGTTTACATAAATACTATTTTTAAAGGCTGTATATATATATGTTAAATCTAATTTCTTGACCTAACACAAAATTTGAATCGGTTTCAAGAAGCGGTTTGAAGAATTCAAAATCTATGATTTTTTTCCACCAAGTTCAATTTTCTTAAAATTTTCTTTATATTAAAAATCGAGTGCTAAATTGATGATAATAAAAAATATCTATAAAAATACACATACAATTAAAAAATTTTTCTCAGAAATTTTCTCCAACATTTTTTTTGCCATTGAAAAATTACCATAAACTTAAAGATTGAGATCTCCTCTTTACAACGACACCACGTACGTTAACATCACTAGCCGCATCTGATGCGTAGGATTTTTTTCCACCGAGAATAGCCATTTGTCCCACTGTGGGATGATACGGCGGAGGATGCGGCGAAGAACGAGAAATGGTTTGGAGCATCTCGAATCCTTGCGATCCGCCTAGACACACGTACACGCTGCCCGAGCGGTGACTGTGTGAGTGCACCTTGCGGCACGGCTAGTCAAGCCTGCTTGCAGAGCCTCCCGAAAAGACATCTTGCTGCCGAATAATGAAAATTACGCTTCGAAAACGTAAAAGTCGACCACCTTGGGGTGCAAAGCGCAATAGATTGATGTTTTATCTAGCGATTGAGACCACGTAGGGGCCCCAAATGTGCATTAGAGAGGCGGGATTCGAAAACAGACGAACCCTTGCAATCCGTCTAGGCACACGTACACGCTGCTCGAGTGTGGAGTGTGTGCCACACTCAGCGTCGAGTACACCCACACTGTGTGACGTCACGCTTGCTCCTGACTTACCGGCAACATTTACTGATGCAGCGACTCTAGAAAATGTACCCAGCTTCCCTACTGGACAGAAATGTTATTACTTAGCTTCTTCTAGCGGCCGCTCGTTCGTTTCTGGCATGACCATCGAAAAGTTGTCAAGGTCAAATACGAACCGGCACTTAAAGGGCTCCTGCCTTTCTGTAACATAAAAAAAAACAAAAAATTGTTAGCCATGATTGCAAAGGATAGAATAAAACATTAATGTAACTATAAATTTATCTTTGCTTTGAAGTCATTCTTGAATCTGCTAATATGATTTTACGTTGTCCTATTTCATTACCGCTGACACCCACGCGGTTTTATATGGTCCTCTACATTGCTATATTCAAAGAAAAAGTAGACATAATTAAAATCGTAATTCTAATTTCAATTTTGTAGGACTCAATATAAATAGTAACGTATACTTATCTCTTTTTATCGATGAATATGGTCACTAACTAAAATAAATTCCTAATAATATAAAAAAATGTTAACAACCCATTAAAAAGTATTAAAAACGCGACAAAGAAACTGGAGATAGCATTTTGGCTGTTTGTTATGAACTAAGCTAACCAACGATGAACGAAGAAAATACGACCTCACTAATTCGTAAACGCGTGCAATGTTAATTGTTTATAAATTTGCTAGCGCGATGAACTTGCATATAAACGCTTTCGCGACATAAGGGATAAATGTCTGTCATCGACACACATGGTGCGACTAGGCTCCTGTCTAGCTTTCAAGGATGTGGACACCACACACATGGAATTTAATAGGCCAGTGCCTATTTTATTCCTTTTCATAGATTTTATATCGGGAAGCAAAGAAAAAATTCGCTCAGCCTCGGCATACGAGTCCGAGTGTGGAAGACATCTGACCGTGTTTATTAAAGAAGTCAGAAGGGGGAAAGGAAGAACTTGATTCGGGTATCTTTGGGTACAGATGACTGTCCACATATCGTCAAAAGACAGATTCGACCATTGGTCTCTCTGCGACCGGGAAGTGCCGTAGTACAAAAAGTCCCACTCTTTTTGTAGATCTACAGCACTCCAATTCCCTAATTTACTAGCGACAGCTACGAGATTTTGAAGAGTTAAATCTCTGTCGCTGTTGAATAGGGAATCGGGCGGTTTGAAAGCCGTCAATTGCCTTAGGAAAACATCGTCATGAGGAAGACGATTTCTCAGTTCATTGCTTAAGGTCACATAAAACCTCAAGCAATTTTCCCGGAAGGAGGACCCCTCAACTTCCGACATTCCATCATTAACTGCCTCTTCCAAAAAATCGTGGCATCCGGAACCAAGCTCCACTTGATCTAGTGGAACTTGATTTGATTTCGACAAGAAATCCACCTTCCTCATACTAACAATAAGCTAAACCAATCTAAAAGGGATGGTTTTAAAAACTTCCGCAAAAAAAATCGAAGCAACCCTGCTGAAGAGGGATGCAACTCCTGCAACAACGTTTTCCTACTTTGGGTAGAAGGCGTTAAATCTGTTTAGAGTATCAAGGACATATTCCAAAAAGAGGAAATATCCTTTGATATCATGTCTGCTCAGGAAGGAAGAGAATTTCCTAGCAGCAGCCGAGATTTCCGAAAAGGTCTGCTCGTTGAAAAATCGGACTAAATCGTCCCAAAGATGTAAAAATCGTTTAACACACTGATGCCTAGCAAGCCAGCGTGTATCCGATAATTTTACAATTTTCAAAGGAGGGTTCTCATAACTCTCCTGAAATTGGCGAAAAATAGCAGCCCGTTTAGGAGATGCTATTGCAAACACCTTTTATAAATACTTTAAATTATCAGGTCGTTAAGTATGAAACTTGACAAATAAAACACAAATTTCAAACACATTTGTGTGAAAGCTAGACAGGAGTCTAGTCGCACCATGTGTGTCGATGACAGACATTTATCCCTTATGTCGGGAAAGCATTTATATGCAAGTTCATCGCGCTAGCAAATTTATAAACAATTAACATTGCACGCGTTTACGAATTAGTGTGGTCGTATTTTCTTCGTTCATCGTTGGTTAGCTTAGTTCATAACAAACAGCCAAAATGCTATCTCCAGTTTCTTTGTCGCGTTTTTAATACTTTTTAATGGGTTGTTAACATTTTTTTATATTATTAGGAATTTATTTTAGTTAGTGAACATATTCATCGATAAAAAGAGATAAGTATACGTTACTATTTATATTGAGTCCTACAAAATTGAAATTAGAATTACGATTTTAATTATGTCTACTTTTTCTTTGAATATAGCAATGTTGTTACGGATGACGAACAGGTGTTCAATATCATCTCTGGCAGGAACCGTCCTAGATAAACGAACAGAGCCACCCTAGATAAATCTACATAGCTGTTTAGTTTAGTTTAGGGCCCAAACATACGCACGACCAACTGGTCGTTGACAAAATACGAATGTTCACTCAAAGGGTACTGACAAGTACCACCTGTCATTGCAGGGGTATATAAGCCCTTGCATTTCTACTCTCGTGGGCTAGTACTGTCGTAATCACGAATCGTGTCGCGTCGTGCTGCATCTCGGAAGTCAACTACCAGTGAGATCGGGCTAAAGTTCCCCTTCGAATCAAAAGTTAACCGTATAGATTCCGCGAGTTCGGTGTAAAATCTATTAGGCAGTGATAAGGTTGCTCCGAGACCCCCGCATTGCCAGTGTGTCAACACCGTGCATCTAGTTTAGGTAATACACTTCTACTTTCAATTCTTTCTATTCCAAACTCAATTCATTCGCGACAATTACACAATTGTAACACTAATTCTTATAATCAGAATATATCTGTGTTCCTTGATAATTAACGCAAATTCATTAAACCCATAATTATCGTCCAATATCCTAATCGAGTAATTGAACGTCCCCACATGATACAATCTTACCGCTCGGATTGTATCACTAAATTATACTAGTTACGAGGCTTACTAACTATCCTAACAGCTCCCTGGTTTCGCATCAGGTTCGTCTGTGCTTTTATCCAAACTCCTAGCGGCTCCCCAATTTCGCATTGGGTTCGTCCGTGTCGTTCTACAACTTCCTAGCAGCTCCCCGGTTTCGCATCGGGTTCGTCTGCGTTTGACTCCATTCCTAGAGGCTCCCTGACTCCGCGTCATGTTCGTCCTCGCTGTCTATAATCCTAGCGGCTCCCCAATTCCGCATTGGGTTCGTCCGCGTACCTTTAACTAACAAACTGATACCATATTCCTAGTGCAACAACACTTCGCCGGCCACTCGTGCTGCTCGCGGCCCTGGCTCGTAACAATGTAGAGGACCATATAAAACCGCGTGGGTGTCAGCGGTAATGAAATAGGACAACGTAAAATCATATTAGCAGATTCAAGAATGACTTCAAAGAAAAGATAAGTTTATAGTTACATTAATGTTTTATTCTATCCTTTGCAATCATGGCTAACAATTTTTTGTTTTTTTTTATGTTACAGAAAGGCAGGAGCCCTTTAAAATCGATTTTCGTAACCGGAAATGCTATTGCAAACACCTTTAATAAATACTTCAAATTATATTACCGGTTCGTTAGGTATGAAATTTGACAAATGTGTTTGAATTTTAAATTTGTGTTATATTTGCCAAGTTTCATACTTAACGACCTGATATATGTAAAATGTCGTTACAATAATTATGTGATTACCAAGTTAGGAGTGATGCACATATGTATATTGAAATATATAACGTAAATAAAATATTTTATATTGCATTATCAAGTCTGTACATTATTTTTCTGATTATAAAAGTATTCAATATTATATAATACATCTACAAAAAAGTAAAGAAGTATCGAAAAAATTGATTTTGATTTTTTTAACACCGATACAATTTATAAAAAATTCTGAAAAAAATTAAGGACAATTGTTTCAATAATATCTGACTACTGAATTTTTATAAAACTGGTATCTCGTAAACTTCAATACGAAATATGCATTTTCTTCGAATGTTTGGAGATTTTCAATTTTTTTAAACATGTTTGCATAATCCGAAAAATCTGAGAAAAATCTCAGTAATGTGTGCTATTAGGTAGAATATTCATGAATTTTTTCATAATTGTTTATTCAGCATGGTTTGACTAAAAATCAATTTGTGTTGGGGGTCCTCTAGACTATCTTAACCTTAAAAATCAACGAAAAATATTATTTAAAAAATGCAAAACATATTTTAGCATGGACCATTAAACCCGGTTTTTTTTTTAAAATTCGCTTCGATATCTTTTTTAGATCAAAAGTTATAGCAAAATGTGCATTGCGCCGCGCCGTGCCGGGATTCAAATGCGCGCTGTCTTCAGAATCCGACTTTCCGACTCATTCTTCCAAAACTTCGGCAACGTGAAAATCGAAGGAAAGCGTCGGGGTTGATCAGTGGAGCAGGTAGTTCACACGGACAGAGTAGAGGTACGCTGGTTGTGTAGCGCGCGTGCAATCGAACAGGCACTCACACGGGCAGAGTAGAGATACGTTCGTGTGTAGCGCGTGCGCAGCAGAAGCAACGTGGAGCGAGGACGGTGCGTCAGAGTGGGGGGTCCCGCCGGCCGAGCCGATGGAGGGGTAGCGTCCTCGCGTCCACGATTCTGGCATCACTGGACTGCAGTGATGCCGGAAACAGTGGGCCGTGGGCCGTTCGTCTGAGTCGCTGGTTTCCCCTTCCCTGACGTATCGTCGTATCCGTGTCGACTGCGTTGCCTGTGTTGGTCCCTGTTCGCTTGCACGCGCGCTACACACAAGCGTACCTCTCAGTACCTCTACTCTGTCCGTGTGACCTACCCGCTCGACTGATAGACGCCGACGCCAGTGATGCCAGAATCGTGGGACGTGGTATTTTTCCCCTCCGTTCGCTCAGCCGACTCGGTCCCCCACTCTGATGTACCATCGGCTCCTTACGTTGCTTCTACGCGCTCGCGCTACACACAAGCGTACCAATACGAATAGGCAGCTCACACGGACAGACTAGAGGTACGCTTGTGTATAGCGCGTGCGCAGTAGAAGCAACGTAAGGAGCCGATGGTACGTCAGAGTGGGGGACCGAGTCGGCTGAGCGAGCGAAGGGGAAAAATACCACGTCCCACGATTCTGGCATCACTGGCCGACGCGTTCCTTCGATTTTCACGTTGCCGAAGTTTCGGAAGCATGAGACGGAAAGTCGGAATTTGGAGACGACGCGCATTTGAATCCCGGCACAGCGCGACGCGGCGCACATTTTGCTATAACTTTTGATCTAAAAGAGATATCGAAGAGAAATTTGGGATAATTTTTTTTTTTTAATCAGGTTTAATGATGCAAACAGAAATATATTTTGTATTTTGTAAATAATGTTTTCGTTGATTCTTAAAAGGTATAGCCGGATAAGATAATGGTCAAAAGTGTCCATCCAAATTGATTTTTAGTCACGTCATGTTCAACAGAAAATTATGAAAAAATTTGTGAATATTCTACCTAATAGCATACACGACTGAGATTTTTTTCAAAATTTTTAGTTCAAAATCGATTTTTAAACAAATCGGAAAACATAAAATTGCCGATATTATATCAGTCTTCAGTTGACCACATTTATATTATTACGTTAGTTGTGTCTCCTCCTGATTATTAATGTGTATTTTTTTCAGATTTTTCTGATTACGGAAACATGTTTTAAACCTCCAAACATTCGGAGAAAATGCATATTTTGTATTGTAGTTTTAGAGACACTGTGAGACGAAATCTGTGTAAAAATCAAAGAACTTTCGATAGAAATGAGATAGAGCCATGAAATTTTTTTAAAATTAAAGCTGAAACTTTGCAGAATATGAAATAATTATGAAGATTTTGGTACGAACGTTTTTTAACCTTGAGAAAATTCGTTAAACTTGCACAATTTTAAGAAAATTGTGGTTTTTTCAATACCACGCGCGGAAAAATTTTTTTTTTAACATACGACACATCATTTCCTGTAGATTTTTTCACGCTGATTTCAAGTCTTGTCTCAAAAGTTGTCTACGACCTCAGGATTTTGCAAAACATCGATTTTTGTGAACAAAACTAATGTAATCATTTTTTCGTTGAAATGATTTGGTAACCCACTAGTTTGAAGGAATATTGTATTCTCATATATAAAACACATAAAAAATAATCATAATGAAGTATTTGGACGTTTACTTAACGTATATCACGCCAGCGACAATCGTAGCGATACGTCAAGTGATCGTTCGTCAAGTGATATACGTTAAGTAAACGTCCAAATACTTCATTATGATTATTTTTTATGTGTTTTATATATAAGAATACAATATTCCTTCAAACTAGAGGGTTACCAAATCATTTCAACGAAAAAATGATTACATTAGTTTTGTTCACAAAAATCGATGTTTTGCAAAATCCTGAGGTCGTAGACAAATTTTGAGACAAGATTTGAAATCAGCGTGAAAAAATCTACACGAAATGATGTGTCGTATGTTAAAAAAAAAATTTTTCCGCGCGTGGTATTGAAAAAACCACAATTTTCTTGAAATTGTGCAAGTTTAACGAATTTTCTCAAGGTTAAAAAACGTTCGTACCACAATCTCCATAATTATTTCATATTTTGCAAAGTTTCAGCTTTAATTTAAAAAAAATTTTATCGCTCTATCTCATTTCTATCGAAAGTTCTTTGATTTTTACACAGATTTCGTCGGTTTGGCCCGTAGTGCGCCGCGTCGCGCTGTGCCGGGATTCAAATACGCGCCGTCTCCAAATTCCGACTTTCCGCCTCATGCTTCCGAAACTTCGGTAACGTGAAAATCGAAGGAACTCTCGGCGTCAATCAGTCGAGCAGGTATCACACGGACAGAGTAGAGGTATGCTTGCGTGTAGCGCGCGTGCAAACGAACAGGGACCAACACAGGCAAGCGCAGTCGACGGCCCACGAATATCCCATCACTGTTGCTTCTGCTTTTCGCGTTTCTGAGAAAGGTGCGCGCAGTAGGTACACACCCCTGCCATTCATTGCGTTCGAGGCGCTTTTTCGGGGTTTTGTTTAACGATGTCAGCGTGATTAAAACATTTTTGGTAATTCTTAATTTACTAAAAAAGGAAAAGCTTTATATCTATTGTATGCCTACATGTTCTCCAACAGCTGTACCTACATTAACAAAACCAAGATAGAATATTTCATTTCCATTTAAAGGAAATTAATCGCATACATATATTTATTAGACTCTATTTAGAAACTTTGTACGAATCTGACTCGATATTGTCGGGCAAGGGGTTAATGATGAGGGCTGCGCCCCACAGTGGGACAAACCGATGAATTCTGTGTAGAAACCAAAGAACTTTCGATAAAAATGAGATAGAGCGATGAATTTTCTTCTAACTCACAGCAGAAATATTGCAGAGTATATGGGAAAAATAGAGTGAGAGAGACAGAGAGATTATAGTGCGAACGTTGTTTAGCCTTGGAAATCTGTGCTAAACTTGGAAAATTTCAAGAAAATTGTGGTTTATTCAATTCCATGTCCGGATAGATTGTTTTCTTCACATGCTATACACCAGAGTTGGACAAAACGTAATTTCAATTACAATTACAATTACTGTAATTTGAAATTCAATCGAAATGTCTAAAATGAAACTAACAAAAAACATATGTTAGAAAATATGTATTATTTACTAGCGGTTCTGCTCGGTAATCGGCGCGCGATCGTCAGACCGAATCAAGCTTTACTGTATACTTCCATTGTTGTTGATTTTTACCATGTTTTTATTAGCTCGCTTTCTTGTTTGTCTGTTTGTTTTTTGCATACATTTTAAACTCTCCGCCGGAGAGTTGGGCAAAATATGTAATTAGATACTTTCGGATCACGAATAATACATACAAAATTTCTAATGAGTTACTCGAGGATTTAGATACAAAAGTATTTTATATTCGAAATTTAATCAGATACTTTTCTATCCGCAGCAGAAGGATTCGAAGCAACGGATACATTTGTAAATAGTATCTGTATCTAATTCAAAGATCCTTTTGGATCCTTCAAGATCCTTTTGGCCAGCTCGAGGCTTGCATGAACACGGGTAACCCGACGGCCAGCCCGGTATATCGTTGTAAAATCGCTAAAAATGCAGTTGCTGAACTTGGTTATTATATGAAATATCACATAATTCTTTCACGGAGCGATGCTAGGAGGGTCCGGGGCGTTCTTCCGATTAAGAAAAGACTAAACCCGATAGAATTAGGACTGTGTCTAGTAGTTTTGTTCGTGAAAGTATATTCGAAATTTGTATTTAAATACAATTTCTGCTCTTCTCTGCTGGCTAGGGCGACGAAGTGACGAAGGCCTCGAGAGCCTTGGCCAAGTGGTGCAATAAACACGGCCGGGCCCGAGGCCCCTCGTCGCTTCGTCGCCCTAGCACGGAGGATGGGAAAAAATTGTATCCAAATACAAATTTCGAAGATACTTTCACGAGTAAAACTACTAGACACAGTCCGAATTCTATCGAGTTTAGTCTTTTCTTATTCGGAAGAACGCCACGAACTGGCTCGTGTCACTTTCGCGAGAAGATTACGAAAAATAAACAAGTTTAGCATTCGCTTGTTAGCGGTTTCATGCCGAGATACCTGGCTGGCCGTGGGGTTGCCCGGCCGTGTTTATTGTACTACTATTGTGTTCTGGGCTCAGATAGCTGGATGGCCCAAAGTGCCCACCCGCCATCGCCCGAGGACAGTTCTGTTTATTCTCATGCGTCCCTATTCAGAACGTCACGTACGCCCAGTTCCTACCATAAATCCTTCCGATCTTAAGGGTCGCCTCGACATCAGCCCTTGACTTTGCTAACGGTATAGAACAGTGGTCGGCAACGGTTGCTTGTTCGGCCCGATTTCGAGCCTGCGCCTCCCGCACGTCTCGCTCCCCGTGGCGGCCCACGTGCTCAGGCCCGTATCGCATGAAATGTGCGTGGCGCATTAGGGCGACACCGGTATCGATACGTTTCCACATTACCATGGAGGTACTATCGTCAATGCGTTCTTTTTCCGTGGTTTCCCCTGTAGGCCTATTCCACTATGTCGTATGATAATTTCGGTGTATTAAATCGGAAAAGCGCACCCGGTTGAATGATGCTTCTCTATCGTCTGCGATGCGAGCAGCGACGTCTAACCTTTCATTCGATATATGATATACCAAGTACGTCTTTAAACGTCCACGAAGAAGTTTTTCTGAATGACTGAATAAAATTTTGGCAATGGAATTCAAAACTATTTTTCAAACTAATCTTACTAGTTTATTTTTCAAACTTTTCTTCCGAAATTATCATACGACATAGTGGAATAGGCCTACAGGGGAAACCACGGGAAAAAACCTATTGACGATAGTACCTCCGTAGTAATGTGGAAACCTATCGATACCGGTGTCGCCCTAATGCGCCACGCGCATTTCATGCGGTACGGGCCTGAGCACTTGGGCCGTCACGGGGAGCGAGACGTGCGGTATAGAGAAGTATAAAAGGTCCAAATACGTGCTTCCTTCGGCTGGCTAAAAATCACATAGTTGGGAGGTATACATCTGGAAGGGCCTCGCCTATTGTCTCGCTTGTTCCTTCGCGCGGAGGGTTTTACGACGGAACGCATTTATATTGTGTATACTTGACTAAATGACTTGTGTAAATGGCTGTGCTTCTTGACGGTTCTGGTGTAAGTGGCCTGCAGTTGCTTTTTTTTTCGTCCATGAATATTTTCGATCATACATATCTTCTCATTAATTTCTTATTGATTATTTGTAAGATGCAGTACGATGATTTTCCTTGTATTTTTTAGGTATTGTTTGGGGAAGAAGATTCGACAACGCCATAATTTTAAGATAGAGTTAAAATTATAATAAACGCATAGGCTTTCTTAAAAAATTTTTTTAAATATTGCATTGTCATCCAATTCTGAGCTTAAAATTTCAAGTCTCTAGGTCATCGAGAAGTTAGTTTAAAATCAATTGCAAAATTGACAGACAAACAAACAGACAGACAAGAAAGCGAGCTAATAAAAACATGGTAAAAAAGATTGAAAAGATAATAATAAACTAAAAATTATAACATTAATTGTAACAGGTAGAGAGTAGAATAAAAACAGCATATTATAAAAATAGTGGGTATAAAACATTCTATTTTAAATTTTCGTGTAGAAAAACAAGTTTTTCAACATTTTCGGACAGTAATTTAGTTCGAGTAGCTATTACAACATTTCTTGCTGTAGAAAATAATCGTTTGCTACGTGCTTGCGTTGCAGGAATATTCCTTTCATACGGATTGCTGAAATGTTCAATAATAACGATGACACTTTTGAGAACCCCAAATATTGTATTATTCTATATGCCGAGAATTTTCGGGATGGGGTTCAGAGGGAAGAAGTAACATTCAATTTTTGTTTTTGATTGTTCGACCGCGCGGATGCGTGCGAACGGGTACGTAAACGCTAATCTAATAACATCCGCGCGGTTCAAATCGCCGTGTCTGAACAGGCTCTAACGGCACTCGCGCCACCGTGCTGCCATCTTACAGCGGCCCGAAATCGGCCAAAATTCGGCCAAAATTCGGCCGAGGGCTGGTTCGGCCAAAATTCGGCCGTGGTCCAAGTTACGAGCCCTCCCGCGCGGATAGTCCCTGGTCAGAACCTTGGCCCAGTGGGCTTTGAGCCGCTTCGAGGGACCTTCAACACAGTGCCCGTCTCGCTACCTGCCCTCGGCCCGCCGGGCTCGTGTTCAGCCTGGGACGGCCTGGTTATCTGGGTAATTGTTCATAACACCGTACATAATACACTGGTACAAACCACTATAAAATGGTATCCATTAGGTCCGTAAATGTTAAATAAAATCCTCACATGTATCTGTCACGTCTGGCGACGTGTTGCCATAGGTTATAAGCATAGTTAATAAGAGTAGGATATTGTAACAGTAATTATTAATAATATTCGTTAGATATAAGTAATCATACTCCACTCCGATCACCACATCCTATTCTCACGTCATACCATACCTTCATTCTTATCTTAACCCTTGTATAATAATCATATCTTAATGTATTCCCCGTAGCCGTATCACGTAGCATTCCCCGTAATCATTAATCGCACATCTCATAACATCCGACACATAGCGTAGACCATAAGACACCTATAAATTCGACCCCCCGATCCCAAAACGAGTTCAGTTCAGTTCAGTTGTTCAGTTCGATTCAGACAGTCAGTCTGACACTTTCGTCAAGACTCCAGCGAGGCTCGTCGCCTCCTGGATGTCCCGGTCAGGACTCCGACGAGTCCTCGTTCTCATCCGCCTTCTTACGCGCTTCTAATTCATTGTAATCTTAATTCGTACGTTACAAATATAATCCCAGTATTAATTTAATAAGTGAGTCTCGCTTAGTTCACCTCCTTACATCCTCGCGGTTGTGATACTCTCCTTTCGATTCACGTTCTACCTGTTTCTGCGTTTCCAACTCGCACGTCTGAGCTTACCCAGGCTCGGTGCATTCCTCTGGTTTCAACGGGAAACGCAGAAGCCTCGCTTTCTTTCAATATATCAGTTCGACGCATTCTCTAACACGAGTATCACACGCCGCGCCGCGCCGGTCGTCATTATCAATCGCGGAAGCTCGCGCGCGTCAACGGACGCGAAACGGAGGACAGCAGCCACGGGGTATTTCCGTCAGCCGAGGACCAGCAGCTACGTGATCTTCCCAGAACGAGTGTGGATCATCGTTTTCCCTACAGCGGCCCAGCCGATTCGATTGCAGCCGTCAACGAGCAACGAGAGCAGTTCTCATCCGATTGTCCGATAAGTCGTTAAACATTTCCCTGCGAAGATTCGCGCCGTCCGAATTGTCTAGCTCTAGTCCGCCGCTTCGGGCGAATCTACTACCTGTAAGCGTTAAGTAGTATCCGCGTGTCCGCGAAAGTCGTGGTTCCCAGTCAGACGCCGGACGTACGTGCCGCGTGGACAAAAGGTTGTATCGCATTTGATCGTCC
The DNA here is from genome assembly GCA_963966675.1 of Lasioglossum calceatum. Classification (NCBI taxonomy): domain Eukaryota; kingdom Metazoa; phylum Arthropoda; class Insecta; order Hymenoptera; family Halictidae; genus Lasioglossum; species Lasioglossum calceatum. The sequence continues at coordinate 799,292 of OZ016546.1, read as the reverse complement.
AGTAAGGGGAATGGGTCGCCGAACGATAATTTCGCGTAAGCCAGACTCCGGGACGTAACATATCCACAAAAATGCACGTACGTACCGGAATCGTTCACAGCTAAATATGTAATTCACGTTTGATGCACGTCAATGTGACTTTCGCAAACGAAAAATAAAATATCGGTGAAATTAATGTGAAGTACACCCACTTAATTAACATCCTAATTGAACGTTTTAAGAAAATGCGTTTGTGCAGGAAGAATCGTACGTACACCGTACTTGGTAAAACAAATGAAGATCTAGATATGTACCCAGCAAACTGAGCAAACTCCCGCCCATACATTGCACGTTGCTGTACCAATACATTGTCTATTCTGTTTTCACGAGTTGGCGAGTCTTTCTCATTCTGTCCGTGACCGTGAACGATAAATATTTCATGTGTGTGACATTGATCACATTAGCTGTCTCGAATCAGTGTGGATGATGCAGATGCTAACTTGTACGGACGATTCTTCCTGCACAAACGCATTTTCTTAAAACGTTCAATTAGGATGTTAATTAAGTGGGTGTACTTCACATTAATTTCACCGATATTTTATTTTTCGTTTGCGAAAGTCACATTGACGTGCATCAAACGTGAATTACATATTTAGCTGTGAACGATTCCGGTACGCACGTGCATTTTTGTGGATACATGTGAGGATTTTATTTAACATTTACGGACCTAATGGATACCATTTTATAGTGGTTTGTACCAGTGTATTATGTACGGTGTTATGAACAATTATAGTGCAGAATAAACATTTGTGGATACGTGTGAGAACAATTCAAAAATTGAAAGGGCATTGACCCCTTCTACTCGATAATTCCATAGGACAGCTATTAGAAATGCCCTTGTGGATTTTAACGAGTAGGTAGGTTCAATGTGGTCCAACGATTTATGAAACATTTTCATCTCGCTGGGGTCCCAAATGAGAACAGAGGTATGCATGCATCTGTCACTTGAAACGTGACTGTCGTACTATGATGACTAAATTTTCTCCCACCTGTAGTCGAACACCCTGTATATATAACTGTATAAAGCAAGTTTTAAAGAATCCGTATTGTTTAAAATCTTGTAAATAGTAAGTTCATTGTGTAATGTGGAATAGATTTTTTATAGTTAAACATTGATTTTGTAAAAGTTTCATATTTTTTACAGATAAGCCTCCACCTATGGATCCGTTAAATGAAAATACATGTAGAAAGAACACATTTAGTCAAGAATATCGCGATATGTAATAATTTATTGTGAATAAATTTCATCTGAATATTTCTATGTATCTATTTGTGCAATATTATCCTCTTATATTTATTTTGTATATCACAGAATTATATAGAATTCTTATCGATACATACCAGGATAATGTACAATATAGTTACGAACGAATCAACATTGTAGAAATGAAAATCTTTGTAAAACTCCATTGCTTTATTAAATTAGTAACGATATTTTCTGGAATAATCTTTGGGCGAAACAACTACACCTCTTCCTTTTCTGGCACCTCTATAGACTGTTTCGAAAATATCAATCATCTCTTGTTCATCTTCTAGCGTCCAATTAATTTTGTTATTATTTCCTGTCCCCAAATCAATCATTGTATGTTTGTTTCTAAAGAAAAACATAACTGTGTACAAGGATCGTACAATTCGCACCTACAAAAAGCAAAATTTACATTAATTTTGATAATATGAGATATTAATAAAGTTACATAAAGACTATTCGATGCATAAATAGTTCAATTTTGAAAAGTTACATTTTGTTAAAGTCAGGTGCTCTCTCGTGTAATATCAACTAAATAAATCACAGCAAAGTTTTTAACCTCTTCAGCAATGTTATAGAGAAATTCATCCATTTTCATACACATTGAATCCCAATCATGACCAAATCTAATTACCTAAACAAACATCGATATTGTGTAATTCATTGACAAAATTTGACTACTTAGAATATAATAGAAAACTTACAACTACTCTATCTTCTTCGGGTCAACGACCATTGCTCCGCTTTGGAAATCTTTAAATAAATTTGTTTGCTATAGGTTATGCGGTATTAAGTATAAAATACTTACTTACTTGTGAAAAGATATATTTGTATCATAGTTTTGTTGTTCCTTATAATTCTTTATGGAACAAGTTTGCACCATTTTTCCAAATTTTAATTTTTTCCAGTATCCCAATATCGGGTTCTCAAATCCTTGGGAGTCCTCAGAGAATTTTAATTTGCACTGATTGCATCGTCTGTAAAATATAATTAAAGAAATCACAAAGTATCATGTCCATTACTTTTTAACTAACTTTTTACAGATGGAATTTACTTATCTAAAATATTTTAATCAGATTTTAGCATCCAATTGATGATTTTCATCCATCGAAAACGAACATCACCATTTTTTTCTTGACTTTCGTCTCGTATTGTCTTGAAGAATCGTCCGTTAAGGGTGCCGATCCAACTCGAGCGAGAGTGTGGTGGCACACTCACACACCGCTAGATAGTGTATACGTATACAAGGTTGCAAGGGTTCAGCCCGCGTGACGAATCACGTCTCGCTAATGCACATTTGGGGGTCCTACGTAGTCAGAATCGATAGATAAAAGATCAATCTAGCGCTGGAGCTTGCGAAAGTGGTCTACTTTTGCGTTTCCGAGACGTAATTTGCATTATTCGGCAGCTTGTAGCGCAGCGGCAAGAAGCACTGGCGGCGCGACAGTGCTGCCACTGTCAAGAGACATACATTTTCTTAAATATCGAGAGAAGTAGGATCTTTATAGAAAAGGTTGGAAGCTCCAGCGCTAGCGGGGACACATACAATGTCAATGTAACGATTATTATGTTAAACCATACCTATTTAAAACAACAGTTCGTCACGCCGCAGAAATACACCTCAAAAGGATTCGTTCTGTGAAAGTACAGCTTCGGCATTTTTTCCGCTACGAGCGCATACGTCTGTTTCACATCATTCAGTCACGACAGTCACCCGGATTCAGTCACTGTATCGGTAAAACAGAGAATGAGAAGTGTTGCCGGTAACTTGTATGGTTATACGGCTGACGATGATGCTACGTTGGTGCTCTCGAGTGAGAGTGTGTGGCGCACACTCACCGCTCGGGCAGCGCGTACGTGTGCCTACGCGCGTTGTGCAAGGGTCCAGCCCGTGACTAATCACGTCTCGCTAATGCACATTTGGGGGCCCTACGTAGTCAGAATCGATAGATAAAAGATCAATCTAGCGCTGGAGCTGCGAAAGTGGTCTACTTTTGCGTTTCCGAGACGTAATTTACATTATTCGGCAGCTTGATATCTGCCCGGGAGGCTCTGCAGGCACGACAACCGCGCCGCGCGGGGCACTCACAGACTCGCCGCTCGAGCAGCGCGTACGTGTGCCAAGGCGCGTTGTGCAAGGGTCCAGCCCGTGACTAATCACGTCTCGCTAATGCACATTTGGGCCCCCTACGTAGTCAGAATCGATAGATAAAAGATCAATCTAGCGCTGGAGCTTGCGAAAATGATCTACTTTTGCGTTTTCGAGGCGTAATTTACATTATTCGGCAGCTTGATATCCGCCCGGGAGGCTCTGCAGGCACGACTCCGTGCCGCGCGAGGCACTCACACACTCACCGCTCGGGCAGCGCGTACGTGTGCCTAGGCGCGTTGTGCAAGGGTCCAACCCGTGACTAATCACGTCTCGCTAATGCACATTTGGGCCCCCTACGTAGTCAGAATCGATAGATAAAAGATCAATCTAGCGCTGGAGCTTGCGAAAATGATCTACTTTTGCGTTTTCGAGGCGTAATTTACATTATTCGGCAGCTTGATATCTGCCCGGGAGACTCTGCAGGCACGACAACCGCGCCGCGCGGGGCACTCACACACTCGCCGCTCGGGCAGCGTGTACGTGTAAGGTTTCGGGATGCTTGAAACCATTTCTCGTCCTCCGCCGCATCCTGCACTAGGGATAGGATAGAATAGAGTACCATGGCCGTCACGGGGAGCGAGACGCGCGGGAGGCGCAGGCCTTGAAAATGTGCTGAATGGTGCCGGGGTTGCAGACCACTGTTTCAAACCATGTCTCGTCCTCCGTCGCATTCTCCGCTGTGTATCTTCTGTATTAGAAATGATTATTATTATTATTATTCTATATGCTATAAACATTGAAACAATTATTTTAACAATGAATGAGTCGGTTGGAACGAATGTTCGTAGCATTAATCAAAATTTAAAGATAAGTAACGAGTCTTTCCGAACGCGCGCAGGGGAGGAGCAGGGGAACGCAAGAGAGAGAGGGAGAGAGAGAGAGAGACTGAGATTTAATACATATATTTAAAAAATAAACGTAAAGCGTTCTAAAGCAAGCATATATAGTACAATAAGTATAAAGTATGTACAAAATATAACACGTATAGTAAAGGGAACGGGATCTCCTTGCAACCCGTAAGGGAACTAGAATAAACATACACACATACATACATACATTTTATATAAATTTATTATTTATTAAATTAAATTTTTTAATTATTGAAATACACAATGTACGGCGCCGCCGCATGGGTGCCACCGCCCTGGCCGCCTCCTCGGCCGCCTCCTCGGTCGCCCAGCTTCGCTCGTTGAAGTGTTTCTTGCGCTCCTGGTGTACGTAATATCTCTGTAAAATATAAAAAAATTAATGATAATTTTGTAAAAATAACATTGAAGGCCTAGTTGGGACCAGGGCTTGAAAACTGTTATCATATCGGTTCCGGTTCTCGAAATAGTGATGAAGAACCGAAAGGATGTTGTAACTGTTACGAGAATATCGGTTCTGGCTTACATACATGTATCGGTTACGGTAACGGCTCTGGAGAAGCGATACTATTTCGGTTTTATAATTATTATTTTTCGCTTCTGGTTTTCAATTCCCCCCTTTCGCTTCTGGGTCATTCCATGCCGAATCGATCACTTTTTGCAGGCACCATCGCCGATTTTATTCAAAATGAAATATGTTGTAGTCCATGTTAAATTAAGGAGGGGGGGGGGGGGGTTTAAGTCATGATTTTGCCAGTTTCGAATTTTTTTAGAAATGGCAGGCCTTCAAAGTTTTCAATTTTTGCCCATTTCGGCGAAAATGGGCCTCACTTACGAATTTTTATCTCAAGAACAACTGTTTGTCCAATTGAGCTAAATTTTTTTTTGTTTTATTCGGGAAGGATTGGGCTATTACAAAATAATTTTTTCAACCTCGACAATCAACTTTATAATGTCGAGAAATTTAAACAAATTCTTCTTTTGCGTTTTTTTCGATGATGGGGCTCAATGATTTAAATTTTGAAAAATATGGTTATGTTCCTTGAAGTTTCCCCTTTACAATGAGACCTTGAAAAATATTGTATCATTAAAATTGGCGTCACAATGAGCGGGTAAAGGACACCGTGTACCCCCGTTTCAGGTAGAGACGAGTCGAGCGCGTCGCTATTATGGTCCGTTGTCTATACCGCTGATCTCGAGAAAATACCTGCAGACTGTGTACGACTAAATAACGCTATTTATACCTCGAGAACAATATTAGTAAAGATTATCCATTTATTACATAGCGAGAAAAGGTCATTAGTAAAAAAAACTCCTTCCTAAGCAAACCAGCTGACACTAAGCGATCGTTTTGGTTGCCTTTTGAAGAAGCGAAGTTGCTGTACTGTAAGTAAAGGTAGCACAAGTTTGTTTCTTCATGACTTATTTTAATACGACAAGAAGTACAAATCAATCCCTTAGTGGGAAGAGCTGGAAAAGGCAACCAAAACGGATGCTTAGTGTCAGCTGGTTTGTTTAGGAGGGAGCTTTTTTTACTAATGACCTTTTCTCGCTATGTAATAAATGGATAATCTTTACTAATATTGTTCTCGAGGTATAAATAGCGTTATTTAGTCGTACACAGTCTGCAGGTATTTTCTCGAGATCAGCGGTATAGACAACGGACCATAATAGCGACGCGCTCGACTCGTCTCTACCTGAAACGGGGGTACACGGCGTCCTTTACCAGCTCATTGTGACGCCAATTTTAATGATACAATATTTTTCAAGGTCTCATTGTAAAGGGGAAACTTCAAGGAACATAACCATATTTTTCAAAATTTAAATCATTGAGCCCCATCATCGAAAAAAAACGCAAAAGAAGAATTTGTTTAAATTTCTCGACATTATAAAGTTGATTGTCGAGGTTGAAAAAATTATTTTGTAATAGCCCAATCCTTCCCGAATAAAACAAAAAAAATTTAGCTCAATCGGACAAACAGTTCGTAAGAGGGTCCCATTTTCGCCGAAATGGGCAAAAATTGAAAACTTTGAAGGCCTGCAATTTCTAAAAAACATTCGAAACCGGCAAAATGATGACTTAACCCCCCCCCCAATTTCACATGTACTACAACATTTTTCATTTTGAACAAAATCGGCGATGGTGCTGTGGCGGCTCGTGCAACGAGCACGCCGCCGGACCGCCGACATACAATGTATCGTGGCGACGATCGTCCTCGGGGAACCACAGAGGAACACTCGAAGATCGGTTCCGAGGACGATCGTCGTTTGTCAAACAGTTGACTGTCGAATCGAATATTCGACAGTCGAAGGCACACGAGCCGGCAGTCGAACTCGAGCGGGCATATCGGACGGACGTAGGTCCTCCGCACGAATAAAGGTTGTAACGAATGCAGTTCGGGAGATAATGCCGACTCAGCCGGTCGCCAAGGTTCCTTGGCCACGAATGAGTAATAGTCAGGTGTACTTGAATAAATCGAGTTTATTCGCGTTCCTTAACTTAAATAACAGTAGTTGCCCTCGCTGGGCTGGCGTACAAGTTACGCGGCGGTTTACGTAGCGCGGAGTCGCGGAGGCGAAGCGCGGCGGTACGGAGATCGCGAAGTCGCGGAGACTAAGCGCGGCGGTACAAAGATCGCGGAGTCGCGGAGACTAGGCGCGGCGGTACAGAGATCGCGAAGTCGCGGAGACTAAGCGCGGCGGTACAGAGATCGCGAAGTCGCGGAGACTAAGCGCGGCGGTACAGAGATCGCGAAGTCGCGGAGACTAAGCGCGGCGGTACAGAGATCGCGAAGTCGCGGAGACTAAGCGCGGCGGTACAGAGATCGCGGAGTCGCGGAGACTAGGCGCGGCGGTACAGAGATCGCGAAGTCGTGGAGACTAGGCGCGGCGGTACAAAGATCGCGGAGTCGCGGCGGTGTCGCGACGGGTGGTCCGGAGACCCTTAACCTACGCGTACTATTTACAGTGGACGAAGTCGCGACGGGTGGTCCGGGGACCCTTAACCTAAGCGCAATATGTACAGTAGGCGGAGAGGCGAGGTCCGACGACCTACGTCTCTGCGCGGAACCGCGGAGCGGAGAAATTGGTTGGAGGATCGGAGATCGGCGGGGCGGAGAGAAAGGATCTATCCTTGTTCAAAGGCGTTGGCCACAAGCGTCGAGATAGTCGGGAGAGTACCCACTGCGAGGGCGTGGGCCACACGAGTGAGACTGGCGGAGAAGGATATCCCTGAGCGTTGGCTACGGGGATCGGAACATACGGTAGTATAGGGGCGTTTGCCACGAATACTTCTCGTCGGATCGGACAGGAACGGCGGAACGGATACGGCGGTACGTCGGTAGGAAGAGTCTGGCTCTCGGTTGCTGCGTAAGACTGCGTTCGTGGAGTAGCCACTAGTAGCGGTCGATCACTGCTCGGAGATCCCGACTGCCTTCCCCAGCTCCGCGGCCCGTCTTTATACCCTCGCGGGTACATCTTCACTCGCGAGAAACCCCGAGTCCGCGGCGGCCATCTCGCGGCAGTCGCGGCATTCTCGCGGCTCGGCGCGGTAGTACTTGCGAGAAAGCCGCGTGCTCGCGGCCGCCATCTCGCGGCTGACGCGCTTCGCTACCGCGGCACTTGCGAGAAAGCCGCGCTCGCGGTCGCCATCTCGCGGCCGCTGCTGCTCGCGGGTTTCCGAGGAGAGAGGAGTCTCGCGCCTTTGTTATATTCGTTACATCCCCCTCCTACTTCGGGGCGCGAGACTTCTCTCTCGCGAGGCACTCACTGGTTGGTTACCCTATCTTACTCACTATCGGAACACGCGCACCTCACTTTTGTGTTCAGGTGGGACGGTATCGGGTGAACAATATCCCGTTTCTCCCCATCCGGAAGATAATCATCCCTCCGGGGATTGGCATACGGATCTGCCTCCTGGGTTGGAGGAGGTCCGTCCGTATGTAGTATGTCCACGGCTCCTCTCCGGCTGCTATTGGCCCCGGTAGTTCCCGTTCCCGGGGGACCGGAACAACCGGTAATGGTTCGGCGGTCGATTCCTCCGCCCAGGCTGCCCCTGGCGGCTCCGATGTTTGTTGGAGGGGGGTGGGGGGTTGTGTGGACGGTGCGGCGGACGTGGTTGTTGTCCCCGTCGTAGTTTCCTTCGCAACGGTGGTTGCTGTCGAGACGACCTCCGTGGTGACGGTTGCTGGTATCTCCTCCGTTGCGGTAGCCGTTGCTGCTGCGGCGGCCGGTATTGGGCCATCCCCCGTGTGATCGCTCTTCTGTGAGGTTTCCTCGGGTGAGGACGTTGCCGCCGGTGATTCTGGCAGTGGGGTTTCCAGGGCCCGGATCATCTCCTGTATCGCCTTGAGTTCCCATTCGAGGTGGGTGACCCGTTGTTTGTCTCCACCCACCGCGAGCATCCGCACCTTGCTCGGTCCGGCTTCTGATGGCCCGGTGAGGCCAGAATTCGCCTCCCCGATGCCCGTGCTGGTACCTGCCTGTGTTTCTCCTGAGGTTGGCGGCCGTATTATTCGATCGGACCGTATCCGCGGTATCCCTCGTGTCGCCTGCCGCAGGACGCTTCGTTGCCTTGCGTCTCTCGCTGCTGTGCGTATGGGTGTACGTTGCCGTCGGGCTTGGTTTGGCCACGGGGTTCTTCCCTCTCGGATGCTCTGGCGTAGCCGCGCTTCCATCGGTCGTTCCTCTGGTCGTCTTCTCAACGGTACTGCCGTCCTTCTGATTGCTGAAGATGGTCTGGGATCCTTTGCCTTCCGCATCTTGAGCTTGAGTGAGGATACTTTGGCTCTCGTCGTCTTTTATACCTGCGGCCGGTTCGTTTTCCGGGTATTCCCCCTCTTCTGTGCATGGTTTGACATCTTGGATGTGGACCCGGTGGTGCTTCCCTCTGTTGGCTTGGATCGTGATGACTGTTGGTCCGAGGATTTCTCGTATCGTGTATGGGCCGGAGAATTTTGGTGCTAGTTTCGCACAGAATCCGTTCGCCGCTGTTGATAATGGGTGTTCCCTCTTCATCACCGTGTCCCCGATTTTCGGTCGCCATTGCCTTCGGCGGAGGTTGTAATGGTGTCTCTGAGATTCCGTCGCTTTTGCTTGCGCGGTTTTCGCCAATCGGTGTCCATCCTGCAGTTTGTTTAACCTCGTTGTTCGGTGGGTGTAGTCGTCCCGGATTGGCTCCTCCCTGGTGTGGGTGTTCGGTGGCCTATCTGTCCCTCGTATTGCGAGTTCTCGGCCGTAGGTTAGGTAGGCTGGTGTCATCCCTGTGGCGCTATGTTTCGCGGTGTTGTACGCGAAGACCGCCGATGCGACTGACTGGTCCCATGCCCTGTGATTCTCCTCCGTGAACTGGGCGAGAATTGTCTTGATGACCCGGTTCGTTCTTTCCACGGGATTACACTGTGGTGTGTATGGCGGTGTTTTCCGGTGTTGGATATCGTACCGCTGGAGGAGCGCGCGAAACTCCTTGCTTTCGAACTGCCTTCCGTTGTCCGTGATAGTGGTTCGCGGGCACCCGTGCCGCAGGATGACCAACTCTTCGAAAGCCCTAGTCACTGCCGGAGCGGTGGCTTGCCGTAACGGTCGTACCTCTGTCCATTTCGTGAACTTGTCCTGGATTACCATTAACGTGGTGTATCCGTTGCTTGTCCGTGGTAGTGGCCCTACTAGATCGGCAGTGGCGACGTCCCACGGTCCCAGTGTCGGTGTTGTAAACATTTCCCCTGCTGGGGCTTGTTGCATTGCCTTGTATTGTAGGCAGCTGTGGCATTTGCGGACGTATTTTATGGCGTCGCGTCTCATTCGTGGCCAAAAATACCGTTGGGCGAGTCGATGCAGTGTTTTTGCCGTGCCTAAATGTCCTGCTGTTGGGTCGTCGTGCATTAGCCTTAGAATTTCTGGCCTTTCTATCGGGGGGATGCACCTTTTCCATGCCATCTCTGGTTGTAAACCGACGGTGTCCGGAATGTATCGGTATACCTGGCCCTGGTGTTCCTTGTACTCCGGGTTTTTGCCTAATTTGGTTTTTTCCCGTATACTTTCGTACCACGTCTCCTCTGGTTGTTCCAGGAGGTCTGCTTTTTCTGGTTGTCGGGACAGAGCATCGGCCACGAAATTTTGTTCCCCTCGGCGGTATTTGATCGTGAAGCTGTATTGTTGGAGTTCCAGGCTCCACCGGGCTAGTCTTCCCGATGGGTTTTCTATCTTCTGTAGCCACTGCAGTGCTTGATGGTCTGTGATCACGAAGAAATGGTATCCTTCTAGGTATGGGCGCATCTTCCGGATCCCCCATACGACCGCTAGGCATTCCTGCTCTGTTACGGAGTAATTTCTTTCCGCTCCGTTTAGCGTGCGGCTGGCGTAGGCTATTACTCGTTCTTCTCCGTCTATTTCCTGTGATAGCACTACCCCGAGTCCGTGGTTGCTTGCGTCCGTTTGCAGGCAAAATGGTTTTTCGAAGTCGGGGCAGGCTAGGACGGGGGCTTGTGCTAATTGCGTCCTTAGCGCTTGGAACGCTATTTCTTCGGCGTCGTTCCATGACCACCCCCTTTTCTTCTGTAGGAGCCGGTGTAGTGGTTCTGCGATGTCCGCGAAGTGGGGTATGTACCTCCGGTACCACGATACCATTCCCAAGAATCGTCGTAACTCCTTCAAATTTTTCGGTGCGGGAATGTTGCGTATTGCCTGGACTTTCTCTGGGTCCGTATGTACCCCCTGGTCGGTTACCAGGTGTCCTAGGTAACGGAGTTCGGTGCGGCCGAACTGGCATTTCTCCGGGTTAATCCGTAGTCGAGCCCTTTGTAGTCGGTTTAGTACCTCTCGTAGGTTCCGCAGGTGTTCGTCGAATGTTTTTCCCAGGACGATAATGTCGTCCAGGTATGCGAAAGCCTTCGGTTCTAATTTTGGCCCAATTACCGTGTCAAGGAGCCGCTGGAAGGTTGCGGGAGCGGAGTGTAGTCCAAACGGCATTACCTTGAATTGGTATAGCCCCCTGCCCGGTACCGTAAATGCTGTGATCGGTCGGCTCTTTGGGTCTAACGGTACTTGCCAATAACCATTCGCCAGGTCTATTGTTGAAATATACCTGGCTCCCCTTAGTTTCTCTAGTGTGGCTTGTACTTGTGGCAGGGGGTATGCATCTTTTTCTGTGACTCCGTTTACGCGTCGGAAGTCGATGCAGAACCTCGGTTTGCCGTTGGCCTTCCTTACTATTACTACCGGGGAACTCCACGGGCTTTTTGACGGCTCGATTATTCCGTCTTTTAGCATCCGGTTTACTTCTTCGTTAATGATTTCCTGCGTGGCTGGGTTGCGGGGGGTGTATCGTTGTTTTATCGGTGTCTCCGTGTTCGGCAGGATCCGGTGTGTGGCTAGGTGGGTTGTTCCCTGGAGTAGAGCGAATTTCGGTAGTTCCTCGTCCAGTAGTGTTTGTAGTAGCCTCTGTTGTTCCGCTGTGTATTTTTGTAAGCCTTCCGGACCGTTGATTATGTCGGCTTTGTCCTGGAACGTCCAGGTGTAGGGGCCCGCTGAGATTTTGGCTCCCAAGGCTCGGAGTATGTCGACTCCGATCAGCATCGGCTGTGATAGTGTTGGTAATACCGGGCATGTTACGGCCATTGAGCTCCCGCAAAGGTCGATCACGATTTCGATTTGCCCCTCTACTGGGACGGAGGAGTTGTCCGCTATTCGCACGGTCAGTTTCGTCGGGGTTGATCGTGCCCCGTTTCGTGTACACCATTCCGCTATGTCTTGGTGTATGTAAGAGCGTGTTGCTCCTGTGTCTATGAGCGCTTGAAACTTGCGCCCATAGGCGTCTACCTGTGTGAAGACCCTATTGTCCGGGCTTATTTCCGCTGAGGCATGGTTCGGTTGCTGGGCCGGTTGGTGCCTCTCCCCCCGGCTCTGTAGTCGTTTCCCGACACTTTATTGCACGGGCAGCGTATCGTCGTTCTACCTGCGGTGCCGCAGTAGGAACAAAATAATTTTTGGGGTCTTCGACATTCTAGTCGATGGTGTCCCCTCTGTCCGCATCTCCAACAGCAGTCTACTCGGCTGTAATAGCTGTTTATGGCGTCAGCTATTTCGGTTCCTGGGGTGGGATCCGTATTTTCCCCTTTTATTGGTCCCATTGCGGCGGCTCTGGCGGTACTGGCGGAGGATCGTGTTTTTTCTTCCTTTAGTATTTGTTCGATCTCTTCCGTGCGTTTTAGCAGTTCCTGGACTGTCATCCCTTCTTCTTGTCGGATGAGTTTGCGATATTCCGTCTGCAAGTTTCGGTATATTCTTGCTATTTGTTCTTCCTCCGAGAACCCCCCATGTCGGCGCATGAGTGTCTGTATGTCTACTACGTACTCCCAGGCTGCTTCTCCCGGTTTTTGTAGCCTGTTTCTGATCTCGTCCTCCATGTTAAATAAACGGTCCCGTGGTATGAACATCTTCTTAAATGCCTGTATGAACTCCTCCCACTTTGTCCATTTGTGTTTTTCGTTCCGGTACCATAGGAGGGCTTTTCCTCTCAAGATCTCTGCCAGGCATCGTAGTGTTTGCTCTGGCTCTACTCCGTAACTTTCGTGGAGATCATCCAGGCGGTCAATGAAATCGTCTGGGTTTTTCCCCTCGAAGTGTGCGCCCCATCTACTGATTGCCTTCAGTATCTCTGCTTTTTGGGGTTCCCGTGACGGTCCCGTGGCTGCGTTGTCCTTATCCATGGTTCGGATTTTTGCTGCTACCCGTGCTCGTAATTCGTCTAATGTTCCGTCCGGATCTACTCCTAGGCGTATGGCCTCTATTCGTAACTCTTCCTTCTTCAAGCGGTATATCCACCCTACCTGTGTATTACTCATTCGTGGTTCTCCCTTTTATCCAGACTGTTCGGGCGCCATTTGTAACGAATGCAGTTCGGGAGATAATGCCGACTCAGCCGGTCGCCAAGGTTCCTTGGCCACGAATGAGTAATAGTCAGGTGTACTTGAATAAATCGAGTTTATTCGCGTTCCTTAACTTAAATAACAGTAGTTGCCCTCGCTGGGATGGCGTACAAGTTACGCGGCGGTTTACGTAGCGCGGAGTCGCGGAGGCGAAGCGCGGCGGTACGGAGATCGCGAAGTCGCGGAGGCGAAGCGCGGCGGTACGGAGATCGCGAAGTCGCGGAGACTAAGCGCGGCGGTACAAAGATCGCGGAGTCGCGGAGACTAGGCGCGGCGGTACAGAGATCGCGAAGTCGCGGAGACTAAGCGCGGCGGTACAGAGATCGCGAAGTCGCGGAGACTAAGCGCGGCGGTACAGAGATCGCGGAGTCGCGGAGACTAGGCGCGGCGGTACAGAGATCGCGAAGTCGCGGAGACTAGGCGCGGCGGTACAGAGATCGCGAAGTCGTGGAGACTAGGCGCGGCGGTACAAAGATCGCGCAGTCGTGGAGACTGAGCGCGGCGGTACAAAGATCGCGGAGTCGCGGCGGTGTCGCGACGGGTGGTCCGGAGACCCTTAACCTACGCGTACTATTTACAGTGGACGAAGTCGCGACGGGTGGTCCGGTGACCCTTAACCTAAGCGCAATATGTACAGTAGGCGGAGAGGCGAGGTCCGACGACCTACGTCTCTGCGCGGAACCGCGAAGCGGAGAAATTGGTTGGAGGATCGGAGATCGGCGGGGCGGAGAGAAAGGATCTATCCTTGTTCAAAGGCGTTGGCCACAAGCGTCGAGATAGTCGGGAGAGTACCCACTGCGAGGGCGTGGGCCACACGAGTGAGACTGGCGGAGAAGGATATCCCTGAGCGTTGGCTACGGGGATCGGAACATACGGTAGTATAGGGGCGTTTGCCACGAATACTTCTCGTCGGATCGGACAGGAACGGCGGAACGGATACGGCGGTACGTCGGTAGGAAGAGTCTGGCTCTCGGTTGCTGCGTAAGACTGCGTTCGTGGAGTAGCCACTAGTAGCGGTCGATCACTGCTCGGAGATCCCGACTGCCTTCCCCAGCTCCGCGGCCCGTCTTTATACCCTCGCGGGTACATCTTCACTCGCGAGAAACCCCGAGTCCGCGGCGGCCATCTCGCGGCAGTCGCGGCATTCTCGCGGCTCGGCGCGGTAGTACTTGCGAGAAAGCCGCGTGCTCGCGGCCGCCATCTCGCGGCTGACGCGCTTCGCTACCGCGGCACTTGCGAGAAAGCCGCGCTCGCGGTCGCCATCTCGCGGCCGCTGCTGCTCGCGGGTTTCCGAGGAGAGAGGAGTCTCGCGCCTTTGTTATATTCGTTACAAGGTGATACGAACGCGAACCTGTCTAAAATCATTTCACCCGGTCCCACAGTGCCTGCAAAAAGTGATCGATTCGGCATGGAATGACCCCTCTGTATTCTGCATTGTGTTCGGCCTTATACATTCATTATTCAAGTAGTTCTTTGTTGTTATTCGTAATTTAAACTATTTTTGAATCAATAAATTTTTATAATTTTGATTTAAATCAAATGATGGGGGCAGATTTAAATCAATAAATTTTTATAATTTGTAATCTATATGCCTTATTTGAATTATCATCTGAACAACAATTTATTGTTAAAACAATTGTTTGAATAAACATTACGGAAATGATAATGCAAACAATGAATATAGAATCGAATTTCTATACAATATGAAAATTGATTTCTTTAAACATTTGCTTCAAACAATAGATTGTTATTGAGATGATAATGTAAATGATGCATGTAGAGACGACAGAGAATATTTTATGAATTTAAGAATTGTTTAAACTATGAATACCAATAGAGAACTACTTGAATAATGAATGTATAAGGCCGAACACAATACAGAATACAGAAGCGAAACGGGGGGAACCGAAAACTAGAAGCGAAAAATAATTATTATAGAACCGAAATAATATCGCTTCTCCAGAGTCGTTACCGTAACCGATACATGTATGTAAGCCAGAACCGATATTCTCGTAACAATTCGAGAGGAATAGCATCCCATACGCGGTCGTTGATAAATATCGCGTCTTTACTGTATTTGAAATTCGGCGAGGTGTAACCTTTTATGCACAAATACCATGATTTCTGTTACTCACCCAAAGCGCATCTACTTCCGGGGTGCGGGCGTGCGCGGACGATGCGAACCACGGTGGTAACGTCACCGCGGTTGAGGCGGGTGGCGGAACTGCCCTATACGATGGTCCAGGTCCAGCGACTGGAACCGCTGCCGGGGCCACCGCGGGTTCTGCTGCCGCTGCCGGGGCCACCGCGGCTTCTGCTGCCGCTTTCTGGGCCGCGAGCTGGCGGGACTTCTCCTTCCTTGCTTCCTTCTTTAGTTTTTTCTGCAACATATAACAAAAAAAATTAATGATAATAAAAATAACATAGGAAGCCTAGTTGGGACCAGGGAATGGAAACTGTTATCATATTGGTTCTGGTTCTCGAAACAGTTATAAAGAACCGAAACGATGTGTAACTGTTACGAAAATATCGGTTACAATAACACGGTTCTGGAACACCGATATTATTTCGAATTTATCATTTTTATTTTTCGCTTCTGGATTCCCTCCGTTTCGCTTCTGTATTCTGTATTGTGTTCGGCCTAATACATTCATATTATTCAAGTAGTTCTTTATTTCTATTTATAATTTAAACAATTGTCAGATGAATAAATTTTTATTATCTGTCGTCTCTACATGCATCATTTGCATTGTCATCTCAATAACAATTTATTGTTGAAACAATTGTTTAAATGAACATTATCACGGAAATGATAATGCAAACAATGAATATAGAAACAAATTTCTATACAATATGAAAATTGATTTCTTTAAACAATTGTTTCAACAATACATTGTTATTGAGATGACAATGCAAATAATGCCTGTAGAAACGACAGACAATAGAAATTTATTCATCCGACAATTGTTTAAATTAGAAATAGAAATAAACAACTACTTGAATAATAAATATATAATGCCGAACACAATACAGAACACAGAACCGAAAAATAAAAATTATAGAAAAGAGATAATATCGGTTCTCCAGAACCGTTACTGTAACCGATACATGTATGTAAGCTAGAACCGATATTCTCGTAACGGTTCGTAACATCATTTCGCTTTTACGTAACTGTTTCGAGCCGATATCAAACAGTTTGGAACAGTTACTTTCAGAAACGTTTCAGGCTCGGGGTGGAACATACATATGTGATTTCGGTGATAGTGCACAAGAGATTGCACCTCGCCGATGTTGTTCAGAATGCCGAGTTTTCCAACATACAGTAAAGACTCGATTCTTGTCAAACAGCCTGTGTTTTGCACGGACAACATATCGATATTATTTTTTTATGACCGCACCGAGAGTTCAAATGAAATCCGAACGTAGAGAGGGGCAACATACGCGGTCGTTGACAAATATGGCGACTTTACTGTATTAAAATTTCATTGAAATTCGGCGAGGTGTAACCTTTTATGCAAAATGACCATAATTTCTCTTACTCACCAGAAGCGTGTCTGCTGCCGAGGCTGGCGATGGCTTTGTTGCCGGGGCTGAGCTTGCGGCGGGTGGCCTGTCATATGATGTTCCAGGCCTGTCATATGCCCATGCGGTCGTAGCGGCCATCGGGAATTCTACGGCCGCTTGCCGGGCCGCGAGCTCGCGGGACTCCCGCTCTCGGGCCGCCAGCCGGGACGCGAATTCGCGCACCTCCTCCTCTCGGGCCAGTTGCCGGGCCGCGGATTCGCGGGCCAGTTGCCGGGCCGCGGATTCGCGGGCCTCCTGTCGGGCAGCTTCCAGTGCCGCCCTTGCACGTCTAGATGCTTCCGCTGCCTCTGCTATTGCCGTTGCCGCTTCCGGCGATAGGGGCGGTGATGGGTTGGTAGCAATTGTTAATCGCGAGAAGTTGTCCATCTACAGTGTGAAAAAAAACAAATGAATAAAAAAAATAACACACGCAATGAATATCCAAAATATCGGGCTACCAATAAGAAGTAATGAAGATATTATTAAAAATAAACAAAAACTATAGGCCAGATATTCTGGATTGGAAGGAAGAGGTTTGGATACTACTTACTTTGCCGACGGTCAAGATCAGAATGACGATCTGTCGATGCAGCCACTGCTACGTACCTCCGTTGCACGTGGTCAGAGGCAGGGTTGCCATATTTTTCGGGAGCAGGGAAAGAGTAGTCAGCGGCGCAGCTGGGCGAGGGGTGTAGCGGTGGGCACTGGTTCCCTGTTCCCGCACGATATGGCAACCCTGGTCAGTGGTCGCGTGGAATTTGCACAGAATTGCAGTGGTGGGAGGTGCGCGGTGTGTGAACTCTTACCGGCGCGGCGGGAAAATATCGGAAGAGTTCAAAAGAGGACGAAAAAGTCGTCATTGGTGACTAATGAGGTCACAACTTTTGAACGGATGGACTTTTCCGAATGCGGATTTTTTCCTAAACTTTCCCGACGAAACGCTGCGTCTAATGGCTCAAACACCAGCATTCTACGTTCAGCCGTTCTCAGTTGATGCCGTCACAAATAGACAGACACGATTTTATTATATATAGAGATAGATATGTAATAAAAAAATGTTGTGAATTTATGCAGGATAAATAAGGTGCCCCATTTTAGCCAAACTTTGAAAATTCTGTTTTACAATCGAAAAAAGAGAAAAAATGAAAGCATCTTTATGATTGTAAAATATCGTTTGCAAAGGTTCCTTATATATATATTTTTTAAACAATTACATTATCAATATTAACCAATTATATTTAATATTGATAATGTTTGATTTTGTTTGTAATTGTTTAAAAATTTTAAACATTGCATTTGGGTCGGATTGGCAAAGAAGATACTCCCACTAATATTCGGAAACTCTTAAAAACACCATAACTTTTTTAGTATTGGTATTTTTGGAGAAGTTAGAGCAGTTGGTCTGCTACACGACGTGACAAAAATTTTTGAAACAAACTGCAAGTTGTCGAAATAGCAGAGAAAATACTAAAAGTTGTATTTTTAACTTTCTTTCGTGGGCTTATATGGAAAATTTTAGAAAACACGTTTCGTAGATCTGTATCAATTAAACATTGATTAAAATTTCATCAAAATCGGCCGTCGTTGGAAAGAGCTTCAAACGTTTGGTAAAAATTGCAGTTTTTCACGATTTTCGGCCCCAGCTGCAGTAATTCCAAGGATTCTTGCATCTTTCAATGCCTGTCGTTTTTTCACGCATGAACCGATGTATGTGAAACTTTCACAATGCATATAATTGACACATATCTACAAAACGTATTTTTTAAAATTTCAATATAGGCATACAAAAGTTGTGAAATGCAACTTTTAGTATTTTCTCTACAATTCCGACCAAATGCAATTTTTGGAAAAATTTCTTTTGACATCTTGTGCTAAACTAATTGCTCTAGCTTCCCAAAGAAGTTCAAATCGCATAGTTCAATACTAAAACAGTTATGGTGTTTCGAATATTAGTGGGAGTCACTGTACATTGGACATCAGTGCAGCAGGCTCAAGCTCTCGAGCGGATCCGAGATTTCGCTCGGACCCGAGATCTCAAGAGGCCTCGTGTTACATCTGTAGATGGGTAGAGGGGTAAGGGGTTTGCGTGAGTCGAGTTGTGTCGAGTTGTGTCGTTGTTTTCCAGTTTTCGGATGCATAGGGATGCGTTTGTGCGTGAACGCTTTCCCGTGTTAAGGTCGATTCATACACACGTCCGAGAAGTCGTGCGTCGTTTTGGGGGTCTCATACACGGCACGATCCGACGTTTAGGCAACTTGAGAAGGGTCGAGACGGTCGAACAAAGGCCTAGTGCCGAAGATCGTGTCATTTGCTACCCTAACCCCAGGGGTTCTGAGAACCTTTTACTCCCCTCTACACCTCAGGAGATGCCTATGGTCGAGGCCTCCGACGAGTCGTGCAGGATTCCTCCTCGAGAATATTGTGCCCAAGTCGTACGACTCGAAGGCAGAGAGAGAGAATATAACATTTATTTAAAAAGCTATTACCTAGAATTTTTCAGAGTTTGTCGTGCTAATAGGTGGGGAATACGGTGTTAAGGAATTTTTAAACGTTATAGCAAAAAAGAATAACAATTTATTACTACGGTTACGAAAAAGAATGAATATCATCTGACAATCTCTGTACGGTGAAACAATTCGTCAAACAACTCCGGTGGAGGTTCTGAATAACATTGCCGTCCTGAAAAACATTGACGGTGGACGCGCAGAAAAATATAAAAATAATATTATTTACTATGTAGTAAAATAAGTAATAATATATACTTATTGAACAGTTATATGATCTACATATTTAGTATTACAATAATAAATTACATCATTTCTCCATAATTAAAATATGTAATAATCATTTTTTTCAGCTTTTCCAACCATTTTGATTTTTGAAATATGGAAATGCGTTTGCGATTTCATGATGTTACAGCTGAAGATAAGCGAATTGAACGACCTACTACATTATGGCCTTGAGCCCATGAATAACGTTAAAATAGTTTTTTTCTGACTTTTCGGGCCAAACACCCAACTGTGCGATTGGATTGTTTAATGTTGGACCCTGCGACTTGGATTTTTTTTTTAAGTTGGAGGAATCAAAGTAAAATGTTGTAGAAAATTGCAATCGGTCGGAGTTGCAGAGAAAATACCAAAAGTTGTATTTCGCAACTTTCTTAAGTGAACTGATATTGAAAATTTGTAAAGTACGTTTTGTGGATCTACAGGGTGTTCATTTGAAAACTTTCCAGCCGAATATCTCGAAAGGTATTAAAAATATTAAAAAAGTGTAAAACACGTGCCCCAGGATTTCGAGGGGGAAAGAGGGGGCCAGTATCAGTTTTTTATTTGGGTGGCGTTTTCAGCCATTTGAAGGTTAACTTTGTTTTTTTCAAATGGAAACCTATATTTTTTATTATGGGATCTTATAGCATGTAAAAAGACCAGCGATTTTCGTAGCATACTTTTTTTATCCGCAGGTTTCCATTTGAAAAACAAAGTTGACCTTCAAATGATCTTGAAAACGCCACCCAAATAACAAACTGATACTGCCCCGTCTTTACCCCTCGAAATCCTTGGTTTTACACTTCTTTGATATCTTTTATACTTCTCGAGACATTCGGATGGAAAATTTTGAAATGTATACCCTGTATATGAATGATATATAGCCTACCTCTGACTTGCCAAAAAATTTATGAGCATAGGATTTGTGAACATTTCCTTGGAAAATCTGGCGGCAAAAAATGTGTTACTGTCGTCCCCGAAAAGTCTCCGTACACCCTTCAAAATATACTTTTTGTACCAAAGGACTTTTAAATTACGACTGATGTAAATCACTTGAAGAGATCATAGGAAACCAAGGGTATCCAACTTCATATTAATTATGTCGTTTCATTGCTAAGAATACACTCAGTTACGAATTTTCAATGCTGTCAACATACTTTCCGCAAACGATAAAAAAGTTATTTAATTTTTCTCTGTCATTATTATAAACTTTATGTCATCTTTCGCACTACACATTCTAGTTTGTACGATATTAAATGTCATACATAAATACATATATATTTTCGATCAATTCCTAAATCATTGATTTAAAATAGAAAATATGCATTTTTGTGATGTGTCAACATATTTTCCGCGGCGACTGTATATAGAATACAATACATATATTGCATACCTTCAAACTAGTGGGTTATTAAATCAAATCAACGAAAAAATGATTTCATTAGTTTTGTTCGAAAAAATTCAATTTGTTGCAAAATCCTGAGGTCGAACTGGAAATGATGTATAGCATGTAAAAAAAAATTTTCCGCACGTGGTATTGTCGAATTAATTATGATAAGTTTGACGAATTTTTTCAAGGTTAAAAAACGTTCGTACCATAATCTCTCTATTTTTCCCATATTCTCTGCAATATATATTTCAGCTTTAATTTTTAAAAAATCATCGCTCTATCTCATTTCTATCGAACGTTCTTTGATTTTGACACTGAATGCATCGGTTTGTTCCACTGTACGTCACAGAGGCAAGAGGAGAGTCTTATCGCTGTATGCGAAGAAGTCGGGGCGTCTACAAATTACTTTACAGTAAACAGGTGTTGTCCGAAAGAGCCGCCTTCCCGCTCAATAGTAATGACCGGTCATAAACCTCTCCATGCAGAGCAGCCCCTTGGAACGGCACCTAAACAAATCGCGCCTATCATAAGGTCTGCCTATCCCCACCGCAGCCGCGGCCGTAGTCCCAATGTTTTGACTTCGACGTTGCAGGCTGCATGGTATGTGTGGCCGCTGTAACCAATATTTCGACGCAGCCGAAAATGCGTGTGAAACGAGGCCTGCCTCCTCCGCTCTGATCCAATCGGCCGCGAATTCGTACATAGAGACACGTCACCGTAGTCCTGCCTGTGAACCTTCTTCTCAAGCTCGCATCAATACAAATTCACCAGTTCGAACCCATACGAGATGGCGTCTTGCCGTGCCCTTCAATCGCGTAGTAGTAATAATATCTTAACTGCTCTGTTCCCCTATCGCTCGTACTTACGGGGCAGTGTAAAGGACTACTTGTTGGACATAAATAAATTAAAAATGTTTTTCACTACGTGGAAGGTGTAATTAAAAGACAAACGCTGTCGACCCTTATTTCAGAATGTCTAAAGAATATTCAGCAATTTTATGGACCCGAAATAACAAACAATTGAAACCTAACAGCTATTTGTAGTTACCGGAGTATTTCACATTTTATTATGTGTGCCGCACAGTGGGACCTTTCGTCGATTTTGGAGACAAAATCAAAGAACTTCCGATAGAAATGGGATAGAGAGCTGAAATTTTTTTTATTTACAGCTGAAACATGACAGAATATGGGAAAAATAGGGAGATTATGGTACGAACGTTTTTTCACCTTGAAAAAATTCGTCAAACTTGCACAATTTCAAGAAAATTGCGGTTTTTTCAATGCCACGTACGGGACAAATTTTTTTTTAACATGCTACACATCATTTCCTGTAGATTTTTTCACGCTGATTTCAAATCTGGTCTCAAAATTTGTCTACGATTTTTTTTTCAAAAAATCGATTTTGTGACAAAAAACTAATGAAATCATTTCTTCGTTGAAATGATTTGATAACTCACTAGTTTGAAGGAATATTGTATTCTCACATATAAAACATATTAAAAATAGTCATAATGAAGTATTTGGACGTTTACTTAACGTATATCACTTGACGAACGATCACTTGACGTATCGCTACGATTGTCGCTGGCGTGATATACGTTAAGTCAACGTCCAAATACTTCATTATGATTATTTTTAATGTGTTTTATATATGAGAATACAATGTTCCTTCAAACTAGTGGGTTACCAAATCATTTCAACGAAAAAATGATTACATTAGTTTTGTTCACAAAAATCGGAAATCACCAGAAATTAGAAATTTCGTTGAGGAGAATACGTAAGTTAAAAAGATTAAATACTTACCTTACTCCCTCTGTAAATGAAATTATAATTATGGACAATAAATATCTAATTTATAATACATTACACACAGCGGCACAGAGTCTGTAGAAAGTGCCAGTAGCAATGACAGCGCTACGTCAAGTGATGACGAGAAGTGAAGTGCTTGATGCTTCGTAAGTAACTCAAATCGTTTAAATACTTCATCATCCATATATGAGAATACGATACACGTTCAAACTAGTGAGTTATCAAATCATTTCAACGAAGAAATGATTTCATTAGTTTTTTGTCACAAAATCGATTTTTTGAAAAAAAAAAAATCGTAGACAAATTTTGAGACCAGATTTGAAATCAGCGTGAAAAAATCTACAGGAAATGATGTGTAGCATGTTAAAAAAAAATTTTTCCCGTACGTGGCATTGAAAAAACCGCAATTTTCTTGAAATTGTGCAAGTTTGACGAATTTTTTCAAGATGAAAAAACGTTCGTACCATAATCTCCCTATTTTTCCCATATTCTATCATGTTTCAGCTGTAAATAAAAAAAATTTCAGCTCTCTATCTCATTTCTATCGGAAGTTCTTTGATTTTGTCTCCAAAATCGACGAAAGGTCCCACTGTGTGCCATATGAAATTTGTATATGGTAACATTTTATTATAAAATTTTTTCACACTTGAACCAGTGGAAACGTTTGCAGACCAAAAGTTATCTCAAATATAGTTTCCAATAATTATTTTAAATCATTATTTATTAAGAAGGATTCACCAAGTGGCAGGAACGTTTCCTATTTCCATTATGTTGTAAAGGGAGCTACCCAAGGAGTAGTGGAGCCCATAAAAACCTATTTTTTGTGCCACGCACAGCGGGGAGCCGTCAACCCGCTGGAGAGTTATGGCCCCTGCGACTCGTCGTACAACTATTGTATCCACGACGCTCAGACTGCGTCGTTTGTGGACGGTGTCGCTTAAACCTGGGTTAGAATATTTCGTCGTACGATCGCGTCGTGGGTGTATGAATCGACCTTTATTCGTATATTTGTACGTCGTGCGTGAACGCTTTCCCGTATTGTTCGTATATTTGCACATCGCGAAAACAAGTGTTGAATATTGTTGACGCGATTGTGTGTGGTTTGTGTTGTTGAAGTTGGGTGAGCGTAGTGTACAGTGACAATGAATTGTGTAAATTCAACGGGAACTGAGAGACGAAGGGCGGCGCAGCGTACATTGAAGAAGAACATAACGTCAAACAGACTTCGAATGTCTTCGAAAAGACTTAGCAGAAAAAGACAGTATTTTCGTTGTAGGTAAGTGTTTAATCGATACATTTATAGTAATTATGTACAACAATCCCGCGCGTCGTATTGGACAGGCCACAATTTTCCTCAAATTGTGCAAGTTTAACGAATTTTCTCAAGGTAACAAAACGTTCGTGCCATGATCTCTCTATTTTTCCCATATTCTGTAATGTTTCAGCTTTAACAAAAAAAATACATAGCTCTATTTCATTTGTATCGAAAGTTCTTGGATTTTGACACAGATCTCATCGGATTTTCCCACTGTGCGCCGTTATAGTCTATAAAAATTTTTGCGAACGACCTTTTTCCATGTCGTAAAAACTTTAGTAAAGGGATTACTGTGAAGGCCCACTCTGTCCCGTTTCATCGGTAGGTTTCAGGTACGCCCTTTACCGTAATGGACTTTTCGTCATAAAACATCTGCATGCCAAATGCTAATAGGCACCTTCGGAAACATTCATCGCGGTCATTCTGCAGGCAGGAAGGAAATGTTACTTTTCTTGCTACCTGGACATTGTTAGAGTTATTTTCGACGACACTTTTGCAAAATGTATTGTCAATTGCACGTAAAAGGTCATTCCATGCCACATCGATCACTTTTTGCAGGCACCATCGGCGATTTGGTTATTGAAAGAAAAAGTATGTTTTGTAGATCGGTGACAATTAGATGCATTGTGAAAGTTTCGTCGGAATTGGTTGATGCAGGAAAAAACGGCAGCCATTCAAAGATGTAAGAATTCTTAGATATAGGCCGAGAATCGAGAAAATCTGCAATTTGTACCATTTTTATAAACGTTTGTTGCTCATTACAACGTCTCCCGATTATGACGAAATCTTCAGAATATATTCAATTCTCACAGATCTACAAAACGTATTTGTTAAATTTTCAATACAGATACAGAAGTTCAATACACATAAAGAAGTTGCAAAAAACAACTTTTAGTATATTTTCTACAATTTTGGTCAATTGCAATTTCTGAATAAATTTCTTTTCTCATCCTCAAGTAAACTAATTGCTCTAACTTCCCAAAAAACTTCAGATTTTGCATAGTATAATATTTTTTAAAACGTTCGAATATTTTTCCGAGTAACTGTATTTCAGAAACCAAACCTTTCCCACAATTTCTTCTGAAATGTGGGACGCTTGTGTTCCTACATTTTCAGTCAGGTACAACTAGTATTCCAGATGTTTTTTTTATTACTATTGCAGTCACGCCCGAGGTCCGTCGTTTTTGTAAACGCGAGCTCCTCGAAGGTTATTCTCGCTCAATAGTGATTGACATATCATAAACCCCCAGATGAGAACCGCCAAGGGTATTACGGCCCGCGCGACCCCCGTCGCACAGTGGTGTAAAAACCCCGTTTTCCTAATCCAAAATCGCAGTTGAAATCTTTTTATCTTTTTCTAAAATGTTAAAACGAGCTTAACTTGCTATTGTTATAATCTAACAGAGATTTTTCTGCAAAATCAAACAGTTTTACGACAACCGGCAAACTGGCTTCGATGAAATTTTGAAAAGAATAATTTTAAAGTAATTTCTTTCTCTATCACTCAATCATTGGCAAGTTTTGCAAAATGTATTGGCAATTGCGCGTAAAAGGTTACATCACATCTATTTCGATGAAATACAGTGACCCGAATTATACGTACTATACAATTTTAACTTTTTGGGGAAGCTAGATCAATTAGTTTACTTCAGGATGAGAAAAGAAATTTTTTCAAACATTGCAATTGACGAAAATTGTAGAAAAACTACTAAAAGATGCATTTTACAACTTTTTTATGTGGGTCTATATTGAAAATTTAACAAATACGTTTTGCATTGACTTTAATCAATTTTTTAATACTGTTTGACTAATATTCACCCATTCGTCCAAGATGCACTATTTTAAATCGTTAATATTTTAGAATTGTCTGCTATTTTGGTACACAGCTCTGGCAAGATGTCCTCAACAATTTTCAATAATGTTGAGGTTGGAGATCTTGCTGACCACTCAAAAACACGAATAATTTTTGAAGAAAAGTATTTCGTCACCGCTTTTGCCGTGTGGACTGCGACATTATCTTGTTGTAAAATGTGTTTATTTGCAGTAATTCGTACAGCACAAGTGTTTAGTTGTTCATTTATCATTTCATTATACCGTTCACTATTCATTCGTCTTTTTATAAATTTTATTTCTGTTTTACCCCAATATCCAATATCCAATAGCTAAAAAATTGCTGTTCTTCATTCAAATCATGCTAGTAATAACCGACTCCGCCCCGTCTGGACCATCCAAATCTTTTTTCGTCAGTAAATATGACTCTTCGCCGCTTTGTCCTCATATTTATATACTTTTCGACAAATTGTAAGCGGAACGCATTTTTGTAATGCCTCGTACAGACTTGAATTCTTTATATTATGAATGTTTAGGATATGATATCTATCCTGCAAACAGATTTGCAAGTGCCACCCGTTTGCGTTCGTGCGCGCCGAAATGCGCGCCGTCGTTCCCAGAGCTGATGGATACACCGCGGGCACGAATGCGCGTCGAAATGCGCGCGGCGGCGCACAGTGGGGAAAAGTGACTTGCCTCGCTTCAAAAAGAAATAACTTTCGATAGAATTGAGGTAGAGCGATGATTTTTTTTTTAATTAAAGCTGAAACTTTGCAGAATATGGGAAAAATAGGGAGATTACGGTACGAACGGTTTTTAACCTTGAGAAAATGCGTTAAACTTTCACAATTTACAGAAATATGTGGTTTCTGCGTTACCACGGGCAGTAAAAAATTTTTAAAATTTTTGCTATATATCATATCCCGTAGATTTTTCTACGATATAAAATTTGTCTACGACCTCTGGTTTTCTCAAGAAATCGATGTTTGTGACAAAAAAATAGTGAAAAATCATGTTTTCGTTGAAATGATTTTATGACACACTAATTTGAACATACGTACATCGTATTATCATATATACAACACAATATAAATAATAGTAATAAAGTATTTGAATGTTTTTTAAGTTACGAAACACATGAAGCACCTCACATCTCGTCATCACTTGACGTATCGCTGACATTACTACTGGCACTTTCTGCAGGCTCTGTGTAGCTGTAATGTATAATAATATGAATTAGACATGTATTGTCCATAATGATACTCTTATTTGTAGAAGAAAATTACATGAAAATAAACTTTTTTATCGATTTCTAAGCAATTTGAAGAAATAAAAATTATTGTAAAGGATAATAAAGAATAATATATGTGCCAAGCTTGGTGTTCGAGTAGACCAAGTGTTACAAGGGCATGGCACAACAAACACTGGCAATGTCGCTAGAAGATGCTTCGAAAAACCAGCAATATTTGCAGAAGCTCTGGAAATTGATGTTCAATTTGTAAAAAATATTGCGACAATATTATTAGTGTTTAAAAGCCTTTAAAAATAAGAGAGCTTGAACAGTTCTGCTGGCAGACGTATTGTCTCCACTATACACAATTTCCATGGGCTCGAATGAGCTCAACGTTAGATAAATTAAACATGGTTGCGAAATAGCACAGCAGTTTCTATTGCCAATAGCGTACTATTCAGAGGATGCGAACGAGTCATGGTATAAGCTTTACAGGAAGAATATGATTCTTCATTCCAGACAAAATAGTCGAAAAAACAGATTGTTAGACGTTTTTAATCGAGCAGTACAGTTAACCGATCCTAAAATATCACTGATCATAAAAGAACGATTACAATTCTATCGAAGAAATCAAGTTGCACCAGAAGTTAGAAACTTCGTCGATGAAAATATGTAAGTTAAAAAGATTAAGTACCCACCTTCTTCTATAAATAAGAGTACAATTATGAACAATACATATCTAATTCCTATTATTATACATTAAAGCTACACAGAACCTGCAGAAAGTGCCAGTAGTAATGTCAGCGATACGTCAAGTGATGACGAGATGTGAGGTGCTTCATGTGTTTCGTAACTTAAAAAACATTCAAATACTTTATTATTATTATTTATATTGTGTTGTATTTATGAGAATACGATGTACGTATGTTCAAATTAGTGTGTCATAAAATCATTTCAACGAAAACATGATTTTTCATTAATTTTTTGTCACAAAAATCGATTTCTTGAAAAAACCAGAGGTCGTAGACAAATGTTGAGACCAGATTTGAAATCAGCGTGAAAAAATCTACGGGAAATGATATATAGCAAAAATTTTAAAAATTTTTTACTGCCCGTGGTAACGCAGAAACCACATATTTCTGTAAATTGTGAAAGTTTAACGCATTTTCTCAAGGTTAAAAACCGTTCGTACCGCAATCTCCCTATTTTTCCCATATTTTGCAAAGTTTCAGCTCTAATTTAAAAAAAATTCATCGCTCTATCTCATTTCTATCGAAAGTTATTTCCTTTTGAAGCGAGGCAAGTCACTTTTCCCCACTGTGCGGCGATCGTGGCACCGTTCGATGCGCCGAAATGTACGCCGAAATGCGCGCCGTTCGTAGAATTGTTCGTCGAACTGTCATAACATCTCGAATATCTAAAAATTCAAGTCATTTAATCTCGAATCTGAATCTTTAATGCTTCGTACAGACCTGAATATTTCACTTTGAAACTTTAATTCACTCAATAAACTGCCAACATTTTCTGTATTTCTTTGTGTCGTATACGCCGTTGCAGCTCCCATAGTTGTTTGCAAGAAATTCTGGAAATAGCACAAATCAGTTACGTTTGCCGTTCGCCGTTCGGCACGCCGAAATGTTTGCCGAAATGCGCGCGTTCGCCGCGCGGTTCGTCGCGCGATTCGTCGCGCGATTCAAGTCTGTACGAGGCATAAAACACAACGTACATTCTTTACGTTAGTGTTTACGCCAACACTTTCGGCGATTTATCTCGCAGTCATCCTCGAATTTGATGCTGATGTCAATGTTGCACGTCTTTCACGGGGGCGGCAAGAACTCTTCTTTTTCCCGTAATTTTCAGGAATTTTTTACGAGCTCATAATAACTTTTCGGCATCTATTTACAAATTTTTGATATTTGTGTAATTCAAGGCCTCGGTCGCCGTGGCTAAGTGGTGCAATAAACACGGCCGGGCAACCCGACGGCCAGACAGGTATATCGGCGTCAAACCGCTACTAACAGGTTTGGGTGTTTCCGAACAAATAGGGATTACTTATTGTAAGGTGAATTTGCTTATAATCTAATAAGTGCAGAAAAGCACGGAAGGTGAAACTGTACATTTGTTTTTTGATCTTTGTATCAATTTCTTTTTAGAGGTAATCGAATGATCTATATTTCCAGATGTAATGTTGATGCTGTAGAAATGCTAATCAAGTTGATTTCGATTTTTAATTATTTCTGTAAAATGCTTAAAGTTCATCAGTGCCTTCCATGCAAAATCTGCAATTTTTAGATTTCTAGATGTTTTTGATTTTTTCCAGCAGGATTTTCAATTTACAAATATTGAACGAATTGCAGACTATGCACTTGTACTGTGCATTTGTTCTTTGGTTTTCTGTGTGTGTCTGTTATGTTGTGCATAAATTTTTTTGTTTTCTCCCAAAACGTTTTTTTTTATTCTGTTTGCAGACAGCAGCGGTTAGCGAGGCTTGCCCTGGAAGAGCTGTCAACGGCTGCGGAAAATGGAGCGCCGGTGTCTTTCGTGGCAATGGCCGAAGATAACGAAGAAAGGAATGAAGCACCGGCATCGAGTGTATTAGAAGAGAAAATGGTGTGCGACACCATCTCCGTGGGAATGCCCGAAATCGTGGAAATCGAAGAAATCCAAGAAGGAAATGCAGCGCCGGAGTCAAATGGACTCGAATATGAAAAGGTGTGCGACACCATCTTCGTGGGAATGCCCGAAGAAGCCGTTGATTTTGAAGAGATGGAAATCGAAGAAATCGAAGAAGCAAATACAACGCCGGCGTCAAGTAGTCTCGAAGAAGAAACGTTGCGCAACATGGCAGAAGATGCTGAAAAGAGGTCAGATCGCGACATGCAGACAGACACTGCCACCAACGAAGAGGAGCACCTCGTCGTGGGAAAAGAAACAACGACCACGTCACAGGCGGAATCGTGCCCTTCGGACGGGTTCAGCATCGTTGACATGCACCACGTCTTCGAGCAGATACAAGAGCAGGGCAATAAGCATAAGACAGAATTCAAATGTTCGACGGCGGATCTCGTTATCAAACGTACAAAGAGATTGGGTCTGAAGACGACCCTGGTTTTAGAATGCAAGGTGTGCAAGTACATAGGCGAAGTTGATAGCCAGCGTATTGACAGTGTAGACATCAATCTAGGTGCAGTCGCCGGAACAATGACCACCGGAGGCGGATACGCACAAATGGAGGAATTTTTGGCAACCATCAACGTCCCCTGCATGACAAAGCGGCAATACCGTACAGCTCACGACAGGGTCGTGGACAAATTGGAAGTTGTTGCGGAAAAAGAAATGTTGGCAGCGGCTGAAGAAGAACGAAAGCTAGCAATGGAAAGAGGCGATGTGCTAAATGGAACTCCACACATTCCCGTCGTGGCTGACGGGAGCTGGTTGAAGAGATCGTACCGAACAGGAAAGTACGACTCGACGTCCGGTATCGGCGTGATAGTTGGGTATCACACCAAGAAGGTGCTATTCACCGGAGTGAAGAATAGAAACTGCCGCATTTGCTATCTTGCGGCGAAAAATAAAACAGAAGCGCGTCAACACAAATGCTTCAAAAATTGGGGCAGAAACCAGACATCGACAAAAATGGAGTGCGACGCCATCGCAGAAGGTTTCAACACCAGCGTGGAGAAACTCGGATTAGTGTACTCAACACTGATTGCTGACGGCGACAGCAGTGTGTATAAAAGAATTGTGGACTGCGATCCATACAAAAACCTGATCCGCGTGAACAAGATCGAGTGCACAAATCATTTGTTGCGCAACTTCTGCAACAAGATAAAAGATGTTGCGAAGAAGACTGTGGCCGGCAAGTACAGGAAAGCCGTAGAAAATTATCGGCGGATGCGCACGGATATAATGACAGCTGCTCAACACTGGTCGAATGAGAATTTGCCAACAGAAGAGAAAATCAAACGCTTGTTTCAAGACATCGTCAATATGCCCAGCCACGTTTTCGGAGAACACAAAGAGTGCAGCAGCTATTTCTGCGATAGAACTCTGAAAGAAGGAGAAGTTAACATTGTTCCCGAGTTAACAAGAATGGGAGTGTATCGACAGATACAGGAAATTGTCCGGTCGATAGCGAGGCACTCTGCAAGCCTTCTCCTTCAGAGCAACAACAACGCGGTGGAGAGTATCAATGCCATCATCGCGAAGGCCACTGGTGGAAAGAGACTCCATCTCGGCGAAAGAGGATCCTACAACGCAAGAGTTGCCGCTGCTGTGATCCAGTACAATACAAAAGAAATATTGTCTCGTCTACAGAAATCGTTTATGAACGTGCCTTCACAAGTTTTGGAGAACTTTGAGAAACGACGAAAAAAGGAAGCATTGAAATGCGCTGAAAAGAAGAGTGACAGCAAAAGGACATATCGGCAGTTTCGTGCAGTCAAGGATTCCGATTACGGACCGAATGCAGAAAAGGCAGACATGGATGGACCGATGTATGACCTGCACCTGAAAGAGCATATGAAAATGCTAACGGATTGGCAGCAAGATAGGGAAAAGATCGAACGCGATACCGTTGGTCAGAATGAAAACGGAGATTGGCTGTATAAGAAATCAAAACTTTTGACAGCGTCGAACTTTGGCGCAGTGTGCATCCGACTCAAAGCTACGCTGTGTGCAAGTCTGGTAAAGAAAGTGCTCAGCCCAGAGGATCTATCAAACGTTGCTGCGATAAAATACGGACGTGACCACGAAGATATTGCTCTCAAAGAATTGTCGGAAAAGGAGAGTATAAACATAAAAAAATGCGGCATTTTCATCGACGCATCGATACCCTATTTGGGAGCATCGCCGGATGGTTTGATCGATGACGACGGTATTGTTGAAATAAAGTGCCCACTAAGTGCGGAAAATGTAACGCCAGAAGAGGCACTACATACAGTAGAAGCCGTCAAAAGCATATTCACAGATAGTACGGGTAGCGCAATGCACAAAACACACAAATTCCACTACCAAGTGCAAGGCCAATTGCACATAACGGGCAGAAATTACTGCCTATTTGCTGTGTGGACAAGGAAAGGGATAAAGTCAATTCGAGTTAACAGAGACGACGAATTTTGGCAACATAAAATGGAGCCAAAATTGTCGCAGTTTTATTTAGATTGTATGCTGCCCGAAATTGTCGACAGCAGAAACGCGAGACGCATGCCCATTAGGGAGCCTCAGCGTATCCTAGACTGCAAAGCAGAACAAGAAGCACGAAAAGAAGCAAAAAAAAAAAACAAAATTGCAACTGTCCGACGTCGAGGTCCAACTATCCGAAGCAATGTCGAGGTCCGCTTACGAGTGAAGCTGATTCCACCACCTAGCAGTGGAAAATTGTAAAGGTATTTAAAAAGTTTAAACTGTCCGACGTCGAGGTCCGCTTACAAGTGCAGTACCACTGTTTCCATCAGCTGGCACTGCACAATTGTAAAGATATTTAATAATTGTCCGACGTCGAGGTCCGCTTACAAGTGCAGTACCGCTGTTTCCATCAGCTGGCACTGCACAATTGTAAAGATATTTAATAATTGTCCGACGTCGAGGTTCGCTTACAAGTGCAGTACCACTGTTTCCATCAGCTGGCACTGCACAATTGTAAAGATATTTAATAATTGTCCGACGTCGAGGTCCGCTTACAAGTGCAGTACCGCTGTTTCCATCAGCTGGCACTGCACAATTGTAAAGATATTTAATAATTGTCCGACGTCGAGGTCCGCTTACAAGTGCAGTACCACTGTTTTCACCAGCTGGCACTGCACAATTGTAAAGATATTTAATAATTGTCCGACGTCGAGGTTCGCTTACAAGTGCAGTACCACTGTTTCCATCAGCTGGCACTGCACAATTGTAAAGATATTTAATAATTGTCCGACGTCGAGGTCCGCTTACAAGTGCAGTACCGCTGTTTCCATCAGCTGGCACTGCACAATTGTAAAGATATTTAATAATTGTCCGACGTCGAGGTCCGCTTACAAGTGCAGTACTACTGTTTTCACCAGCTGGCACTGCACAATTGTAAAGATATTTAATAATTGTCCGACGTCGAGGTCCACTTACAAGTGCAGTACCGCTGTTTCCATCAGCTGGTACTTCACAATTGTAAAGTTATAAAATAATATAGTTCAAGGATCGTATGTGATCCAGAAGCTTACCGACATCGAAAAATGTTGCAGTGTGCGACACAGTGGAATAGGCCTAAAGGGGATACCACTGGAAAAAAAAAACGCATCTACAATAGTACCTCATGGGTGATGTGGAAAACTATTGACACGCGTGTTGAGAGTAATTGTAATTGTTAATAAAAAGAAATAAATTATCTAGAATGTGTACATTTTAATTAACCACGCTTTCCTTTGTGTTCCCCTACTGTTCCCCTGTGCGCGTTCCAAATATATATCTAAATATATTGTTATTAAATAGTCTTTTGATCTTTGAAACCAAATATAAGCTTTAAAAATTATCTTTCAATTTTGATTTCCAAACGCTACGAACTTTCGTCCCAACCTACTAATTTATTACCTATTAACATATAGAATAACAATAATAATTAATAATGCGGAAGATACACAGCGGAGAATGCGACGGAGGACGAGAAATGGTTTGAAACAGTGCTCTGCAACCCCGGCACCATTCAGCACATTTTCAAGGCCTGCGCCTCCCGCGCGTCTCGCTCCCCGTGACGGCCATGGTACTCTATTCTATCCTATCCCTAGTGCAGGATGCGGCGGAGGACGAGAAATGGTTTCAAGCATCCCGAAACCTTACACGTACACGCTGCCCGAGCGGCGAGTGTGTGAGTGCCCCGCGCGGCGCGGTTGTCGTGCCTGCAGAGCCTCCCGGGCAGATATCAAGCTGCCGAATAATGTAAATTACGCCTCGAAAACGCAAAAGTAGATCATTTTCGCAAGCTCCAGCGCTAGATTGATCTTTTATCTATCGATTCTGACTACGTAGGGGGCCCAAATGTGCATTAGCGAGACGTGATTAGTCACGGGCTGGACCCTTGCACAACGCGCCTAGGCACACGTACGCGCTGCCCGAGCGGTGAGTGTGTGAGTGCCTCGCGCGGCACGGAGTCGTGCCTGCAGAGCCTCCCGGGCAGATATCAAGCTGCCGAATAATGTAAATTGCGCCTCGAAAACGCAAAAGTAGATCATTTTCGCAAGCTCCAGCGCTAGATTGATCTTTTATCTATCGATTCTGACTACGTAGGGGGCCCAAATGTGCATTAGCGAGACGTGATTAGTCACGGGCTGGACCCTTGCACAACGCGCCTAGGCACACGTACGCGCTGCCCGAGCGGTGAGTGTGTGAGTGCCTCGCGCGGCACGGAGTCGTGCCTGCAGAGCCTCCCGGGCAGATATCAAGCTGCCGAATAATGTAAATTGCGCCTCGAAAACGCAAAAGTAGATCATTTTCGCAAGCTCCAGCGCTAGATTGATCTTTTATCTATCGATTCTGACTACGTAGGGGGCCCAAATGTGCATTAGCGAGACGTGATTAGTCACGGGCTGGACCGTTGCACAACGCGCCTAGGCACACGTACGCGCTGCCCGAGCGGTGAGTGTGTGAGTGCCTCGCGCGGCACGGAGTCGTGCCTGCAGAGCCTCCCGGGCGGATATCAAGCTGCCGAATAATGTAAATTACGCCTCGAAAACGCAAAAGTAGATCATTTTCGCAAGCTCCAGCGCTAGATTGATCTTTTATCTATCGATTCTGACTACGTAGGGGGCCCAAATGTGCATTAGCGAGACGTGATTAGTCACGGGCTGGACCCTTGCCTTGCACAATGCGCCTAGGCACACGTTCGCGCTGCCCGAGCGGCGAGTGTGTGCCACACACTCTCAATCGAGCACACCGACGCAGTGCACGTCAACCGTATAGTCTGATATAGTCTGATGAAGCCTGACTTACCGGCAGCATTTACTGATGCAGTGACTCTTGTCCCCGCCGAGATGGTATCTAGTTGGCGCTGTTTACTGATGCAGTGACTGCTGTCACCACCGAGATGGTATCCCGTTGGCGCTGTTGTACTTCTCGACATTCAACTGTAGAAATTGTATCCAGCTCCCCTACTGGACGGAGCTCAAACTAATTTCGAGGTCAAATCTGGATCGGGTCCCTTAAGAGGACGTGGGACCGACAGCAAAATATTTTTGTGACTTCAGCGACAGTTGCGGCAGAATGAAGAAGCTCCTGGACAAGGATAGAGAGCTCCTTGTCTCTCCTGCAGGGCTGCGACGGAGAGGGAGATATGTCGCTCGCAGGAGAGACAAAGACAGAGAGTAACCGAGCAGTTTGAATTTCGATGAACGCACTCCCATTTCCTGAAGCGAAGAAGCAATATTTTTGGATGCTCTTTGCGTTGAAATGTTCTCCGTGTTATTTCGGATCCCCTCTCAGAGCCCTTTTTTGGAAAAAGTGTACTGAAAAAATTTTCTTCTATAAAAACGTACGCTATTATTGTTTATAAACTTACAAGAGACAAATTGCAAAAAAGGGCTCTGAGAGGGGATCCGAAATAACACGGAGAACATTTCAACGCAAAGAGCATCCAAAAATATTGCTTCTTCGCTTCAGGAAATGGGAGTGCGTTCATCGAAATTCAAACTGCTCGGTTACTCCCTGTCTTTGTCTCTCCTGCGAGTACATATCTCTCTATCCTTGTCCTACTTCATCCGCAGTTCACCTCTACGTAGATGATTGATAGAGGCAGCACTTTCCATCATCTGTAGTAGTAGATGGCGCTAGTTTGGGTCCCACGTCCTCTTAATCAACTTTTCCTAATAATTTTACACAATTACCCTGATAGCCAAGCGTGGCCGGAGCACGTGGCGAGCGGCGTGGTGCCGGACAGGTGGCGGCCACATCGTCCCAAACCGCATGCTTTAGAGTGCTCGGCACTGCTCGGCACCGATTGTGGAGGGAATCTGGCGAGCATGCGCCAGCCCACCACCGGCTCAGCACCTATGGTCATAGTTGCAATCGCACGTGACCGGAATCTCACGTCAGACCACGTAGCCGGCAGCTACTTCGGGCCAGGTGGAGGGCATCAGAAGGCACCGTGTGGCTTCCACTGGATTTTGGGTGGGGCGGCGGATGCCGTTATACAGGGCAGCACCGTCGGTGAGGTTATGTCGGTAATGTCGGTGAAATGAATTTCTACACATCGTACAAATATGTAGCGGTCTTCCTTTTTACCGACAATTCCAAATACCGATTGCCGGTTATGAACGAATATTCTAAATATAAATAATAAACCCCATATATAATGTTAAATTTTATTTATTCTGTTATATATCTATATTATTTTTCCTAGACTGCGGATCTTTGAGCAAAATAAAAAAATTGTCTGCATCGATTGCAAGAATGCAAGAGATGGAAACCAATAAATTGAATGTTATACTTCTTCCCCCCTTTGCTCCGTACCATTTTCTTTGCAGTTACATTAAGATTAAAACTACACATAAACCAATAAACTAGTAATATACATTTATTATCCACTAATACGCACAGTTACACGAATTAATATTCGGACGCTCTAAACAAGACGATAACTTTCTTAATATTGTGCTGTACGATTTGAATTTTTTTGGGAAGCTAGGGCAATTACTTTACTACAGGATGTGCAATTTTTTTTTTTAATAGCAATTGATCGGAATTGTGGAAAAAATACTAAGAGTTGCGTTTTACAACTTTTTAATGTGGGCCTATATTGAAAATTTAAAAAGTACGTTTCGTAGGTCTGTATAAATAATATGCACTGTGAAAGTTTCATCGAAATCGGTTGATGCGGGGAAAAACGACAGGTCTTGAAAGATGTAAGAATTCTTCGTTATAGGCTGCAAATCTGGGATTTTTACCATCTTTAAACGTTTGTAGCTCATTGCAACGTCAATCGATTTTGACGAAATTTTCGGAATATGTTTGGTCGACACAGATCTACAAATCGTATTTTTTAATTTTTCAATATAGGCCCACAAAAAACAGTTGTGAAATGCAATCTTAGTATTTTTACTGCTATTCCGATCAATTGCAATTTTTGAAGAAATTTCTTTTCACATCTTGTAGTCAACTAATTGCTCTAGCTTCTCAAAAAAGTTCACATCGTATAGTACAATATTTAAAAAATTGTCGTCTTTTTTAGAACGTCCGATGCAGTTCGAGTCACTGCAGTTCGAGCGTGGGGTCTAACACAAAGTCCCAATTGTTTAGGGCAGTGTGGCCTTGGGTTGCATACCCTCGGCAAGTTTCACTCGTCGCATCCTCATAAACATGACCTTTCCGAACGATAGCTGGATGGCCCAAACCCTCCATCGCCCGAGGACGGTTCTGTTTATTCTCATGCGTCCCTATTCAGGACGTCACGTACGCCCAGGTCCTACCATAAATCCTTCCGATCTTAAGGGTCGCCTCGACATCAGCACTTGACTTTGCTTAAAACACGTTGACGCTAACACGGCCAATTCTGGACCTGCTTCACGTTCTAGCTATTTTCATAGCTGCATGCTGCCGAATAATGCAAATTACGCCTCGTAAGCGAAAAAATAGGACTTTTGAGGCAGATAGCACCCTAGATCGATCTTTTATCTAGCGTTTTCCTTGCAATCCTGGAAACGAGTCTACTCTCTTTTAATAAACTAAAGCAAGGATTTCACACCAAGGAGTATGTTCGGTTGCAGGTTGCTACGTTTCTAAAGTTTAGTACCTTAACGGTATTGAGAAGTACAAAAGGTCCAAAAACATGTGGCTACATCGGCTGTGCTTCCTTCGGCTGGCTAAAAATCACTTAGTTGGGAGGTATACATCTGGAAGGTCTTTAGCTGAATCTTTTATTACGGTCTCGCCTGCTGTGCCGCTTGTTCCTTCGCGCGGCGAAGGATGTTCCACCACCGGGCAAACCCTCGGCCATCCAGGTATCTCGGCATGAAACCGCTAACAAGTGAATGCTAAACTTGTTTATTTCTTATAATTTCCTCACGGAAGTGACACGAGCCAGTTCGTGGCATTCTTCCGATTAAGAAAAGTCTAAACCCGATAGAAATCGGACTGTTTGTAGTGGATTTATTCGTGAGAATATCTTCGGAAAATATATTTAAATACATTTCATGCCGAGATACCTGGGTGGCCGGAGTTTGCCCGGTCGTGTTTATTGCACCACTTGGCCAAGGCTTCCGAGGCCCTCGTCGCTTCGTCGCTCTAGCCCAGAGAAGGGGCGAAAATGTATTTAAATATTTTTTCCGAAGAAATTCTCACGAATAAATCCACTATAAACAGTCCGATTTCTATCGGATTTAGACTTTTCTTAATCGGAAGAATGCCACGAACTGGCTCGTGTCACTTCCGTGAGGAAATTATAAGAAACTAGAGGGATATTGTTGCTCGCTCGCTCCGCTCGCTCGCGAGTGAGGTTATTGTTGCTCACTCGCTTCGCGAGTTCGCGGTTCGCGGGTACGACTGCTCTTGCGAGAGGGTTATTAGTACCCATGGCTAGTACGGTCTACAGCTATTAATGTTTTATATTTGGTGTGTGACTCTTGGAGAGTCACACAAAGAACTTCCCGATTCGTTAGCATTAGTTGCATAATTGAAAAAAAAATTTTTTTAATTAAAAAAAAAAAATTAATTTATTCGGTGGAAAATGTCCATCCTCTCGTATAAATTGCATTGTTGAATGAACTTCTTTCGAAAAAAACTAAAAAAACTAAAAAACCACTGGTCCAAAGTGGACCAAAATCTAATCAGCTCTAAGTTACAGCGGGACACATCGATTGCATCATTCATCATTCTGATCGCGTCGTTACTTTTTCCGAAAACGTTAACGAAAAATTTGATAACATACAAACGGCCATACGCACACACACACACACACACACACGCACGCACATACGAACATTTTGCTGAAAATAGTCTAAAATGACTGCAATGACCATGAAACGTGAAGATCTGCTAAAAAATCGATTTTCGATTTTCGGGGTAATTACAGTAACTTCCCTATAAAATCGGGAAGTTAATAAACAA
Organism: Lasioglossum calceatum; assembly: GCA_963966675.1. Lineage (NCBI taxonomy): Eukaryota > Metazoa > Arthropoda > Insecta > Hymenoptera > Halictidae > Lasioglossum > Lasioglossum calceatum. The sequence continues at coordinate 760,093 of OZ016546.1, read as the reverse complement.
GTTTAGCATTCACTTGTTAGCGGTTTCATGCCGAGATACCTGGATGGCCGAGGGTTTGCCCGGTGGTGTTTATTGCACTACTATTGTGTTCTGGGCTCAGGCCTTTGTGCTCGACCCTCGGGCCTCGGTACGTGTTCATTGGAGCCTCGAGCCGGCCGTAAGTATTCGTGGATGTATTTAATATTCCAAAATTAAATACAAAAATCAAATACAATTTCTATTCGAAGCTTCGAATACATTCTCGGCGAATACAAAAGTATTTAAATATTTTTCGAATATAAGATACTTTCGTATTCGAACCTTCGAATGAAGAATTCAAATATTGTATCTTATATTCGAATCCGTATTTAAATAGTTTTGTATTTAAATACTGCCCAACTCTGGGGGCAGCCTAAGCATTGGAAAAACCGAAAAATACCAGCATTTATTTCGGTTTCGGTAGAATATCGTTTATACCGAAATCGTTATTTTAACCTTCGCAAGGCAATGTGGGGTCTCAGACACCTTAGGTCCACAGTTTTGAAAAGAATTTTTATATTAATGCGTTATTCTTTGTCCCCAATATACAGGGTGTCCCAAAATTCCTTCAACAGCCGGAAATGGGAGGTTCCTGAGATCATTTGAAGCATTTTCCACACCCACAACATACCCACACAGTGTTTCTGAGAAGAAACGGCGGTAATTATATAAATAGGGCTTCTTCGATTTGGATGAAATTTAAATACGTTGTTTTCCCTATATACATGTAACCGCCGCTCGATTTTAGTTTTCGAGATATACGCAAGAAACTATTACGCTTTGGAAATGAGAGAGAAAACAGGGTCTCCCTCTAGTCATAAATATAGGGTGAGCTTCCAATTTTGAAATCGGGCCGGCCCGATCACGCATACGAAAATCCAGTAAAAAAGTTGAAAGCTCACCTTATATATGTATCACCGAATATATAGAACCCAAGACATGTTAACAAAAAAGAATTAACAGAAAATAGATTTTTCGGGTTATCCGCTCAGAAACACTGTGTGGGTATGTGTGGTGTCGTCGTAATATATTATAATATGTACTTATTCTTCATCATTGTATGATTTAAAAAGTTCACGCGGTATATAGGTTGTTCGACGATCGTAGTGATATATCTGTAGAAACAGTTGACGAGCGGTCGCATCTTAGAATATCCGCGAATTTTTTCGTAATTGTGTATTGAGCATGGTTTGTCTAAAAATCAATTTGTGTTAGGGGTTCTCTGGACCATCTTAATCCCAAAAATCAATGGAGAAAATTATTAAAAAAATACAAAACATATTTCAGGATGAACCATTGAACCCGGTTTTTAAAAAACATTTTAGTCCAAATTTCGCTTCGATATCTTTTTTACATCAAAAGTTATACCTAAATGTATATCGCGCCGCGCCGAGAATCGATTTGAATCGAGCGCGCTATCTCCAGATTGCGGCTCATGCTGGCTCATGCATTCGAAACTTCGGTAAAACGTGAATTTCGAATGAACGCATCGAGTCAAATAGGCAGCTCACACGGACAGGCTAGAGGTACGCTTGTGTGTGTAGCGCGCGTGCAATCGAGCTGGCACTCACACGGGCAGAGTAGAGGTTCGTTCGTGTGTAGGGAGCAGGGTTACCATATTTTATCCCTTCCGACCCCTTACCTTTCCGTCCCTCGCCTAGATGCTGCCTCCGCAATGAGTCGGTAGCATGCTACCGCTCTCATGAGTGGGGATAGCAGAGGCAGCATCTGGGCGAGGGACGGAAAGGTAAGGGGCCTGGCGCCGCGCCGCGACGTGACAAAATACTAATGTTCTATTTCAGCGTAAATTATCGATCGTCCCGAAGATCACGACGACGATCGAGCCTCGAGCACCGATCGAGGAGGAAGAGAGACTGCTGTTACCGCCGCTGGTTCAGTTCCCAGTTCTCGTTCGGTTAGGTCGGTCGTGAATGTCGTGATACGCTCCGTGGTTACACTCGCGAGTACGGTCTGCGTTGCTGCACGGTGTGATTGCCTGATTTGCTTGTACAATTACGTGTACTACGTAGAAGGTAGGTGTTTGTTACACTAAATCGGTTTCATTTTGTCCAAATGCCTCCCACAATTTTCAAAACGTCGATTTCGCGAACACCTTTCCATTGGTTAGGTCAGCGCTCGGAATTGTTTAATCGCGAGGAGCTCGAATCGAAGCCTCCGCCTCCTCGACCCGGTCGCGCGTCTCGCTCCCCGTCGCGGCCCTAGTGCTCGGAGCTGCTCAGGCGCGTACCATTTTATAGGCGCTATTCGTGGCGCAACAGGACGACACTCATGTCAATAGGTTTCCGCATTACCATTGAGGTACATACTATTGCCAATGCGTTTTTTACGTTAGTGGTAACCCCTGTAGGCCTACTCCACTATGACGCACGATAATTTCGGACAATAGCGGTAGAAAATTAATTAGAAAAATAAATTTGTAAGATGAATTTAAAAAATAGTTTTTAATTCTATTGTTCAAATTTTAATACCATCCGGGACATCTTGATGTTCGCGCACGTTTAAACGTGCTTGGCAAATTGTTAAGATCTACGGCGCGGCGAGAAGTTTGAACGTAGCTGTTCGCATTGCCGCGCCGACGCTTACATTGTAACTCATTTTAAAAATCAGTCGTTTGTCATTTGTCATTTTGCCTCTTTTATCCCAGTGGGAACGTAGTGTGAACAGTCACGAATTGGTTATTGAAAGGTAAGGATCACGAGTTTTTGTAGAAAATCAGTGTTAGTAAGTGCGTTTGTTTTCGGATGATAGACTTTCAAGCAGTATTAATAGTAAATCTTATTGTACATACAGACAATATGCCTAAATCGTGCGACATAGTGGAGTAGGAGTACAGGGGATACTACTAATAAAAAAAACGCATTGGCAATAGTATCTCAATGGTAATGCGGAAACCTATTGACATGAGTGTCGTCCTGTTGCGCCTGACGCGCGGCCGGGTCGAGGAGGCGGAGGCTTCGATTCGAGCTCCTCGCGATTAAACAATTCCGAGCGCTGGGTTAGGTCCTAGACAAAAACGGCGTATCTTAACTGAAATGATAAATAAATGAAGCGTAATAAAACAGCAATCATCGCTAGTGATGGCACTGTGCAGGACATATCCACCACCGCCTCTTCATTCGCGAATAATTCCAATGTGGAGCCTTCCCGTGAAGACTCGGCATCATTACTTAACATTCAGAATTCAGAGACATTCCTAGCATTCACAGACATGCCCGACACAGTCCGGAACTCTGTTGGCGCTGCGTCAGAACCATCGTTCCGCGATCGTTTAGCGTCTTGCTTTGTAAAGTATAATGTATCGCACGCACTCGGAAACAACCTACTAAAACTATTGCGAACGCATTCGTGTTTTCATTCGAGTTTACCTAAAGATGTACGAACGCTCCTCGGCACACCACGCGCAAGTGCCGTCACGTATGATGTGCTACCGGGCAAATATGTTCATTTCGATGTAGAGTCCAAAATAGTAAAATCTTTATGTAGTTCTGTTGAAACGATTCCGGAACGTTTGGAATTAGATTTTCACGTGGATGGATGCAGTGTAGATCAATCCAAAATTAAATTTGTCAATTTAATGCTTTCAATAGATGATCGCGACAATTGCTGTATTTTACGCGGTGGCTGAATCTGCATTATTTCGTCTATTTGTCCGCTTGAAAATACTTTTCAATCAGGCGTTAAACGGTTTCGGATCGTAAATCAATTTCATGATATTGTATTAAAGTCTTCTGATGTAGAAATTTTTAAGTGGGCCACTTTGAGCACTGAAACAGTCTCTGCTAACCTGGGAAACGTCAGGGAAAATGTTTCCGAATGATCGTTTGCTGCGACTGAATCGCAGCGGAACCAGGAAGCAATGCAGCGACATAGTGGAGTAGGCCTACTGGGGATACCACTACAAAAAACGCATTGTCAATAGTACCTCCAGGGTTATGCGGAAATCTATTGGAATCTGAGGAAAAATGGAATGTGCTGTCCAGGGAAGGAGGAGAAGGAAGCTGCGGCCACCGTGGAAGAGGAAGACATCTAATTTGCTGTTGTGGTACGTATATCCATTTATGCTATTCTACGTACGCATACGTATATTGTACATTGCTGATTTTCTTTGTATTTTTTTAGTTATCAGGCCTATGCCAATACATGCTATAGCGGTGCGCTCGACTTGTCACTACCGAGGAAAAATAGAATGTGCTGTCCAGGGAAGGAGGAGAAGGAAGCTGCGGCAACCGTGGAAGAGGAAGACCTCTAATTTGCTGTTGTGGTACGTATATCTATTTATGCTATTCTACGTACGCTTACGTATATTGTACATTGCTGATTTTCTTTGTATTTTTTTAGTTATCAGGCCTATGCCAATACATGCTATAGCGGTGCGCTCGACTTGTCACTACCGAGGAAAAATAGAATGTGCTGTCCAGGGAAGGAAGAGAAGGAAGCTGCGGCAACCGTGGAAGAGGAAGACCTCTAATTTGCTGTTGTGGTACGTATATCTATTTATGCCATTCTACGTACGCATACGTATATTGTACATTGCTGATTTTCTTTGTATTTTTTTAGTTGTCACGCCTATGCCAAAACATGCTATGGGCCACAAGTTTGGGGAAGCAGAGTCAACAACGCGTGTAATAATCATAATATATAGATTTAGGTTCATGTAAAGATTGTAACTTTTTGTTCATTTCTAATAATAAAGCGTAGTATTAAGAAATTATAATATTTATTATTCCTTGTTCCATATTGTCCCTTATTTATTAATAAAATAAATGTCTCTATACAAAAAATATAAATTTTCTTTACCCTTATTTGCGACACTTTGTTTTTTTTTGCATGGTTACATTTTAATCTTAGCTTCCATCTCTTGCAAACGATGCAGAGAATTTTTATTTTGCACAAAGATCCGCAGTCTAGGAAATATAATATAGATAATAGTTTTCCCTCCTTGCATGCGACTGAATATTCATTCAAAAATCGGTATTGTCGGTAAAAAGGAAAACTGCTACATATTTGTAGAATAGGAATTTACTTTGCCGACATCGGCCACATTAGTGCGATCCGCCCTTACCGACGGCGCTGCCCTGTATAGCGGCATCTCGCCGGTGGCGGCGCCACATTAGTGCGATCCCTGTATAGCGGCCAGAGAGGATATGAGAGTGCTCACGCCCGGGTTTTCGATGCCACCGGTATAGTGCTGCCCCCACACAAAATCCTAGCCGGGATCAGATCCTACACCGATAGTAGAGCGGATTTCCCCCTCCCACTCTTAGCCTGGATCAAATCCTACACCGATAGTAGAGCGGACGGTTAGCCTGGTTCAGATCCTACACCGATAGTAGAGCGGATTTCCCCCTCCCACCCTTAGCCTAGATCAGATCCCACACCGACGGTAGAGCGGACCCTTAACCTGGATTAGATCCTACACCGATAGTAGAGCGGATTTCCCCCTCCCATGCAAGAGAAATTAATAGTTTTAAAAACAATCTGTCTCTCTCTCCCTATCTACTTCTAGATTTAATATACATACAACTCGGAGAAAAGTTCCCAAGAGTTAGAACACATTTTACTCTTAAATTAATTTATATTTTGCGTAGTTTTCTGCAAAACATACCATAAAAATAAAAGTTAATTCAATATTTAGCATGGGAGAGATTATACCCTAGTTGTATGACATAATTCAAACCGTTTAATCAATTTGATTGCTAGTAATTACGCTAATCGTGAATGTTGTTAAATTACACTGTAATTGAAATTTGATGTATTTGGAGTACAATGTTTTTTTTTGTTTGATTGTAATTATAGAATGTAAAGGAATTATTCAGAACCAGACTTCGAAAACTGTTCAATATCGATTTCGGATCCTAGAACAGTTATGAAGAACTTTTATTTCGACAAACTATTTTACGAAGAACCGAAAGGGTTTTTCAGGATAATGATGTCCCTCCATTTACGCGAATATCCGTTCCACGTGGATTAGTGGATTGAATAAAAAATCGTGTAAATTGAATCTGTGTACTTGATAAGGTTCCAGAGGCCACACTACTAATGTTTTCCTTCCCTTCCGCGTAAAAGGTAAAAGTTCCGCGTAAATTGAGGTAAATTTGGCGCGTAAAACAAATACTCGCGTAAAAAAGTGCCGCGTAAATTGAGGGACGGGTGACGGGTGTATGTTGTAGCCATTTGAAATTAGGGGGACTTTAAGTCATCATTTTGCCGATTTCGAATTTTATTAGAAATGACAGGCCTTTGAAATTTTTACAATTTTTGCCCATTTTGGCGAGAACGGGCCTCACTTACGAATTTTTATCTCAGGAACTGTTTGTCTGTTTTCATTCGGAAAGAATTGGGCTATTATAAAATAATATTTTCAACATCGATAATCAACTTTATAATGCCGAAAAATTTAAACAAACTCTTTTTTACGTTTTTTCGGTGGGTGCCAGAGTGATTTAAATTTTGAAAAAATATATGGTTATATTCCTTGCAGTTTCCCCATTAAACTGAGCCTTTAAAAGACTGGTGATTTAAAAATTGACGACACAATGAGCTGGTAAAGGACGCCGTGTATCCCCGTTTCAGGTAGAAGCGAGTCGAGCGCACCGCTATTATGGTCCATTATTGTCTATACCGCAGGTCTCGGCAAAATACCAGCAGACTGTATACGACTACATGACCCTCTTTATGTCTTGAGAACAATATTAGAAACCACTCTTGGCCTACGACACTTTTTTAATGAAAAGTTAAGAAAACACTGAAACCCTCATCGGTTTCATTGTCAGTGGAATAAAATCTTAAATCTTGTTTGGATCTAGAAAATATGCCACAAGTGTGGACATTACTAAAAACAGATTATAAGATGTAAAAGAAACCTTCCTATAAGCAAACCAGCTGACACTATATAGGCGTTCATTTTCGTTGCCTTTCAAGTTTTTAAGTTTATTTTATTGCCATATTCCTTTTTCTGCCGACTCTGGCAGAATCTGAATATATAGTAAATATATATAGAAGGTATGGAGGGGTTTCCTGTACATATATATTCCTATAAATTTTCGCATCGTACACTTCCAATTATCTAACAATAAGAGTCAGTGAATTATCGGTAATGGTGCGTCGAAAGTGTTGTAAGAAAGGATTATGGCAAAACACCATTTGCAATGTTTGCCTATTTATTTTTGTCTTCTTCCAGAAGAAGTCAGAAAATTGGCGTTCGAATGAGTAAGAAAATTTTACTTCCACAACATTCTAACTTCTTTGTCACCTTCTTTGTACCAGTATTTATTAGGGCGACGACGAGGCGACGCTACGAGGGCCTCGGGAGCCTTGTCCAAGTGGTGCAATAAACACCACCGGGCAAACCCTCGGCCATCCAGGTATCTCGGCATGAAACCGCTAACAAGTGAATGCTAAACTTGTTTATTTCTTATGATTTCCTCACGGAGGTGACACGAGCCAGTTCGTGGCATTCTTCCGATTAAGAAAAGTCTGAACCCGATAGAAATCGGACTGTATGTAGCGGATTTATTCGTGAAAATTTGTTCGGAAAATATATTTAAATACATTTTCGCCCCTACTGTGTGCTAGAGCGACGAAGCGGCGAGGGCCTCGGGAGCCTTGTCCAAGTGGTTCAATAAACACCACCGGACAAACCCTCGGCCATCCAGGTATCTCGGCATGAAATCGCTAACAAGTGAATGCTAAACTTGTTTATTTCTTATAATTTCCTCACGGAGGTGACACGAGCCAGTTCGTGGCATTCTTCCGATTAAGAAAAGTCTAAACCCGATAGAAATCGGACTGTATGTAGTGGATTTATTCGTGAGAATTTCTTCGGAAAATATATTTAAATACATTTTCGCCCCTACTCTGTGCTAGAGCGACGAAGCGGCGAGGGCCTCGGGAGCCTTGTCCAAGTGGTGCAATAAACACGACCGGGCAAACTCCGGCCGCCCAGGTATGTCGGCATGAAATGTATTTAAATATATTTTCCGAAGAAATGCTCACGAATAAATCCACTACATACAGTCCGATTTCTATCGGGTTTAGACTTTTCTTAATCAGAAGAATGCCACGAACTGGTCGTGTCACTTCCTTGAGGAAATTATAAGAAACAACAAGTTTAGCATTCACTTGTTAGCGGTTTCATGCCGAGATACCTGGATGGCCGAGGGTTTGTCCGGTCGTGTTTATTGCACTACTATTGTGTTCTGGGCTCAGGCCTTTGTGCTCGACCCTCGGGCCTCGGTACGTGTTCATTGGAGCCTCGAGCCGGCCGAAAGTATTCGTGGATGTATTTAATATTCGAAAATTAAATACAATTTCTATTCGAAGCTTCGAATACATTCTCGGCGAATACAAAAGTATTTAAATATTTGTTCGGCAGATTCGATACCATCTGCCGTTATTAGGATAGCTCGTGCGAGCTACTTAAGATGTATTAAAGCGATTTACATTAAAGACGATGGATTGATCGACGGCGACTGCGCATCGCCGGTCCCACCGCGCCCCGCCGATCCCGCGTGATCCACAGGTGGATCGAGCAGCTTGGGGCTCACGGGGGACGCGGGGACGGGGGAGCGGCGTGCGAGCAGAACACACGCCGATCGATCAGTCGATGATAACCCGAAACTCGGAAAGGTGCTTCAGTTATTGATCCCTTGCCGTTTCTTCGATCCAATACATCATCCTTCTGTTAAAGACTGACGGCAGTCGAATCACTCCTATTCGATCCGAAGAGTCTTTAAACATTGGTCCTTCGAGCCGGATTTTCGCTTTCCGGATCCCTACAATACGTTCGAAGTGTTGGTTGGGTGCCGACGCGAGGTTCGGTATTTTCGATCAGAGTGCGTCGAGTTTCCTATAATCGCGCGATCGCGAGCCGTCGGCGGGTGAATTCGGTCAGTGTTCGAACGCGAATTCAGTCAAGAATTGACCCCCACACAATATAAGGGGACGCTAGTCCGTTCGAGGGTATACGAGTGTTCTTTTGCCTCCATTTCCGAGTGAGGAAATTCAAATCGCGTAACGGGTGTCGCTCGCCATCGTACAATAGCCGGACGAAAACAGGTGTTTTGAATCGACAACGGCTGTTCACGGTGACTCCTCGTGTCAGTGTAAAGTGCTCGGTTGTGTGCGGTCGTCGAGTGAACGTCATCTGCCACAGTAAGCAATGGCACCTACGTTAGAAGGCCTACTCCGAAGCCAGGACGATCTCAGCGGGCGGATCGAACGCTTTTTAATAAACACCTTGAAGGTGGGGCAGGAAAAACTCACGTTGTCCCTACTGCGACAACGGAAGGAGCTCCTCGACTCGTACTGGCGTGAGTTTTCTAATCAGCACCGGGCCATCATTCAACTGGCGGATAAACCCTGCAAGTACTTAACCGACGACGTGTTCGACCGCATCGAGGGCTGTTACCTTGACCACCTCGTGGATCTGGGCGATCGGATTAAGAGGTTGGACACCAGCGAGGAGAAGGTCGCGAAGAAATCCACACCGACTGAATCGACGTGGTGGGAGCAGACTCTTCCCAAGGTCGCACTGCCCTCGTTCTCTGGCGATATTTTGCAATGGGAGAGTTTCCGAGATCAGTTTCAAGCGTTGGTCCACAAAAGCGAGAGGCTGTCAGATGTCCAGAGGCTGCGCTATCTGAAAATGTGTCTGAGCGGCGAGGCCGCAACGATGTTGGACCTCACGCCCATAACCGATGCCAACTATGCGGGAGCCTGGGAGGCCCTGAGTCGACGGTACGGCAATCAGCGAGTGCTGTCGGCCTCTCACATGCGACGACTCATTGATTTTGCACCGATTTCAAAAGCGTCGCCGGAGGAGATCAAGCGGATCCTGGATGGGTCCCGTCAAACTCAAAAGGCCTTCAAGGCCCTGGGAAAGCCAGTCCAAGAGTGGGATGAGTGGTTTTTATTCCTTTTGGCTGAGAAACTCGACGAGGAAACGAGCATGGCCTGGGAAACCAATCTCACGGACCCGACCACGACTCCAACATTCGAGGAGTTGGAGGGTTTCCTGGAGGCTCGCGCCCACGCGATGGTGATCGCACGAGCGAGGGAAGCGGCACAGACTCCGAAAAATCCCAAGACGAAAACCAATACCACGGCGAACAAGAACGTGTTGACCGTCAAGGTGGCGGGCCATCAAGGTGGAGCAAAGGTTAAAAGCGGCAAGCATTGTCCCCTGTGCTCCGGTAACCATGTATTGCCGGCATGCAAAAACTTCAAGGAGCTGCCGGCGGTGGAACGACGCGACCTGGTCTTGAAGAGGGGATTTTGCCTCTCGTGTCTCGCGGCTGGTCACCCGACCAGCCAGTGCACGTCAAAGTTCCGGTGCTGGGTCTGCCAGGGTCTACATCACACCACACTCCACGACGCATGCCAGAAGGGCGAGAACCCAGCTCCGACACTACCGACGACGGTATCCTATACGGTGAGCGCCCACAAGGTCACGCTTCTAGCCACAGCAACCGTCATCCTCGAAGCTCCGGGAGATAGGACTCTCGTAGTTCGGGCGTTGCTAGATCCGGGCTCTGAGTCATCGTTTCTCAGCGAGTGGGCAGCCCAGTCGCTGAATCTTCAAAGACGTTCGGTGCGGGTGAATTTGACCGGATACCAGGGAATTCACGTTGGCACGGCCCAGTCCGAGGTGCAGGTAACGCTCCGGTCACCCGCTAATGGCGATTTTAGTATTGTTCTAGAGGCCTTGGTAACGAAAACGTTGACCGCTCCGACTCCTTCGCAACCGATCTCCCCGGAGAACTGGCCACACTTGCAAGGACTGCCGTTGGCGGACTCTCAGTTCGCTGAACCCGCAAAGGTGGACGTACTACTTGGGGCAGACGTCTGTGGTCTTCTGATGTTGGAGCAGCGAATGGGACCTCCAGGTACACCCGTGGCCATCCGAACCCCGTTCGGCTGGACCTTGATCGGCCCAGTGGGGTTGACTGGCCCTACGCGAAACGCTCGGGTCCTCCATGTGAGCCGGCACGAGGCTCAGCCTGACCTACAGCGATTCTGGGAGCTCGAGGAGGTTCCCAATTCCTCTCCGATGACGCCCGAAGAACTCCGATGTGAAGAGCTCTTCATCAAGACCACCCGCCGAGATTCATCAGGGCGGTATGTGGTTCGCCTGCCGTTTTCGGGGGAGGACCATCCAGAGACGGGGAGGTCACGGCGGGCGGCGCTTCAACTCTTATTGAACTCCGAGAGGAAGCGAGCCAGGGATCCAGACCTCAACAGACAATACCGGGAGTTCATGGACGAATATCGGCGGCTAGGACACATGGCCGCCGCGACGGTGACCCTGCAGGATAGAGACCCCGGTTTCTATCTCCCTCATCATGCGGTCTGGAAACAAGACGGCGCAAGGAAGAAAATACGGGTAGTGTTCAATGCGGCTGCGGCAACCAGTTCTGGCCGCTCGCTCAACGACTCGCTTCTTCCTGGACCCAAGCTGCAAAGCGATCTGTGGGTGGTGGTGACTCGCTGGCGCCTCTTCCGGATCGCGTTTTCGGCTGACATCGTCAAGATGTTTCGGCAAATCTTGGTTCACCCCGAAGATCAAGATTGGCTGCGTATTCTGTGGAGAGACGACCCGTCGATGTCGGTAGGTGACTACAGGCTCACCACAGTTACGTACGGTACCGCGCCGGCCCCGTATCTGGCACATCGAGTGCTGCAACAGCTGGCCGAGGATGAGGCTCAACGGTTCCCATTGGGGGCCAGGGCTCTCCGTCTCCACTCCTACGTTGACGACATCCTGGCCGGAGCCGATGACATCGTGCAGGCGAAGGCGGTAAGCCAACAGCTTGTCGACATCCTTCGATCCGCCGGCTTCCCGCTGGACAAGTGGGCCAGCATGACTACGGGGATCCGCACCGAGGAAGACTCCAAGGTGTTCAGGGAGGGAGATGTCCACGGCGCCTTGGGCCTCCAATGGGACACCCGGTCCGATTCTCTGTCTGTTCGTGACCCGAGAACGAACGAGGTGAGTATTGTTGCAGTGTGGACAAAGCGGACGGTGCTCTCCGAGGTGGCGAAGCTATTCGATCCGTTGGGGTGGCTGGCGCCAGTCATCGTAAGGGCGAAGGTGATCATGCAGGATCTCTGGTTGGCTAACGTGACGTGGGACGAGCCTATCGATCCCCTCCTGGGACGTCGCTGGAGCGACCTCCGGCAGGAACTCGCCAAGTTGAGCGAAATCAGCCTACCACGATGGGTCCACTACTCCCCCGAGCTCTGCAAGGTCGAGCTCCATGGATTCTGCGACGCCTCGGAAAGAGCATATGCCGCCGCAGTGTACATGCTCGTCAGGCGACCAGAGCAGACAAAGGTGAGCTTGCTGATGGCAAAAACTCGAGTAGCTCCCACGCGGAAGGTCGTCTCCATACCACGGCTGGAGCTGTGCGGTGCAGTCCTCCTCGCTCGTCTATTGTCGTCGATCCATGATGCACTATCCATCCAACACGCGACGCAGTACGCTTGGACGGATTCGACGGTGGCCCTGGCCTGGATCCAAGCCCACCCTTCCAGGTGGAAACCCTTCGTAGCTCATCGAGTAGCAGAGATCCAGAGCCTCCTGTCGGGAGTAAGGTGGAGGCACGTCAGCACTCAGGACAATCCTGCAGACCTGCCCTCCCGAGGCATCACCTGCGACGACCTTCGGAAGGCCAGGCTTTGGTGGGAGGGACCCTCCTGGCTGTCGAGACCCAGAGCGAATTGGCCGACAACCACGACGGCGAACACTGGGGACGACTCACCCGGGGAAGAGCGCCACGTCTCCGTGGGGATTATTCAGGACCACGGAAGTCCTCCCTGCCTGATGCTGGAGCGGTTTTCCACGCTCACGCGCCTGGTCCGGGTGTCGGCCTACCTACGGCGCCTTCTCCATAATTGTCGGCGATCCGCTCCCCGACGATCCGGACCTCTGACCACCGTGGAATTGCGAGAGGCCCTCCACATGGCAACGCGTGTCTATCAAGCGCATTCATTCTCCGATGTGTTCGCTGCCCTTGGCCGAGGTAAGGAGGTACCTACTTCATCGCCTCTCAAAATGCTTTCCCCGATCTTAGGTGACGACGGGTTACTGCGAGTCGGGGGACGTCTTCAGTACTCCACCCTGCCGGAGCCTCGACGCTGTCCAGTCATCATTGACAGGTCCACCCATCTGGCAACGTTGGTGATACGGGACGCTCACCAAAAGACTCTCCACGGCGGCCTCAACGCCACGCTGTCTTGGATTCATCGGGCTTGGTGGATACCGCGGTGTCGAGCTCAGGTGAAGCAGGTCTTGCGGGATTGCGTAACGTGCACACGTCTGCGAGCTTCAACTGGACGACAGCAGATGGGACAGTTGCCACCATCAAGGATACAGCCGGCGAGACCCTTCCAACGAGCAGGGGTCGACTACGCCGGGCCGGTTCAACTCCGGACCACCAAGGGTCGGGGTCACAAAAGTCAGAAGGGTTACCTGGTAGTATTCGTCTGTTTGGCCACCAAGGCCGTCCACTTGGACGTGGTTTCAGATCTGACCTCTGAGGCGTTCCTAGCGGCCTTCCATCGCTTCACCGCTCGTCGGGGTCGCTGCACTCACCTGCTGAGCGACAACGGAACCACCTTCAGGGGAGCCGACGCTCTGCTACGACAACTTTTCACAGCGTCATCACGGTTCTTCACCGAGGTCACCGAAACACTGGCTAACGACGGGACAGAGTGGTCCTTTATCCCCCCATATTCGCCACACATGGGAGGACTGTGGGAAGCAGCGGTGAAGTCGATGAAGGGACATCTGCGGCGGGTAATAGGGGAGAGCACGCTTACCTTCGAGGAAATGACCACTCTATTGTGTCGAGTCGAAGCGTGCCTCAACTCTCGCCCGCTGACGCCGCTCTCCGACGATCCCAATGACCTATCACCGCTCACTCCGGGACACTTCCTCATCGGAGAACCTCTCCGAGGTGCACCGGAGCCCCCTCCTGACGACGCCGTCGTTCCCCTCACCACACGGTGGCGTCTGATTTCTAATATGACTCAACATTTTTGGCGCAGGTGGAGCCGCGAGTACCTCCACCAACTCCAGCAACGTACGAAGTGGCCGGATCGACAGGGAAATCTGCGCCCCGGCACCATCGTGCTCCTCAAAGACGACCTGTCTCCTCCAACGCGATGGCCGATGGCCCGGGTTGAAGCCACGCACCCTGGAAAGGACGGCTTGGTACGAGTCGTCACCCTGCGAACCGGCTCCCGCACCTTCCGTCGAGCCATCGCCAAGGTGGTCGCGCTACCAGTTCATGAGACCGCAACGGACACAACGTGAAGGCGCATCTGTTGACGTTCCCGCCGTAACGCCAAGGCGGGCGGCATGTTCGGCAGATTCGATACCATCTGCCGTTATTAGGATAGCTCGTGCGAGCTACTTAAGATGTATTAAAGCGATTTACATTAAAGACGATGGATTGATCGACGGCGACTGCGCATCGCCGGTCCCACCGCGCCCCGCCGATCCCGCGTGATCCACAGGTGGATCGAGCAGCTTGGGGCTCACGGGGGACGCGGGGACGGGGGAGCGGCGTGCGAGCAGAACACACGCCGATCGATCAGTCGATGATAACCCGAAACTCGGAAAGGTGCTTCAGTTATTGATCCCTTGCCGTTTCTTCGATCCAATACATCATCCTTCTGTTAAAGACTGACGGCAGTCGAATCACTCCTATTCGATCCGAAGAGTCTTTAAACAATATTTTTCAAATATAAGATACTTTCGTATTCGAACCTTCGAATAAAGAATACAAATATTGTATCTTATATTCGAATCCGTATTTAAATAGTTTTGTATTTAAATACTGCCCAACTCTGAATAGATCCTTCAAATCATTTTCTGCCAGAGAAACGAAGGCTTCGGTCGCCGTGGCCAAGTGGTGCAATAAACAGGACTGGGCCACCCGAATGCCAGCCAGGTATACCTATCGGCAATATATATATCGGCAAGAAACCACTAAGTGAATTGCAGATCCTGTTTATTTTTCATAATTTTTTCATGAAAGTGATACGAGCCGATAGAATTTGGACTGTGCATAGTGGTTTTATTAGTCAAATTATTCGTAGATTTATTCGACGTCTCCGAATAAAAATTGCAATTTTCCATGATTTTCGGCCTTCTTATCACTTTTGATCGTTTATAATTCCTAAATCAATTTACCAATTTCAATAAAATTTTCAGAGCTCATATAGTAGTATCTTTATTCCAAAAATATATGCCTTTCGGCGTTACATTTCTTTCTTCTTCCTTCTTTTCCCCATTCCTTACGTATTTCCCTTCTTATTTCTATTATTTACATTATCTAATATATACAATGTTTACATATTTACATACACCTTCATTTATTTCCTCCTTACCCTCCCTTACCTTCGTTACTCCCATACTATTTAATCTCCCACTCCTCTCTTTCTTTTTTCTCTACTCTTTCTCTGTTTTCTCTTAGCTTTCTGCCCCATTCTGCGCCTTTCCCCTTTTCGTCCAGTATTTCTTCTATGTTTCCTTCCATCTCTTCCATCTCTCTACATCTCTCTACGAGGTGTTCTAGCGTCTCCTCCTCTCCTCTGCACATCCTGCATACTTTCTTCCCTTCTTTTTCCCAAAATTTATTTGCTCTTTCCTCGTTGCCGCACCTCAATCTTGCTACCAACGTCACGCTGTCCCCTTTTCTTCCTCTTTTTCCTGTCAGGTATCTCGGTCTTCCCACCGTTCTTATTTCTTTATATCTGGGTACACTTCTTGAGTTCCATACCTTCTCTATCTTTTCTTGTTCTTGTACCTCCCTGTCTCTACTTACTACTCTCTCTTCTATTGTTTCGTCCCCTTCTTCTCTCAATCTTGTTACCTCTTCTATCCCTAGACCGCATCGCCAGAAGTATCTTTTTCTCTCTTCTCCCCATCTGTCTAGCTTTCCCTCTTCTTCGTCCTTTCTTCTTTCTCTCCAACATTCCTTTAATATTTTTCGGTTTTCGTCCTTTCTTATTTTCTCTTCAAATCTGACCGCTCTCTTTCCTGCTTCTATCCTTATCTTGTCTTTTTTCATTTCATCTCTCACTATATACCCTGGTGTTGTCCTTTCCACCCCCAGGATCCATCTTATATACCTCTCTTGCATTCTCTCCATCTCCTCTCTTTCCTTCCATCCCCATATCTCTGCTCCATACATAAGTATTCCTTATACCACCGCGTCAAAGAGCTTCATCCTCCATATCACATCTGCCTTAAATTTTCTTTCTCCGATCCCCCATAATCCTCCCATCACCTTCCTGGCCTTTCCTATCCTTTCTTTTATATGTTCTGTTTCGCTATTTGTCTTATTTAAAATGTATCCCAAATATTTAATCTCTTTGACCTCTTCGACCTCTTTATCTCCCCACTTCCAAACCTCCTTCTTCCTGTTTCTTTTTCCTTTGCAGCAAATTAGTATCTTCGTCTTTTCGTTGTTCACCTCTAACTTTTTTCTCACGAAATATCTGCTTGTCCTCTTTATCATTTCTTTCAGGCCCTTCTCTTCTTCCGCCATCAGCACTATATCATCTGCATATCCTAAAGACCAAATCTTCTCTTTCCCTATTACCACCCCTCCGTCTTGTCCCTTCCTCAGCGTTTCCTCCAGATCTGCTACATATATATTGAAAAGCGTCGGGCTCATCGGACACCCCTGCCTTACTCCCTTTTCCACCCAGAAAGGCTCTGATATTTCTACCCCCACCCTTACTTTGCATCTCGTTTCTTTATATATTTCTTTCACCTTTTCTATGAGCTTCTCTTCAATGCCTCATTTTTCCATTGCCTTCCATAAAACTTCTCTATCCATTCTATCGAATGCAGCTCTCAGATCCACGAATGCCATGCACACTTTACCACCTTTTTTCCCTTTCTTTTCCTTCAGTCTTTTCCCTACCACGTGTTTAATTATATACACGTTATCCATTCCCCCTCTCTTTTTCCTGAATCCCGATTGCGTCTCGTCCAATCCTTTCTTTTCTTCTAAGTTTTTCAACAACCTATCGTTTATTATCATAGCGTATATTTTGTACGCTGTTGCCGTCAAGGTTACTCCTCTGTAGTTCTCCGCCATGTCCCTGTCCCCCTTTTTATGGATGGGAACTACTACCCCTTCTCTCCATTCGTCTATACAGGGTGTCCCAAAATTCCTTCAACAGCCGGAAATGGGAAGTTCCTGAGATCATTTGAAGCGGCATTTGCCTTTGCACAAATGTTATCCGCGGCTTTGTTTAGGAGTTATTAACGAAAAACACGGACCAATCAGAGCGCGACCCAGACGCGAGTTGGCACAATCGGCCCGGCGCGCCAACTGTCTATTGGCCGATTGTGCCAACTCGCGTCTAGGTCGCGCTCTGATTGGTCCGTGTTTTTCGTTAATAACTCCTAAACAAAGCCGCGGATAACATTTTTGCAACGGAAAATGTTGCTTCAAACGATCTCAGGAACTTCCCATTTCCGGCTGTTGAAGGAATTTTGGGACACCCTGTATATCCCTCTCCTTTCCATACCTTCCATATAATTTCTCCTAGTTTTTCTCCTATACTTCTTCCCCCTGCTATCCATGCCTCATTCTTTATCTGGTCTAGTCCCTCCGCTTTTCCTTTCTTTAGTCTCTTTATTTTCTCCATCACTTCTGCTTTTATTTGTCGTTCTTCCTCTTCTTCTGTTGCGTTTTCTTCCCTTCTTTCACTTTCTTTTTCCTCTAAATTAACCTCCCTTGTCTCTACCCCCCCTTTGAAGCTAGTTCTGATTTATGCCACAGGCTAGTAAAGGTTCTGTTTCATGCTAAAACGGTGTGGTCTCTGTTTCGTGGTAAAGGTGGGCTCTATCCTCGGTGTAGGAGCTGTTCCGTGCTAAGCGTGAGCGTGCCAAAAAGTGGTGGCAACTCAGACCCGGGCGTGAGCACTCTCATATCCTCTCTGTAGCGGCATTCGCCGCATGTAGGGATCATGGCGCTACCGTCGCCATTCCCCTAGGTCGCGCCTAGGAAGATTACCGATAGGGAGTTGGCAATACTACTCCCGACCGACTCTCGAAGAGACGGTTACACTAGGCGTACCTAGTACAGTTCGAATTAATCTTTCCGATAGACAAGACGTATCGAACACACTTCCGAATATACGGCGTAGAGGCCTTGCCTCCTTGTATATAGTTTCCGTTGTACGTTACAACGGACGCGTCCAAGTTACCAAATAAATATTATAATCTCGTTCTCGTGAACCGTAATTATCGTGGAGTTTATTTGAATCCCGACCACGTGATTCCTTGATCAACGTAGAGTAGGCTACGTTCTTCGGTACCCTTCCCGAAGCTTCGGTATTCTCCCGTCGAGAATACCACACATCAATTCCTACAGCATGTGCGACCGTGCTGCCATCTTGCGGAAAAGCGGAAGCCAGGACACCGACGAGATACTATCAGAGACTTAGGATAGGTACAGACGTCTCATCTTACGGGGCCGTCACGCCGTACTTGCTGGGGCCAAAGTGGCCCCAATACCACTTCGGTGTCGCGCCCAATGTTACCGATAGTAACGTATTAGCAAGTACCGAATATTCTGTATACCCAATTGCTACTACGGATCTGAAGATGTCAAATATATATGGCGCGTGTATTTGAATGATCAAAATTATGTAGTAGGATAATTATGATAATTATGAAGTGCTACAGTAATGTAAAGTAATAGATTCATGAGCATTAATATCTTAACGTACATGTATAATATTGTTAAGAATGTGATCTCGTTTCTGTTAATTACAATAAAAAATTATTTGGGATAATTTTATATCAATAGTTTTTCATTTTGCATTTATCTTACGCATCAAAGCAACTTTATAATCTTAATATAATAATGTCTGATATTTTACGCAGTTATTCAATAGTTATGCAAGTATGTTTCTTGCATTGTTAATTTTATTAAAAAACTTCCACAAGTTTATGCATAAACACCATGGTGTTTACTCTGATTATTTCTGCATACGCGTTCATATGTATAAATTTTATTTGAATTATAACATTTTTGAACATTACGTAATTACGTTGAATTATGGCATACTATTTAGTTTTTATATTTGTTACACATTTTTTTTCAATTGTAACTTAAAATTCGAGTTACTAATAATACTTGCTATGTAATCCAAACTTATAGAGCTACTGGAACGATATTTAATGACATGAACAAAACTAATAAAATCATTTTTTTGTTGAAATGCATTGATAATAACCCACTAGTTTGAAGGTATATTGTAATCTCATATATTAAACACAATAAAATCGACCACTTTTTGCAGGCGCCATCGTCGATTTTGTTCTGAATGAAATATGTTGTAGTCCATGTGAAATTAGAGGGGGTTTAAGTCATCATTTCGCCAGTTCCGATTTTTTTAGAAATAACAACCCTTCGAAATTTGAAATTTTTGCCCGCTTTGGCGAGGACGGGCCTCGCTTAGAAATTTTTATCTCAGGAACTGTTTGTTCGATTGAGCTACATTTTTTTTGTTTTCTTCAGAAAGGATTGGACTATTATAAAATAAATTTTGCAATCCCGATAACCAACTTTACAATGTCGAAAAATTTAAACGAACTCTTTTTTTCCATTTTTTCGATGAGGGACCAGAATGATTTTTGAAAAATATGGTTATATTCCTTGAAGTTTCCCCTTCAAAATGAGCCCTTGGGAACGGTGAAGATTTGAAAATTGGCGTCACAATGAGCTGGGAAAGTACGCGGTATACCCTCGTTTCAGGTAGAGGCGAGTCAAGCGCACCGCTATTATCCCGAAACCCTCATCGGTTTGAATGGAATAAAATCATAAATCTTGTTGGGTTGCTTCTAAAAACGGATTATCTATTTATTACATAGCGACAAAATATCATTCGTAAAAGAACCCCGCCTATTAAGCAAAGTAGCTGACGCTCTCTGCATTCATTTTGGTAGCCTCTCTCTTTTAAGTTCTTCAGTTTATTTTATCTCCATTCCATCTACGAAACGTATTCTTTAAATTTTCAATACTAGGCCAACATAAAAAAGTTGTAAAATGCAACTTTTAGTATTTTCCCTACAATTCCGACCAACTGCAATTTCTGAAAAAATATCCCTTCACATCATGTAGTAAACTAATTGTTCATGAACAAATTTTATTTATCACTATCAACGACGCGTATTCTAATCTGCGCGTCATTTTTAATATACAAATGTCAGCGTACACATGCAGTGCATGATTGTTTACATCTTTCTTAATACTTTCGTATCGGAAAAGAATATCTTTCGTATTCAAATTTAAATTAATTATACATATATGTACAATATATGTACAAAACATAATTTTTAAAACTATATTTTTTTTTGTTCTGTCGTACATATATAATCAGGTTACGTGAATGCGTTAAACAATCTACGAATTAAAAATGTGAAAGCATTTAACAATTTTATATTTACATAAACAATTAAAAACATTAAAAAGATCCTTTAATAAGTCAACGAATATTCAGATAATCGTTTAATAAAATTATTTACGAATGAAAATTCTATACTTTAAACTAGAGGGATATTGTTGCTCGCTCGCTTCGCTCGCTCGCGAGTGGGGTTATTGTTGCTCGCTCGCTTCGCTCGCTCGCGAGTAGGGTTGTTGTTGCTCACTCGCTTCGCGAGTTCGCGGTTCGCGGGTACGACTGCTCTTGCGAGAGGGTTATTGGTACTCATGGCTAGTAGGGTCTACAGCTATTAATGTTTTATATTTGGTGTGTGACTCTTGGAGAGTCACACAAAGAACTTCCCGATTCGTTAGCATTAGTTGCATAATTGAAAAAAAAAAATTTTTTTTAATTAAAAAAAAAAATTAAAAATGAAATATATATAATTACGTTTGTTTATTCGTTGGAAAATGTCCATCCTCTCGTATAAATTGCATTGTTGAATGAACTTCTTTCGAAAAAAACTAAAAAAACTAAAAAAACTAAAAAACTACTTGACCAAAATGGACCAAAATCTAATCAGCTCTAAGTTACAGCGGGGCACACCGATTGCATCATTCATCATTCTGATCGCGTTGTTACTTTTTCAGAAAACGTTAACGAAAAATTTGATAACATACAAACGGCCATACGCACACACACACACACACACACACACACACACACGAACATTTTGCTGAAAATAGTCTAAAATGACTCCAATGACCATGAAACGTGAAGATCTGCTAAAAAATCGATTTTCGATTTTCGGGGTGATTACAATAACTTCCCTATAAAATCGGGAAGTTAATTAAGAAGCCATGTGACTCTGAATTTCGACAGCTCCGAAAAGCAGAAAAGAAACCGTTCGAACGCTTTCGATGCGGGCATCGACGATTACTGTATGAATATAATGCGGCAACATTGCACTTTTAAAGCTGACAACGCTGTAAAATCTGACGTGTTGTAACGTCATGCAGTTCACTAGCTGACCGTTCTATTTCGATAGAGTCCGCTGTCGTACTAGGGCATTTTCTACAGGGTCGGTAATTCAGAACCACGGCGTGAAAAATGTATTGCATGCACAGTCTGTACCTATCTTAAGTCTGTGATACTATTAAAGACTGCCAGCGCCTGTGCTATTCAGCGTGGCAGGTAACCGGGCGCGACCGGGCGCGGGGATAACGTGGAAGTTACAGTGATCTGATATACCACATCGCTAAAAGTTCCACCACCGACGAGATATTCGTCAAATAGAAGAAGAATGATATAGTAGAATGCTGACATTACCCATTCTGTAATTGCCTTATCTCGTCTGTGGTAATACTGTATATAATTCTCTTATTGCATTCTTATTTTTCTTAGTATCACCATTGTAATAATTGTTTTACAATATAATCGATAGTTTATAGATGTAGGAAAAATGAAAGTAATTACTATACGTAATATTCTACAAATGTATCAGAATTTAAAAGTAATTTGAACATTATTGCATTATATATAAAATAGTGATTCTTAAAAAATATTCGGTAATTGTTGACAAAAGGTCTGCGTCCTCCGATTTTGATGAAATTTTAATATGTTATAGATTTCGATATTTTGAACAACTTTTTCATTTTCCAATATAGGGGGGTCGCTTTTAGTTTTCCAGATATTTGCAAAAAACTATCGCTAATACTGTATTGAATTTTTCGTATTGCTCCACGCTCCGTGGCAACGTAACCCTGTCCCGGTGCAGCGTTTGTTTACATTTTGACGCTGTGGAGATGAGAGAGTAAACAGGGTCTCAATCTAGGCATACATATGTATATAGGGTGAGCTTCCAATTTAAAAAGACTACTTCTGAATTTTCTCGTTATATAATAATATATTATGAGAGTGAGACCCTATTTTCTCTGTCATCTCCAGGGTTGCCATATTTTATCCCCTCCGGCCCCTTACCCTTCCGCCTTCTCGCCCAGTTTCGCAGCGTACCTCTTCCCACTAACGCAGGCGACAGTGGCGACACGCGACGAGTGGGAAGAGTGGGAGCAGGTAAGGAAAATAACGGGTGTACTTTTGTTCCACGCGACGCTACGGACGGCTTGGCTTGAGTGAAGTGGTTTTCGAATTCAGTTTACAGCAGTTTACAGACTTTGGTGTGCAATCTAGCAAGAATCAAAGTTTTAGAGTGCCGTTTGCAGTATTTTATACTACGCATTATTTAAAATTATTGAGAAAGCAGATTACATAACCTAAAATTCAATGTATACATTACCTGCTTTCTCAATAATTTTAAATAATGCGTAGTATAAAATACTGCAAACGGCACTCTAAAACTTTGATTCTTGCTAGATTGCACACCAAAGTCTGTAAACTGCTGTAAACTGAATTCGAAAACCACTTCACTCAAGCCAAGCCGTCCGTAGCGTCGCGTGGAACAAAAGTACACCCGTTATTTTCCTTACCTGCTCCCACTCTTCCCACTCGTCGCGTGTCGCCACTGTCGCCTGCGTTAGTGGGAAGAGGTACGCTGCGAAACTGGGCGAGAAGGCGGAAGGGTAAGGGGCCGGAGGGGATAAAATATGGCAACCCTGGTCATCTCCACAGCGTGTTTAGAAGCAAAATGTAAACAAACGCCGCGCCGGGACAGCCTTACGTTGCCGCAGAGCGTGCAGAAATACGAAAAATTCAATACAGTATTAGCGATAGTTTTTTGCAAATATCTCGAAAACTAAAAGCGACCCCCCTATATTGGAAAAGGAAAAAGTTGTTCAAAATGTGTTGCTGCATAACATATTAAAATTTCATAAAAATCAGAGGACGCAGACCTTTTGTCAACAATTACCAATATTCTGTTATGTTATGCAATGACGAAATTCAATCGTTCTTATTGAAATCCTTAGTAGGAAACAGAAAATTAATTTTTTCACTTATTTATCAGATACTTATTGCAATGCTCGACAGCATCGACTGCAATTATTAAAGTAGAGGTAGTAACAAGATAAAACTATTAACTAATTAAACTAATTTTCGACGGCTCCTATCCATACAATGTTATTTAGAGGCAGTATTTCGTACAAAGATATTCTCAAAAAATAATTCTATTTGACTCTATATGAAAATTTCTTGCAACATGACGCTGTTTAAAAAGTGCGTGTAACATGATTTTATTTAATTCTGAACTGAACCACTTCCTGAAACATGATTCACTTATCAGCACATTGTGCGACGAGGCGAAGAGCTAGCAGTCGAAGTCGAAGTCGAAATCTTTAAAGAATAAGGACTCTCCGCGTCTCCTTTTTTCCCGACGCTGTCCTTCTTTGTGTCCGAAACTTACGTAGTTCATTGCACAAGCAAATATCATCGGAATCATATCATATTTGGTATCATTTTCATAAAAAAAACAATATTCACCAAATATGTTCAGAAGAATCCTATAAAAAATAATTATAAATAATTAAGTTTTGTTGTTTTTGATTAGTAGTCTCACACCGATATACCCGACCCGACCCGTATCATATTACAATGTTTCACTCCACAGTCCACGGCGACTGAATCACTGAAGCCCTCGAGACTCCTTTCCCTTTTCTCCGTTTTTTTTTCTCTGTTTTCTCCGACAGGACATCACAGAATAGTGTCTCCTGAAAATTTGATGTCTCTGGCCAGACTCGAGTTTTCGACATTTATAGCAAGCTTGCTATAATCTTATTTTATTTGTCAAAATTTAGTTTTCTATTTAAAATATTTTGTTGTGTTGAAACTCATTAATAGTGTTACGAGCCAGGGCCGCGAGCAGCACGAGTGGCCGGCGAAGTGTTGTTGCACTAGGAATATGGTATCAGTTTGTTAGTTAAAGGTACGCGGACGAACCCAATGCGAAATTGGGGAGCCGCTAGGATTATAGACAGCGAGGACGAACCTGACGCGAAGTCAGGGAGCCTCTAGGAATGGAGTCAAGCGCAGACGAACCCGATGCGAAACCGGGGAGCTGCTAGGAAGTTGTAGAACGACGCGGACGAACCCAATGCGAAACTGGGGAGCGGCTAGGAGTTTGGATAAAAGCACAGACGAACCTGTGATGCGAAATCAGGGAGCTGTTAGGATAGTTAGTAAGCCTCGTAACTAGTATAATTTAGTGATACAATCCGAGCGGTAAGATTGTATCGTGTGGGGACGTTCAATTACTCGATTAGGATATTGGACGATAATTATGGGTTTAATGAATTTGCGTTAATTATCAAAGAATACAGATATATTCTGATTATAAGAATTAGTGTTACAATTGTGTAATTGTCGCGAATGAATTGAGTTTGGAATAGAAAGAATTGAAAGTAGAAGTGTATTACCTAAACTAGATGCACGGTGTTGACGCATTGGCAATGCGGGGGTCTCGGAGCAACCTTATCACTGCCTAATAGATTTTACACCGAACTCGCGGAATCTATACGGTTAACTTTTGATTCGAAGGGGAAATTTAGCCCGATCTCACTGGTAGTTGACTTCCGAGATGCAGCACGACGCGACACGATTCGTGATTACGACAGTACTAGCCCACGAGAGTAGAAATGCAAGGGCTTATATACCCCTGCAATGACAGGTGGTATTTGTCAGTACCCTTTGAGTGAACATTCGTATTTTGTCAACGACCAGTTGGTCGTGCGTATGTTTGGGCCCTAAACTAAACTAAACAGCTATGTAGATTTATCTAGGGTGGCTCTGTTCGTTTATCTAGGACGGTTCCTGCCAGAGATGATATTGAACACCCGTTCGTCATCCGTAACAATAGTTTTAAATAGTACTTGAAATATTTAAAATTATACTGAAATATTGGAATATTACAATTTGGAATGAAGGGCCTAGCTGAACGAGGTATTAAAAAATGACCTTCGAAATATTTAAACAGCCGTTACGCCATTCGACTTTCGGTCAATTTTCTTCATTTACTTGCATTAATTTAATCATATAATTGCATTTAATTGAAATTGACACTTGAGATTTTTTCCCGATCTTTTGGTTAAAATGTTATTTACACAAAGTGAAAAACAGGTAAAAATTCGACAAATGCAGGTTTTTTAGAGAAATTGAAAAATAGCATTGATCATATTTTTAGACCAGCGACATATCAGAACTTTTGTTACGACAGCGCGTAAACGACAAAGAGGGACTGAGGTACATAGGACAGTTTTTTATTTTTTATTCTTTTCTTACGGAACTACCAACGTATTTGTGAGATTCTTCTAATTAAAATAAGTCTAAATACGTCATAATTTGAGCCATATTTACTTATTTAAAGTGTTATCATAACACGCTATGATACAAGTTATTATAATAGGTTATTTAATATACCATAAAATATTTAATATGAAATATTAGGGATGTGCGGACCACCCGATGTTCGGGTTCGGGCCGGGTCGGGTCGCAGAAAGTCAGGCGGCCCGTAGATTCGACTCCGAATTCGTCGGGCGGGTTTGAAAAGAATCGATCAAGTTCGATATCCGAGATTCAAATATCTACTCTGCGTTCTTGTGAAATAGACAATGGTAATAATGGTTTTCTTTCTTAACTTATAACGTGATTTTTAATATACTTGGTTTTTTTATAACTATATTAGGTATATTCGGCAAACGTGTGCCTGCTCTTTATTTATATTAAAAATTGAAATAATGCACGTTTCACGTGAAAAACTTAAAAGAAAATATTTCTGGCTTTTTAACGAATTTGCTCCGAATGAACATAAATATGTATCGATATATACACCTAGAAGGTATAACAATATGGTAAATTATGGCAATAATTAAAAACGAAATATAAAAATAAACATTATACATATTATATTTCGTATTTATATTTTATTCTGTATTATCTATAGGCTCTACATAATTTTTTATTTTATATGATTTTATTTTAAGTGAATTTTGATTTTATTTTATATTGTATATTATATATTACCTTTTAAGAATTTGTGTAAGGTTAATGATAGTTAAGTAGGTTACATAACAGTTAATAAAATCATCGCCCACTAAAAAGTTGTTATCTAAAACTTATTATCACATTGTAAATATTGTCATCTAATTTTTTCACGTGAAACGTGCATTATTTTAAAATTTTACTATAAATAATGACCATGCACATGTGCGCCGAATATACCTAATGTAGTTATCAAAAAAATCCCAGTACATGTATTAAAAATCACATTATAAGTTATGTAACAAATACATACCATTATTATAATTATCTATTTCATAAGAACGGAGAGTTGATTCTCGAGTATCGTGATAACTCGCTCGCGCGATCTTGTTCGAGTCATCCGCCCGATGTGTCTGATGTATCGCGCACCCGATTCTTCTCTCGCCAGGCCCCTTACCCTTCCGCCTCTCGCTATCTTCGCAGCGTAGCCCGCCTGTGCTTCGTACGCCAGCGTTAGTAGGAAGAGTGTAAAGGCAAGCTACGGTGCGATACTCGGCGAGAGGCGGAAGGGTAAGGCGCCTGGCGTATAGTAGAATATGGCAACTTGGCAACGCTGCACCCGACTCGAGCCTCACAGCCTCGAGTCCGTCAGTGCCCCGACTTGACGATTCGTACGCCCGAAGCATGACTGCTTCGCCTGATATTTTTTAGTGCAACCTGGCTGTATTATTATCCGATTTATGCCGTGTTTGAGCTTATTTTGATCGGGAAAACATTTTCAACCGATAGGTGATGATATCATTATGATAACGTTCATATTAAGTAATATTGGTTTCAGTTAGTAATTGCCAATACGCTGTGCGTTACAATGTTGCCTCTGATGCTGAATCACGACCGTATCGAACGTCGCGTCGTGTGCCTCCTAGAAACAACAATGTAAGCGTTTCCCCATCACTTATTAATAGCAATAAAATGTTTGTTACGATTCATAATTCTGCCATGGAAACGTTATCAATCGATTGTTAATGGTTCGCTAATGAAAACAAGTCTAAACACGCCACAAATCAGATAAGTTAGAGCAGTGGTCGGCACGCAGGGCACTCTAGAGCCCGATCTCGGCTCGCTCCGCCTCCTAATTCCGCCCGCACGTCTCGCTCCCCGTGACGGCCCTAGTCCTCAGGCGCGTACCTATCCCAGACCGTATGAACTGCGCGTGGCGCATTAGGGCGACCCCCGTAGGTTTCCACATTACCATGGAGGTACTATTGTCAATGCGTTTTTTTGATGTGGTTTCCCCTGTAGGCCTATTCCACTATGTTGCATGATAATTGCGGAAACTAACTTTGAACAATAAACACGGTAGAGACAATAAACTCAACGGCTGGCGATGCGTAGCGCAAGATTTCGCTTCAGCTCGCGAGCCGGCTCCTGCGCTGGCTGGTACATACATACTAGGGACAACTGCAACAGTGTGCGTGTGAATGTGTGCTACACTGACACACTTATTGTTCGTGGGTTCCCTTTCCATACGTCCGAGCTGAGTTTCGGCTCATGAGCTGGCGAGCGGCTCGCGAGGCGCTCTTTGAATAAAAAATTATTCGTCATGCGTCGAAAAGAGATAACCATCATTATTTTTATTTAACGCGTGGTAAATAATTTTTTTATCATTCATTCGCTATTTGAAATTTTCAATTCAATAAAAATTTGTAAGGGATTCTAATTTCGAGACGTTCCAATACTTACGCTCTTCGCGAGGGGACGGCTGTATACTTTTCCTCGCGAAGGGGCTAAGCAAAACGAAATGCAGGAACAACCTTTGGCACGTCCACGTGGAAACCCCAGCCCCCATTTTTTCCAAAAGATGTTTTTAACTCGATGAGACCGAGGCCAGTCAATCCGATCTCAATCCGACTTATACATAGAAATACAGGGTGAACATTATAAAGCGTTACAGACAAATATCTCCAAAAATATTGATTATACGCAAAAATGTTTAAGATGGAAATTGTTCAGTACCGAGGAGGGCATCATTTGTTGGGGCTTTTATTTTTACCGGTGGACACCCCAAGGTGAGGTGAAGGTCAACTTTCTTTTTTTAAATAGAATGTCCTATTTCTCATACCATAAATCGAGAGAGTATCAAATTCTGAATAACAAAGTGTTAACCTTCATATATCCTAAACCGAATAGTTAACGAGATATTATACAAAGAAGAAAGAAAATTTTTTCGATATCTCGTTAACTACTAGATTTAAGACATGTGGAGGTCAATACATTTTTACTCAGAATTCGATAGTCAATCGATTCATGATGCAGAAAGTAGGTCTTTCCATTTAAAAAAATCAAGGTGACCTTCTCCTCACCTTGGAGTGTTAATCGGGAAAAATAAAAATCCCACCATATGATGTCCGCCTCGCTACTGAACAACTTTTATCTCAAACATTTTTGCGTATAATCAATATTTTCCGAGATATTCCTCTGTAACGCTTTATAATGTTCACCCTGTATATTCCATCACATAATACTTTTGGATTTCGTCGTTAAACCTCTTTTCCCCAGCTTGATCACCGATCCACTAGAGCCACCCATCCTACATATTAATTAATCCACTTAATTCTTTTAATCGAACTCTTTATTATTCGGAACAGCGTGCGTCAAATAAAAGTTATTCCGTTTTTTTGCTTGTTTCTGTTCCCACAGATCGATTCTTGGAACAATTATGTATAAAAAAAGTGTAAGGAAATAATGCCCGTTTATGAAATATTAAGTTGGAACGAAAGTTCGTAGCCTTTTTAAATCAAAATTCAAAGATAAAATTATAAGATGTGTATTCATAGGTTTATTGAATAACATGGTAAGTCACTTATAAAATGGCAACAAGTAATAGAAGAGAATGGAAAATATGTTAGTTATTGAACAAATCTATGTATAATCCAGATACCTGGATGGCCGAGGGTTTGCCCGGTGGTGTTTATTGCACCACTTGGACAAGGCTCCCGAGGCCCTCGCCGCTTCGTCGCTCTAGCACAGAGTAGGGGCGAAAATGTATTTAAATATATTTTCCGAAGAAATGCTCACGAATAAGTCCACTACATACAGTCCGATTTCTATCGGGTTTAGACTTTTCTTAATCGGAAGAATGCGACGAACTGGCTCGTGTCATTTCCGTGAGGAAATTGTAAGAAATGAACAAGTTTAGCATTCACTTGTTAGCGGTTTCATGACGAGATACCTGAATGGCCGAGGGTTTGTCCGGTCGTGTTTATTGCACTACTATTGTGTTCTGGGCTCAGGCCTTTGTGCTCGATCCTCGGGCCTCGGTACGTGTTCATTGGAGCCTCGAGCCGGCCGTAAGTATTCGTGGATGTATTTAATATTCGAAAATTAAATACAAAAATGAAATACAATTTCTATTCGAAGCTTCGAATACATTCTCGGCGAATACAAAAGTATTTAAATATTTTTCGAATATAAGATACTTTCGTATTCGAACCTTCGAATAAAGAATACAAATATTGTATTTAATATTCGAATCCGTATTTAAATAGTTTTGTATTTAAATACTGCCCAACTCTGAATAGATCCTTCAAATCATTTTCTGCCAGAGCGACGAAGGCTTCGGTCGCCGTGGCCAAGTGGTGCAATAAACACGACTGGGCCAACCGACGGCCAGCCAGGTATATCGGCAAGAAACCACTAAGTGAATTGCAGATCTTGTTTATTTTTCATAATTTTTTCATGAAAGTGATACGAGCCGATAGAATTTGGACTGTGCATAGTGGTTTTATTAGTCAAATTATTCGTAGATTTATTCAACGTCTCCGAATAAAAATTGCAATTTTCCATGATTTTCGGCCTTTTTATCACTTTTGATCGTTTATAATTCCTAAATCAATTAACCAATTTCAATAAAATTTTCAGAGCGCATATATTTATACGAGCTTACCAAACACACCTTTTAAACTTTCGTTATTGGCCCAGCTAAAGAAGTAGTAAAAATCAATTTTCACTATTTTTTTCGCAATTCCGACCAAATGCATTTTTTCAACATATTTTTTAGACGTCATTTACTAAACTAATTCTTCTAGCCTTACAGAGAAATTGAAGTCATTTGGTCCATTCTTAAAAAAGTTATTTTGATTTAAAGTGTGTGTGTGTGATTCTATTTTTATTGTGATTTTAATTGTAATTGCAATTTTAATTTTTATTATGTTTATTGTGATTTTAATTGCAATTATTATTTTTATCACAGTTTTTATGTAAATTCCGCACGCGTTCTTCTAATAAAGCTATTTAGTAATATTAAATTTATTAGAATTATTACCGCATCGAATTTTAGCAATTTCCGATACATGGTTATATCGCACGAAGCATCGA
This sequence comes from Lasioglossum calceatum, assembly GCA_963966675.1. Taxonomy (NCBI): domain Eukaryota; kingdom Metazoa; phylum Arthropoda; class Insecta; order Hymenoptera; family Halictidae; genus Lasioglossum; species Lasioglossum calceatum. Next base: position 729,292 of record OZ016546.1, on the reverse strand, counting down.
TTGAAGCTAGTTCTGATTTATGCCACAGGCTAGTAAAGGTTCTGTTTTATGCTAAAACGGTGTGGTCTCTGTTTCGTGGTAAAAGTGGGCTCTATACTCGGTGTAGGAGCTGTTCCGTGCTAAGCGTGAGCGTGCCAAAAAGTGGTGGCAACTCAGACCCGGGCGTGAGCACTCTCATATCCTCTCTGCTTAGGACTGTAGGACGCACGGGGGTGTCCCACTTGGACTCCGACCGATTGGACGTGTTCCTTTTGGACTCCGTGCCGATTCGACTCGTGCCGTTTGGACGCCGTGCCGATTGAACTCGTACCGTTTGGACGCCGTGGTGGTTGGATTCGTGACGTTTGGACGCCGGAAATTTTATAATCGTTGGACGCCGCGAATTTTATAATCATTGCTTTTCGAAGTCTACATATGGTGATATTGTACTGTGAAATATATGGTTAAATATGATTTGGAATCTATTAAATTTGGATCTGAATTTAAATTTTTATGTGGTTTTTTTATGTGTTTCTTGTGTGTGAGGATATAACGTATTTTTACAAAAGAGAATAACTAATAAGAAATCTTCCGTGCCGTTGTCCAAAAAAATATAAAAAATGGTGTTTGATTGTGAATATCATAATACAAATTTACATAAATATTAATTTTGTGCAAATAAGAAACAACTGTATAAAATATCGTACGAGTTCAATCGGCACGGCGTCCAAACGGTACGAGTCCAATCGGCACGGCGTCCAAACGGCACGAGTCGAATCGGCACGGAGTCCAAAAGGAACGCGTAAAAATCGGGACGTGTCCAATCGGTCGGAGTCCAAGTGGGCATCACTCGGACGCACAGACGTTCCTGCATTTGGTCGCGCATGCGCGTGCAGCCCGCCCAATATCCCAACACTGACCCGAACCCAGCGTATTCCCCAAATCCCACCACACTGCGACGCAACATGTCCAATTCTACATGTGCGCAATTCGTATTCTGTGGTGTGCAATCACGCTGTGCGCCAAAACTGGCCAAAACGCCGTGTGCGCAAAAGGAGTGATGCCCACTTGGACTCCGACCGATTGGACACGTCCCGATTGGACTGTCCCGATTGGACGCGTTCCTTTTGGACTCCGTGCCGATTCGACTCGTGCCGATTGGACTCGTACCGTTTGGACGCCGTGCCGATTGAACTCGTACCGTTTGGACGCCGTGCCGATTGAACTCGTACGATATTTTATACAGCTGTTTCTTATTTGCACAAAATTAATATTTATGTAAATTTGTATTATGATATTCACAATCAAACACCATTTTTTATATTTTTTTTGACAACGGCACGGAAGATTTCTTATTAGTTATTCTCTTTTGTAAAAATACGTTATATCCTCACACACAAGAAACACATAAAAAAACCACATAAAAATTTAAATTCAGATCCAAATTTAATAGATTCCAAATCATATTTAACCATATATTTCACAGTACAATATCACCATATGTAGACTTCGAAAAGCAATGATTATAAAATTCGCGGCGTCCAACGATTATAAAATTTCCGGCGTCCAAACGTCACGAATCCAACCACCACGGCGTCCAAACGGTACAAGTTCAATCGGCACGGCGTCCAAACGGCACGAGTCGAATCGGCACGGAGTCCAAAAGGAACACGTCCAATCGGGACAGTCCAATCGGGACGTGTCCAATCGGTCGGAGTCCAAGTGGGACACCCCCCGCAAAAGAGATGTGTCCAATTTACTGTGCGCGATCTCGTTGTGCGCAATCTTTTTTGTGCGCCATCGAAGGCTTCTCTTTAGCTGTGTTGCGTCGCAGTGTGGTGGGATTTGGGGAATACGCTGGGTTCGGATGCCCGTGGAGCGCTAAAGCACTCTGCTCGTGGAAGGTTTTCTGAACAAACTCTTAACAAGAAAATGTAACGAAAAATAGACTTTATTTAATAGTGTACTAGTTGTTGACTCTAAGATCTCAGAAATGTATCTCTTTCGTATTTGCCTCGTCCCGAGGTTTTATCTTCTTCCAGGTTCCTTTTCCTTAGCCAATAGGAAAATTCGGATCTTCCAGCTGGGCGTTGATTCGTCGGGTGGCTCGTCTTTGGTTGCAGCTCGATGGTGATTGGTGGTGGAGGTGTCCAATAGCGCGCGCACGAGAGTGGGGTACGCGCGAGGGTGAAGGCCCGCCAAAACAAGGGTCGTGGGACCGAGCGAGAGAGAGGTCCGAGGGAGTTCAAAGAGGTCCTTGACATAGAATTTACGACTTCCCGTCCTTGACCGATTCCAGACTTCGACTGTCTATTTATGTGAAATCGGAGAAGCTCCTCCAAGAGATTACGTGACTCTACCCAAATTCCTCAATTAGTCTCGCCCCTCGGAATTTCGTCAAGGATCTCCGTGGAAATACCTCCTATTGTTTCCCTACATATTCTAAGACTAAACTATCGTGCCCGAATAAAATATATGTAAAATGAAATACACGGCTTTGACCTAATCGTTGTTTTATATTCAAATTTCCCTCTCAACGCCATCAATCAAACCTATAGTGTGGTAACGTTATCGTAGCTATGGTCGCGTGATCAACGGGTCACGCTACAGCTGCACCGGGTCTATAGGTATATATGGTCTAAGGTCTAAGGTCGCTTCTTGTAGTATCTCTACTCCACGGTGTATTATAGAGGTGTTACGACTGTAGCGTGACGTCATTAGGATCTCTCGTACGTTCCAATAGAGTTTCATAGGATACTTGACACATTATTGCACTAAAACATATTGGGTTGACTAAATTTGGGATGTTCTCATATAATATTTCTATACAGTTAGCTATGGGATTTACTCCATACGAATTAGTCTTTGGCGTTAAGGCCTTAACGAATTTAGTAAACAGGAAATCCCTCGGACATTATCCCACTACTTGAACGAACTATTTAGAAAGATTAAACTCTACTCAAGCTATGGCAGTGACAAATTTAAACTGATTGTAAGCTAAAGAGAAAATAAGCGATTGTATTTACAAATAAACTTAACCTCACCTAAATAATTGTAATTTAAACATGTACATTAGGAATTCCGAGTTGTAAGTACACATGCGCTCACACACACGTATACATACAGGTTTTCAAACGTAGGTTTTTTGAAGATTCTAAAGTAGACTCAAATCACATTAGAATAGAGTAAATAATAAAAGCTGTTCCCATAGGAAACACCTTTTCAATAAGGGGGGAGGTGTAGCGTGACCCGTTGATCACGCGAACATAGCTACGATAACGTTACCACACTATAGGTTTGATTGATGGCGTTGAGAGGGAAATTTGAATATAAAACATAACGATTAGGTCAAAGCCGTGTATTTCATTTTACATATATTTTATTCGGGCACGATAGTTTAGTCTTAGAATATGTAGGGAAACAATAGGAGGTATTTCCACGGAGATCCTTGACGAAATTCCGAGGGGCGAGACTAATTGAGGAATTTGGGTAAAGTCACGTAATCTCTTGGAGGAGCTTCTCCGATTTCACATAAATAGACAGTCGAAGTCTGGAATCGGTCAAGGACGGGAAGTCGTAAATTCTATGTCAAGGACCCCTTGGAACTCCCTCGGACCTGTCTCTCGCTCGGTCCCACGGGGGTGTCCCACTTGGAATCCGACCGATTGGACACGTCCCGATTGGACTGTCCCGATTGGACGCGTTCCTTTTGGACTCCGTGCCGATTCGACTCGTGCCGTTTGGACGCCGTGCCGATTGAACTCGTACCGTTTGGACGCCGTGGCGGTTGGATTCGTGACGTTTGGACGCCGGAAATTTTATAATCGTTGGACGCCGCGAATTTTATAATCATTGCTTTTCGAAGTTTACATATGGTGATATTGTACTGTGAAATATATGGTTAAATATGATTTGGAATCTATTCAATTTGGATCTGAATTTAAATTTTTATGTGGTTTTTTATGTGTTTCTTGTGTGTGAGGATATAACGTGTTTTTACAAAAGAGAATAACTAATCCAACCGCCACGGCGTCCAAACGGTACGAGTTCAATCGGCACGGCGCACAGTGTCAAAATTTTGGACAAAATTCAATAACTTTTGTTCTGTTTATGATAGAGACATGAAACAAAGTGGGTTTTTTCATTTATATTGAAAGCAATCTCAACATGATACTATTATAAATATAGTAATTTATTTAAACATTGTAAAACGATATTTATAAACAAAATTTTGTTTTATTGCTGGTTTTCAGTAGATGAATTCTCAGTTCAGTTCTTCCGAAACTGAAACTTCGTTTTAAACTCCTATAACATTCGCCTCTTCGACAAACATACACTCTTTGTTTGCTATGTCTGCCGCAACTGACTAAAAGTAGGACTATTCGCTCTGGTCTAAACATTCTTTAATCATAATTCGCTTTTATAAACAAATGAGTAGTCATACTTAATCAAAGCTTACGAGTACATACAAAGCATACGAGGTGCAGTTGCATTACTCGTCTTCATAATCTGAATCTTGCTGACCAGTTCTTGCTACATATTTTGTTAAATAACTCTGTTTTTCGCCAGATTTCGCAATTAAAATTTACATAATATCAAAATATACTATCTTACTAATACAACGCAAAAAAATCGCCGACACGTTTTGAAACCTTTTTTTTTATCCTCTACTAAAGATTAGGGGAACCAATAAAATTTAATGGTTTCATTTCAGGTTAATTATTAAATAGTGCATAAGTATTACAAAATTTTTGAAGATAAATTATAATTAGCCAACCCTTACCCATCATTTTCTAAAAAGATTATTTCTTACAAATGTCTTTTGTTCATAATACAACGTAAACAAGTTGCGCTATGAACTGATGTACTATTTCATCTTCCAAATTTTCGTTTACAGATTCGCTTGTAATTAGTTTCCTACTGGATTTTTTTATTTTTTTTTTTCAATAAATGATTTATTTGGACATTTTGACATAGTATGAACATAGTTTTCAATCGACATGAAGCAGTGACTTTTCCGATTTTTGTCAATGGCTCGTGACACTGTGCGGCGTCCAAACGGCACGAGTCGAATCGGCACGGAGTCCAAAAGGAACGCGTCCAATCGGGACGTGTCCAATCGGTCGGAGTCCAAGTGGGCATCACTCGGTCCCACGACCCTTGTTTTGACGGGCCTTCACCCTCGCGTGTACCCCACTCTCGTGCGCGCGCTATTGGACACCTCCACCACCAATCACCATCGAGCTGCAACCAAAGACGAGCCACCCGACGAATCAACGCCCAGCTGGAAGATCCGAATTTTCCAATTGGCTAAGGAAAAGGAACCTGGAAGAAGATAAAACCTCGGGACGAGGCAAATACGAAGGAGATACATTTCTGAGATCTTAGAGTCAACAACTAGTACACTATTAAATAAAGTCTATTTTTCGTGAAAACCTTCCACGAGCAGAGTGCTTTAGCGCTCCACGGGCATCCGAACCCAGCGTATTCCCCAAATCCCACCACACTGCGACGCAACACGACTAAGCACCTCTGTAAAGGTGTGATTTCGTTTACGCGTTTTGACGCAGCGTTTTGCTACTCCAGCGCCATTTATACTCCATTCGTCATACTTCACATCAGAACTGCGTCTAGGCGTGAGCCACTGCGTCTAGACGCGTGCGTCTACGCCAAAAATACAATATTGCATAGGAATATTCTAGAATGTTCCACGATATTGTGGAATTGTCAATTGCGGCCTTAATAATTTAAAAATACTAACCAAATATTTCAATTCAAACGTCAAACGACATTTGCGCACGTAGCGAAATCAATTTGAATAGGAATAACCTAACTGGCGGATGTTTATAATGTCGATAATGCAAACAGACGTCGTTAATGTAAATTCCTATTGAAATATTGATTTATTGATTAAAGCTGCGACGTTCGTTTTTTTTGTTGTATTGAAATATGATTAAAAAAGCACTTTTATTTTTTCCAGAATTTTCCATTTTTGCGGGCAACTTTTCCAATTTTTCTTACCCTATAACCATATTCGGTCTATTACGCACATTTAAAAAAAATCAGCCAAATCGGTCCAGCCGTTCTCAAGTGATGCGCTTACCAACGAATAGCATTTGATTTTTATTTATATAGATAAAATTGGTTAAGTGTATGTATAGATACAACATAATTTAAATATAATTATTAATATTAATTGACAAAATATATCATTTGAATTATTTTTTAAAAATATGGAAACGACAGTCAGAAAAATTTTGGCGCAGTTTTTAATGTTTTGTCAATCGCGGCGTCCCGAAGACCAAAAACGCCGAGCGGGTTGCCTTCTGAAGGGGAACCGAAAATTGAGCAAAAAAATTTTGTTGTCTTAAAATAAAACTTTAAATTGTTCATTTGTTACTTATTTAGTAGTTTTCTAGATAATTTGAATCATTGATGTCTTTGGTTATAAATTTCTCTGTATTTCAAGAAATATTCATAATATGAAGAATAATGGTCAAGAAATACAGAGAATAGCTAAAGACGTCGGAGATTCAAATTATCTGAAAAACTACTAAATAACTAACAAATGAACAATTTAAAATTGTGTTTTAAAACAACAAAATTGAGACAATTAATTATAAAATGATTACAAAAAATATATATTTATTACGATACTTATCAGAATATAAAAATCATTTTTTAATGAATTTTAGTGGAAATTTATTATTTGGAAATTGCTCTTCGGTCGTCCGAGATTGTATATCGCGGTGCAGCGTTCACTTCAAATAATTTTAATTTCGTCAATTTTCAAACGTCCATTTTCTTAAAAGCAGGGCCGTAAAGGGGACACTTGGGGCTATATCCCCATTTTTTTCAATTTTTTAAAAAGTGGCCCGCTGTGAAAACACGGCAATTGTTTAAAACAATAGCAAAATAAATTATGAAAAAACATTTTTTTCAAAATAACAACATTTTGAGTGGATACTCTTAGGTTTTCACTACAAGCTCCTAAAAATTCATTTTTCTCGGAGTACTGGTTCTGCTATTATAATAGTATTCTGAAGCAGTGGATCGACAAAACGCATGGCTGAGCGTTTGGACTGCCTCGAAAGCAGTGGGTCAAAAATCGCGTGCGTGTCGTTCTGGCGCAGCATTCAGAGGTCTCGAAGCGAAAAAACAAATTCAAACGTGTGCTCTGAACACATATCGTAAATCGATTTACGCACGTGTCGAGGTTTGGGCGATGATCTTTCGTTTTTCTTCGCAAGTGAAAGACAAGGAAAGACATACCAAATCGCATCATAGCAACGCAAACTTGTGCGTCCAGAGGCACAGAAAAGAGCAACGACGAATGGAGTATGGACGACAAAACGTCGCGTCAAAACGCGTAAACAAAATCACACCTTTACGTTGCCGCAGAGCGTGCAGAAATACGAAAAATTCAATACAGTATTAGCGATAGTTTTTTGCAAATATCTCGAAAACTAAAAGCGACCCCCCTATATTGGAAAAGGAAAAAGTTGTTCAAAATGTGTTGCTGCATAACATATTAAAATTTCATAAAAATCAGAGGACCCAGACCTTTTGTCAACAATTACCAATATTCTGTTATGTTATGCAATGACGAAATTCAATCGTTCTTATTGAAATCCTTAGTAGGAAACAGAAAATTAATTTTTTCACTTATTTATCCGATACTTATTGCAATGCTCGACAGCATTGACTGCAATTATTAAAGTAGAGGTAGTAACAAGATAAAACTATTAACTAATTAAACTAATTTTCGACGGCTCCTATCCATACAATGTTATTTAGAGGCAGTATTTCGTACAAAGATATTCTCAAAAAATAATTCTATTTGACTCTATATGAAAATTTCTTGCAACATGACGCTGTTTAAAAAGTGCGTGTAACATGATTTTATTTAATTCTGAACTGAACCACTTCCTGAAACATGATTCACTTATCAGCACATTGTGCGACGAGGCGAAGAGCTAGCAGTCGAAGTCGAAATCTTTAAAGAATAAGGACTCTCCGCGTCTCCTTTTTTCCCGACGCTGTCCTTCTTTGTGTCCGAAACTTACGTAGTTCATTGCACAAGCAAATATCATCGGAATCATATCATATTTGGTATCATTTTCATAAAAAAACAATATTCACCAAATATGTTCAGAAGAATCCTATAAAAAATAATTATAAATAATTAAGTTTTGTTGTTTTTGATTAGTAGTCTCACACCGATATACCCGACCCGACCCGTATCATATTACAATGTTTCACTCCACAGTCCACGGCGACTGAATCACTGAACCCCTCGAGACTCCTTTCCCTTTTCTCCGTTTTTTTTCTCTATTTTCTCCGACAGGACATCACAGAATAGTGTCTCCTGAAAATTTGATGTCTCTGGCCAGACTCGAGTTTTCGACATTTATAGCAAGCTTGCTATAATCTTATTTTATTTGTCAAAATTTAGTTTTCTATTTAAAATATTTTGTTGTGTTGAAACTCATTAATAGTTTTAAATAGTACTTGAAATATTTAAAATGATAGTGAAATATTGGAATATTACAATTTGGAATGAAGGGCCTAGCTGAACGAGGTATTCAAAAATGACCTTCGAAATATTTAAACAGCCGTTACGCCATTCGATTTTCGGTCAATTTTCTTCATTTACTTGCATTAATTTAATCATATAATTGCATTTAATTGAAATTGACACTTGAGATTTTTTCCCGATCTTTTGGTTAAAATGTTATTTACTGTTACGTCCGAAATTCGGCTTTAAAAGGAATAATGTGAGGATTCTTAGAATTTGTGATTTTACGTTCGCGATTCGCTGCAACGTGGAGGGAATATCGCGCCGCTTCGATCCGCGAGAGTTTCCTACACTAAAGTGACCGAGAGTGACGGCTTGTTTTGGAGGTTAGAGACCGGATTTCAGGAATTCTCGGCCGGCTGGACCAAGTCCGCCTGACCGTGAATGAGGGGGGAACCCGAACGGCTAGACCAAGTCCGCCTAATTCGGGGTTGGATCGCTGGCTCGAACGGCTAGACCAAGTCCGCCTAGTTCGAGAGATGGAAAACGTCGGGTCGGGTACGCGATTATCACTTCCACTCTCGCCACTGTATTTCACGACACGCACGTTCACGTCAACCTAACAACTGCGTTGTTTCCTCGTTAAAGCCCCCCTCGCGAGTCGAAGAGAGGATTTAGGAAAAGGTTGCGTTCTCTCAGATAACGTGTACCAACTATAAATAATTTATAGCGTCCCGATTCGTTTCATCAATGAGAACTGTTCTGGAAGGAGCTCGGATCGTTGTGTAGGTTGTTTGTTGGCAGCGGAATAAATATTCCGCGGGAATTGAACGAATGTTCAATAACGATTAACTCTTGCTTGATTCCGTGCGAAGTCTCGACTAGCGCTGGATTTGTACAACCTCAATCGTAACTGAGAAATTGTAAGAATGAATTCGACTGACTGGAATCTTGATCTGAACTAGATCAAGATCTTGGTGGGGGAAGTCGCGCGGTGGATCCTTCGGGGGGAAACAATAGGATCGCACGCTTGAGTGAGCGGTTCCCAGAATTGTTATTCCCAAAATCGCTGGAGCTTGACGGATTTACATTCCGAAGCGATGACGTATGGATTGAAGACGTTTCTTAGAATTCACTGTTAATATTGGAATATTGTTATTGCAAAAGGCAGGAGGGAATCTGGTGACGGACGTCACATTACACAAAGTGAAAAACAGGTAAAAATTCGACAAATGCAGGTTTTTTAGAGAAATTGAAAAATAGCATTGATCATATTTTTAGACCAGCAACATATCAGAACTTTTGTTACGACAGCGCGTAAACGACAAAGAGGGACTGAGGTACATAGGACAGTTTTTTATTTTTTATTCTTTTCTTGCGGAACTACCAACGTATTTGTGAGATTCTTCTAATTAAAATAAGTCTGAATACGTCATAATTTGAGCCATATTTACTTATTTAAAGTGTGATCATAACACGCTATGATACAAGTTATTATAATAGGTTATTTAATATACCATAAAATATTTAATATAAAATATTAGGGATGTGCGGACCACCCGATGTTCGGGTTCGGGCCGGGACGGGTCGCAGAAAGTCAGGCGGCCCGTAGATTCGACTCCGAATTCGTCGGGCGGGTTCGAAAAGAATCGATCAAGTTCGATATCCGAGATTCAAATATCTACTCTGCGTTCTTGTGAAATAGATAATGGTAATAATGGTTTTCTTTCTTAACTTATAACGTGATATTTAATATACTTGGTTTTTTTATAACTATATTAGGTATATTCGGCAAACGTGTGCCTGCTCTTTATTTATATTAAAAATTGAAATAATGCACGTTTCACGTGAAAAACTTAAAAGACAATATTTCTGGCTTTTTAACGAATTTGCTCCGAATGAACATAAATATGTATCGATATATACACCTAGAAGGTATAACAATATGGTAAATTATGGCAATAACTAAAAACGAAATATAAAAATAAACATTATACATATTATATTTCGTATTTATATTTTATTCTGTATTATCTATAGGCTCTACATAATTTTTTATTTTATATGATTTTATTTTAAGTGAATTTTGATTTTATTTTATGTTGTATATTATATATTAGCTTTTAAGAATTTGTGTAAGGTTAATGATAGTTAAGTAGGTTACATAACAGTTAATAAAAACATGGCCCACTAAAAAGTTGTTATAACTTATTATCACATTGTAAATATTGTCATCTAATTTTTTCGCGTGAAACGTGCATTATTTTAAAATTTTACTATAAATAATGACCATGCACATGTGCGCCGAATATACCTAATATAGTTATAAAAAAATCCCAGTACATGTATTAAAAATGACATTATAAGTTATGTAACAAATACATGCCATTATTATCATTATCTATTCCATAAGAACGGAGAGTTGATTCTCGAGTATCGTGATAACTCGCTCGCACGATCTTGTTCGAGTCATCCGCCCGATGTGTCTGATGTATCGCGTACCCGATTCTTCTCTCGCCAGGCCCGTTACCCTTCCGCCTCTCGCTATCTTCGCAGCGTAGCCCGCCTGTGCTTCGTACGCCAGCGTTAGTAGGAAGAGTGCAAAGGCAAGCTATGGAGCAATACTTGGCGAGAGGCGGAAGGGTAAGGGGCCTGGCGTATAGTAGAATATGGCAACTTGGCAACCCTGCACCCGACTCGAGCCTCACAGCCTCGAGTCCGTCAGTGCCCCGACTTGACGATTCGTACGCCCGAAGCATGACTGCTTCGCCTGATATTTTTTAGTGCAACCTGGCTGTATTATTATCCGATTTATGCCGTGTTTGAGCTTATTTTGATCGGGAAAACATTTTCAACCGATAGGTGATGATATCATTATGATAACGTTCATATTAAGTAATATTGGTTTCAGTTAGTAATTGCCAATACGCTGTGCGTTACAATGTTGCCTCTGATGCTGAATCACGACCGTATCGAGCGTCGCGTCGTGTGTCTCCTAGAAACAACAATGTAAGCGTTTCGCCATCACTTATTAATAGCAATAAAATGTTTGTTACGATTCATAATTCTGCCGTGGAAACGTTATCAATCGATTGTTAATGGTTCGCTGATGAAAACAAGTCTAAACACGCCACAAATCAGATAAGTTAGAGGCGTGCCCAACGCCCAACTCGACGGCTGGCGATGCGTAAAGCGCAAGATTTCGCTTTAGCTGGTGAGCCGGCTCCTGCGCTGGCTGGTATATACATACTAGGGACAACTGCAACAGTGTGCGTGTGAATGTGTGCTACACTGACACACTTATTGTTCGTGGGTTCCCTTTCCATACGTCCGAGCTGAGTTTCGGCTCATGAGCTGGCGAGCGGCTCGCGAGGCGCTCTTTGAATAAAAAATTATTCGTCATGCGTCGAAGAGAGATAACCATCATTATTTTTATTTAACGCGTGGTAAATAATTTTTTTATCATTCATTCGCTATTTGAAATTTTCAATTCAATAAAAATTTGTAAGCGATTCTAATTTCGAGACGTTCCAACACTTACGCTCTTCGCGAGGGGACGGCTGTATACTTTTCCTCGCGAAGGGGCTAAGCGAAACGAAATGCAGGAACAAGCTTTGGCACGTCCACGTGGAACCCAAGCCCCCATTTTTTCCAAGAGATGTTTTTAACTCGATGAGACCGAGGCCAGTCAATCCGATCTCAATCCGACTTATACATAGAAATACAGGGTGAACATTATAAAGCGTTACAGACGAATATCTCCAAAATATTGATTATACGCAAAAATGTTTAAGATGGAAGTTGTTCAGTACCGAGGTGGGCATCATTCGTTGGGACTTTTATTTTTACCGGTGGACACTCCAAGGTGAGGTGAAGGTCAACTTTCTTTTTTTAAATAGAATGGCCTATTTCTCATACCATAAATCGAGAGAGTATCAAATTCTGAATATCAAAGTGTTGACCTTCATATATCCTAAACCTAATAGTTAACGAGATATTATACAAAGAAGAAAGAAAATTTTTTCGATATCTCGTTAACTACTAGATTTAAGACATGTGGAGGTCAATACATTTTTACTCAGAATTCGATAGTCAATCGATTCATGATGCAGAAAGTAGGTCTTTCCATTTAAAAAAATCAAGGTGACCTTCTCCTCACCTTGGAGTGTTAATCGGGAAAAATAAAAATCCCACCATATGATGTCCGCCTCGCTACTGAACAACTTTTATCTCAAACATTTTTGCGTATAATCAATATTTTCCGAGATATTCGTCTGTAACGCTTTATAATGTTCACCCTGCATATTCCATCACATAATACTTTTGGATTTCGTCGTTAAACCTCTTTTTCCCAGCTTGATCACCGATCCACTAGCCACCCATCCTACATATTAATTAATCCACTTAATTCTTTTAATCGAACCCTTTATTATTCGGAACAGCATGCGTCAAATAAAAGTTATTCCGTTTTTTTGCTTGTTTCTGTGCCCACAGATCGATTCTTCGAACAATTATGTATAAAAAAAGGTGTAAGGTAATAATGCCCGTTTATGAAATATTAAGTTGGAACGAAAGTTCGTAGCCTTTTTAAATCAAAATTCAAAGATAAAATTATAATATGTGTATTCATAGGTTTATTGAATAACATGGTAAGTCACTTAAAAAATGTCAAAAAGTAATAGAAGAGAATGGAAAATATGTTAGTTATTGAACAAGTCTATGTATAAATATCATAATTTCATGTTTGAGTTTTAATTTAAAAACGCTACGAACTTTCGTTCCAACCCAATTTTTCGATATTACAAATTTAGGTAGCTTGTGACGGTTACATCCTTACCGGCGCGAAACTATCCCCACCAGCGATTACCGCTGGAACCCCGCGACCGCCGCGCCGACAAACGCGCCACGATACCGCGAGCGCGACTCGCGGCCGCGAGAGGGCCACCGAGACGAACCGGTTTCTCGCAAGAGAAACTGAACACGCTCGGGAATAAGTACCCCGAGAAATCATCGGTAGGGGGTCGACTGCCCCACCGTCTACCATCCTCAGTGGCGAAACGCCGAGCAGGAACCAACCCGGCCCAAGTGGTGAAACACCGACGGGAGTCCCTCCACCTCAGTGGCGAAACGCCGAGCAGGAACCAACCCGGCCCAAGTGGTGAAACACCGACGGGAGTCCCTCCACCTCAGTGGCGAAACGCCGAGTAGGTACTAATCCGGCCCCAGTGGCGAAAAGCCGAGTGGGCATCCGCTCCTCTACCGCTACACTGCTAACGCCGAGCGACAGCGCCGCCGCTACTTCCGAGCGACCGCTATTCCGAGCCGCCGCTACTTCCGAGCGACCGCTAGTCCGAGCCGCCGCTACTCCGAGCGACCGCTGGTTCCGAGCCGCCGCTCCGCCGAGCTATCGCTGTCTCCACCCGGCCACTACAGTTGTAGGTCCGCCCTCCTTTTGCTATTCGAGGTTCCGCAACCCTGGACAGCCGACTGACGCGGCACTACCTTCCACGCACCGAGTAACCGTCACAAGCTCATATAAAATTTGAAGTAGGAATTGTTCATTCTCCTAAAATAATGCACTTACATAGGATATTTCAAGGAATTTTTTGTCTTTGATATTAGTTTTGTGATGCTAATAATTTAAACCCAAAAAATAAACACCATAACATCGTCTGAAATATCAGTTTATCTCGAACACGTTCGTTGAAGAACGTAACACGAAACAGTGGTCTGTTGCACCGATGAAATGCCGTCGGTGGCCTTCTAGTTCGCACTCCAGTCAGAATCTATCCTAGAGGGCGTAAGAGAACACCGAAATATTCGTGCCACACCAACTCCCGTAAGGCTGGCAGTCTTTAATAGTATCTCGTTGGTGGCCCCGTTACCATTCAGTGTCAATACCCAACGTTACCGATAAATCACATGTTTTGAGCATTTATTAGCAAGAAGAAAAAATTATATACTCCATTCGCATTAAGTGTATTTAATATGATTCGGCGGGGACAAACATACGTGATTTATAATATTATAAACGTTGAGTGTATTCCGGGATTGCAAAGCCCTTTATTCACGCCTTCACGCGGCCAATCCTGTTAACATTACTCAATATATGTTTATATAAATATATGGTAGTAATGGAACTAAGATGAAAAAAGGCACTTCCCCATTTATTTGTACATAATACGACTAATATTATGCATTTATATTCATGTTCGATTTGTATTATTTGAGAACACAAGTTAACCATTGTCAAATACAGGAACAAAAATAAAGAGATTAAATTAAAGTTCAGCAGAACATTTTGAATAATGCAGTCAAAAAATTTACAATGGATGGAAATAGAAACATTACAAATATTTTACAATGTTAAATGAAAAGAAATTAAGTTCAGATAAGCTAGCTAATGTTATTAACGTAAGGAGATTTCTTTCTAATAAGCTCTCTTTACGGCGAACGGGCAGAAGAGAGCCTCTTCGCGATTGCACTCTCCGATGATTTTCGGATGTATTGAAAACTCATAATCTGATAACGTTGCGTACTTTAGACTCGTCAACGCTGTAAAAATACCGTTTGCAGATATTTTTGCTACAAAAAAGGTCATTCATTGTGTTTTATTATATTATCGTGCAAAAACTAAATTAAAACTCAAACATGAAATTATGATATTTATACATAGATTTGTTCAATAACTAACATATTTTCCATTCTTACTGACTTACCATGTTATTCAATAAACCTATGAATACACATCTTAACTTTATCTTTGAATTTTGATTTAAAAAGGCTACGAACTTTCGTTCCAACTTAATATTTCATAAACGGGCATTATTACCTTACACCTTTTTTTATACATAATTGTTCGAAGAATCGATCTGTGGGCACAGAAACAAGCAAAAAAACGGAATAACTTTTATTTGACGCATGCTGTTCCGAATAATAAAGGGTTCGATTAAAAGAATTAAGTGGATTAATTAATATGTAGGATGGGTGGCTAGTGGATCGGTGATCAAGCTGGGAAAAAGAGGTTTAACGACGAAATCCAAAAGTATTATGTGATGGAATATGCAGGGTGAACATTATAAAGCGTTACAGACGAATATCTCGGAAAATATTGATTATACGCAAAAATGTTTGAGATAAAAGTTGTTCAGTAGCGAGGCGGACATCATATGGTGGGATTTTTATTTTTCCCGATTAACACTCCAAGGTGAGGAGAAGGTCACCTTGATTTTTTTAAATGGAAAGACCTACTTTCTGCATCATGAATCGATTGACTATCGAATTCTGAGTAAAAATGTATTGACCTCCACATGTCTTAAATCTAGTAGTTAACGAGATATCGAAAAAATTTTCTTTCTTCTTTGTATAATATCTCGTTAACTATTAGGTTTAGGATATATGAAGGTCAACACTTTGATATTCAGAATTTGATACTCTCTCGATTTATGGTATGAGAAATAGGCCATTCTATTTAAAAAAAGAAAGTTGACCTTCACCTCACCTTGGAGTGTCCACCGGTAAAAATAAAAGTCCCAACGAATGATGCCCACCTCGGTACTGAACAACTTCCATCTTAAACATTTTTGCGTATAATCAATATTTTGGAGATATTCGTCTGTAACGCTTTATAATGTTCACCCTGTATTTCTATGTATAAGTCGGATTGAGATCGGATTGACTGGCCTCGGTCTCATCGAGTTAAAAACATCTCTTGGAAAAAATGGGGGCTTGGGTTCCACGTGGACGTGCCAAAGCTTGTTCCTGCATTTCGTTTCGCTTAGCCCCTTCGCGAGGAAAAGTATACAGCCGTCCCCTCGCGAAGAGCGTAAGTGTTGGAACGTCTCGAAATTAGAATCGCTTACAAATTTTTATTGAATTGAAAATTTCAAATAGCGAATGAATGATAAAAAAATTATTTACCACGCGTTAAATAAAAATAATGATGGTTATCTCTCTTCGACGCATGACGAATAATTTTTTATTCAAAGAGCGCCTCGCGAGCCGCTCGCCAGCTCATGAGCCGAAACTCAGCTCGGACGTATGGAAAGGGAACCCACGAACAATAAGTGTGTCAGTGTAGCACACATTCACACGCACACTGTTGCAGTTGTCCCTAGTATGTATATACCAGCCAGCGCAGGAGCCGGCTCACCAGCTAAAGCGAAATCTTGCGCTTTACGCATCGCCAGCCGTCGAGTTGGGCGTTGGGCACGCCTCTAACTTATCTGATTTGTGGCGTGTTTAGACTTGTTTTCATCAGCGAACCATTAACAATCGATTGATAACGTTTCCACGGCAGAATTATGAATCGTAACAAACATTTTATTGCTATTAATAAGTGATGGCGAAACGCTTACATTGTTGTTTCTAGGAGACACACGACGCGACGCTCGATACGGTCGTGATTCAGCATCAGAGGCAACATTGTAACGCACAGCGTATTGGCAATTACTAACTGAAACCAATATTACTTAATATGAACGTTATCATAATGATATCATCACCTATCGGTTGAAAATGTTTTCCCGATCAAAATAAGCTCAAACACGGCATAAATCGGATAATAATACAGCCAGGTTGCACTAAAAAATATCAGGCGAAGCAGTCATGCTTCGGGCGTACGAATCGTCAAGTCGGGGCACTGACGGACTCGAGGCTGTGAGGCTCGAGTCGGGTGCAGGGTTGCCAAGTTGCCATATTCTACTATACGCCAGGCCCCTTACCCTTCCGCCTCTCGCCAAGTATTGCTCCATAGCTTGCCTTTGCACTCTTCCTACTAACGCTGGCGTACGAAGCACAGGCGGGCTACGCTGCGAAGATAGCGAGAGGCGGAAGGGTAACGGGCCTGGCGAGAGAAGAATCGGGTACGCGATACATCAGACACATCGGGCGGATGACTCGAACAAGATCGTGCGAGCGAGTTATCACGATACTCGAGAATCAACTCTCCGTTCTTATGGAATAGATAATGATAATAATGGCATGTATTTGTTACATAACTTATAATGTCATTTTTAATACATGTACTGGGATTTTTTTATAACTATATTAGGTATATTCGGCGCACATGTGCATGGTCATTATTTATAGTAAAATTTTAAAATAATGCACGTTTCACGCGAAAAAATTAGATGACAATATTTACAATGTGATAATAAGTTATAACAACTTTTTAGTGGGCCATGTTTTTATTAACTGTTATGTAACCTACTTAACTATCATTAACCTTACACAAATTCTTAAAAGCTAATATATAATATACAACATAAAATAAAATCAAAATTCACTTAAAATAAAATCATATAAAATAAAAAATTATGTAGAGCCTATAGATAATACAGAATAAAATATAAATACGAAATATAATATGTATAATGTTTATTTTTATATTTCGTTTTTAATTATTGCCACAATTTACCATATTGTTATACCTTCTAGGTGTATATATCGATACATATTTATGTTTGTTTAGGATTAGGCGAAATAGGAGCGATCGGTTGTACGAACACAGTTTAATTTTCACCTTGTGATGAGTCAAGAATACACACAATTTTTACACTATGTACAAGTTCTTTAAACGGCACTTTGATGCGAACAAAATAAAGAATTTGAGAAAAACTAAGAGCTAGTTAACGTCCTTTATACGGTGCGAATTTAGCAGAGGAGAGTCGCTCCTGAAAAAGGGAAACCGGTCTAACAACGCGTGACGTTTCCGATCGTTTTCAATTGCGTTCTCACGGGTCGATCAACTGACAGAGAGATCCACCGCAACAGTCGGAACGATATTTATCGATTTACATCGGCCAAGCCAATAGGGAAGCTATTGGCTTGGTCGATAATCGATCCGACGGCGACGGCCTATAGCGCGCTGAGCTGTAGATCGATCCTCGATCTAGCGACGGCGTGGGCATTAGCCAATGTCGGCGCGGCGTGTGGGCTCTGACGTCACGATCTATCGACGCGCGCAGCCAATCCCAAACATTCCGCCCGCCTCGTCATTCACTGACGAAATTGAGAGGAATGAATGGGTCCGCCACGTGTGACGTAGTACTGCGTAGTAACCGAACTCTAAGATACGCGAGTGAAGAAAAAATGGAAATTTACAGTGAGATTTCATGAGAGGTGAATACAATTGAGATAAAGCTAATGAGGTGAGTGAAACTAATCTACTGAGTGAGCTGAAAGTGATTGAATATTGCTGAAAATGAGTGACAGTATTAACCTACAAATCTCTAAGGTGTCCCAGAAATTTCGAGAGAATTGTCGGGAGAATCTCGCGCCAAGCCTGCAGCGGGGACCTCACCAGCATTCGTCTCAGCATCGGTCGGTGTCAGCAGCGGAATTAATTTATGTACCGGTCGCACGAATTGCGACTTAGCAGTGCGGACAGTAGCGACTCGAACGGAAGCGTCTGGACCCGGGTGTACGAGGACAACGCGGGCGAGTGGCCACTGAGTAGGCGGAAGAATCTCGCTTTTGATGAGGCAAAGGTCTCCGACCTTGATGAGTGTCTTGTCCCTTTGCCATTTCCCACGAGTTTGAAGGGAATTTAAGTACTCCCGCGACCAACGCTTCCAGAAATGTTGCTGTATTTGCTGAATTAATTGCCACCGAGATAACCGAGATGCTGGAAGGTCCTCGAGGCTGGGCTCTGGGATTGCAGTGAGTGGTTCCCCGATCAAGAAGTGACCAGGAGTGAGAGCCACTGGGTCCTCGGGGTCGTCTGACAACGGCAACAAGGGTCTGGAATTGAGGCAAGCTTCGATGCCCGTCAGGAGCGTGGTCAGCTCCTCGAAGGTCAGTCGTTGCTCGCCGATGATTCTGCGGAGGTGGTGCTTCACCGACTTTACAGCCGCCTCCCAGATTCCGCCGAAGTGGGGTGCGGATGGAGGATTGAATCTCCATGTGATGCCTTCTTGAGAGGCTGCTGCGAATGGGCCTCCTCCTTGCCGGACAGATTCGAGCAGCAGTGCGCGTAGTTCCTGGTGTGCTCCTACAAAGTTCCGTCCGCAGTCAGAATAGAGCTCTGAGCAACGACCTCTCCTTGCCACGAAGCGGCGTAGGGCAGCTAAGAAGGTGTAGGTGGACCCATCCGAAGCAACCTCTAGATGAACTGCCTTCGTAGTGAGACATATGAACACGGCGATGTATCCCTTCGAGGTTCGCTGGCCACGCCCCTGACTGGATCGGAGCTGTATTGGGCCCGCGTAGTCAATTCCAGACCTGAAGAAAGGACGACAAGGAGTTAGTCGAAAGAATGGAAGGTTGCCCATTTTGGGCTGGGCAGTTTGCCCCTTCCAACGTATACATGTGGTACAACGTCTGATACAGGACTTGACCATTTGCCGACCCCTGAGGATCCAGCACTCCTGACGCAGTGTGGCAAGCGTCAGTTGAGTCCCCCCGTGGAGACATCGCTTATGGGCGGCGGCTACCCACAGCCTTGACAGGTGAGAGTCGCCGGGAAGAATGGCAGGATGCTTCCTGTCATAGGATAGGTTAGTAACCTGAAGACGGCCTCCAACGCGCAGCACCCCGTCTGGATCCAGGAATGGGCTGAGCTTGGCCAACCTGCTTCTGGATGGCACAGGTTGGTTTTTCCGAAGAGCATTGATGTCATCGGCGAAGTACGCACCCTGCTCCAGCCGCAATAAGGTGAGTCGGCAGGAGTGCATCTCGACAGCTGTAATAGTGGCCTCTTCGTTTCGTAGTCCAGTTCGCCAACGGAGACACCAGGCCAGGACTCGGATCAGGCGGTTCAGGTCAGAGAACCGCTCGACCAATGGACAAGGTGAGCCCTCTAATTTGCGAGCCACGTGATGCACGGCTATGTCGTTGACCTCGTCGCTTGCTTCCAGGTCCAAGGATGCCGGAGGTTGCTCAGAAGAAGAGAGCCACCCTGGGCCTCGCCACCAGAGTTCGAAGTTCGGAAGCTCTGCTGGATACAGACCACGAGAGGCGCAGTCAGCCGGGTTCTCAGCGCTACGAACGTGCTTCCACTTGGCTAGAGGCAGCCTCCTCTGGATTTCGGCTACCCTGTTAGCAACGAAAGTAGGCCAGCGAGAGGGATGCCCCTGGATCCAGCTGAGTGTCACCGATGAGTCTGACCATAGATGTAGGTCGACATCTTGAAGGTCGAGCACCTTGATGACGTGCACGACTAACTTGGTCAGCAGGAAGGCGGCGCAAAGTTCCAATCGAGGTAGTGAAACTCGCTTTAATGGTGCCACCTTGGATTTGGCGACGATGAGTGAGACGGTAGGCACTCCCTCCTTGTTGAAGACTCGAGAGTACACCACGCCAGCGTAGGCACGCTCTGATGCGTCCGCGAATCCGTGGATCTCGAGTCTCTGGTCCGAGCTGCTGATGCCTAGCCATCGAGGAACTCGAACTGTCCGGAGAGCAGGAAGTTGCTGCTGGAACTTCTGCCATGTGAGCTCCTCCCTTTCGGGTAGAGGAGAGTCCCTGTCGATCTTCAGGAGCCACAGCGACTGCATGAGGACCTTGGCGACTACAGTGACGGGAGCCAACCAGCCCAGAGGGTCGAAGAGCTGGGCAGTCCCGCTGAGTACAGCTCGCTTGCTGTGACCAGTGTTCCGGAGCGAAGTGGCGGCGGAGACCTGAAAACAATCTAAGGAAGGGAGCCATTGGATACCTAGGACGCGGTGCAGAGTAGGAGAGTCCCATTCCACGATTCCCTTCCGCTCTTCGGTGGAGAGTCCTTCCAGTAGTTCCCGCGAATTGGAGGCCCACTTCCTGAGAGGGAATCCGCCCGCCATAAGGAGCTTTCGTACCTCCAGCTGCTTGATACGAGCCGTTGGCAGGGAATCGGCTCCGGTGATGACGTCATCCATATAGGTATCCCTCAGGATGGATTGGGAACCCAGAGGATATCGTCGCTCTTCCTGCTTGGCGGGTTGATGGAGACAGCGGATTGCCAGGTAAGGGGCTCGAGGAGCATCGACGGCGTCAAAAGTTTCGTCGAAAAGTCGCTGCATCTCGACTGCGGAGTCCTTCCGAACTGGAGATGAATTCGCAAGCAGTCGGATCTGTGCTTGGACTAGCAATCGACGATTCTCGTAGCGGCCGGCAAGCTTCTCCCATGCAACAGCGAAGGTTTCATCAGTTTTCAGCTGAGAAGCGGCGGTGCCTTTCATGCACGTTTTCAAATAGTACAGGCGTTCTACAGGTGAGAGAGTTTTGTCCTTGATAATAAGCGACGTAAATAAATCGCGAAAGGACGGCCAGTCCTTGTATTGCCCGTCGAACGTTGGAAGAGCAATCTTCGGCAACACGGCGCGTGACCTTTGAGTGGCCGTTTCTTCGTTCGTGGAATTTGAATTCGAAGACTCTTTAACGGTGGCCGCGGACTTGAGTTCCGTGATCATGTCTCGTAGCATTCCAACCTGTTCCCTAAAGATCAGTTGAACATCTTCGTATTCGTCTGCCTTGATGTACGAACTTTCTCTCACTTTCAGGTCAGTCGCAGCGGCGGCTCTCACGGCAGTATCTCCCTTCCGATAGTCGGCCCATAGTTCCTGAAGAATACTAAGACCAGCCTGTAGCAGTCCCAGGGAAGTGTTGGCTCTTCCCCGTTTCTTAATATTGCCAACGATCCGGGAGATCCGGTAGCCGATAAGCTGCTGATTACGGATAAGGTCGGCCATTGTTTTGTTTCACGATTTCAAACGAACAACGGCTACGAAGCACTAACTTTTTGCACTTTCAGTGAACTGCAGCACTGAGATCCGGCTCGAAGGACCAAATGTTTAGGATTAGGCGAAATAGGAGCGATCGGTTGTACGAACACAGTTTAATTTTCACCTTGTGATGAGTCAAGAATACACACAATTTTTACACTATGTACAAGTTCTTTAAACGGCACTTTGATGCGAACAAAATAAAGAATTTGAGAAAAACTAAGAGCTAGTTAACGTCCTTTATACGGTGCGAATTTAGCAGAGGAGAGTCGCTCCTGAAAAAGGGAAACCGGTCTAACAACGCGTGACGTTTCCGATCGTTTTCAATTGCGTTCTCACGGGTCGATCAACTGACAGAGAGATCCACCGCAACAGTCGGAACGATATTTATCGATTTACATCGGCCAAGCCAATAGGGAAGCTATTGGCTTGGTCGATAATCGATCCGACGGCGACGGCCTATAGCGCGCTGAGCTGTAGATCGATCCTCGATCTAGCGACGGCGTGGGCATTAGCCAATGTCGGCGCGGCGTGTGGGCTCTGACGTCACGATCTATCGACGCGCGCAGCCAATCCCAAACAATGTTCATTCGGAGCAAATTCGTTAAAAAGCCAGAAATATTGTCTTTTAAGATTTTTACGTGAAACGTGCATTATTTCAATTTTTAATACAAATAAAGAGCAGGCATACGATTGCCGAATATACCTAAAGGTGTGATTTCGTTTACGCGTTTTGACGCAGCGTTTTGCTACTCCAGCGCCATTTATACTCCATTCGTCATACTTCACATCAGAACTGCGTCTAGGCGTGAGCCACTGCGTCTAGACGCGTGCGTCTACGCCAAAAATACAATATTGCATAGGAATATTCTAGAATGTTCCACGATATTGTGGAATTGTCAATTGCGGCCTTAATAATTTAAAAATACTAACCAAATATTTCAATTCAAACGTCAAACGACATTTGCGCACGTAGCGAAATCAATTTGAATAGGAATAACCTAACTGGCGGATGTTTATAATGTCGATAATGCAAACAGACGTCGTTAATGTAAATTCCTATTGAAATATTGATTTATTGATTAAAGCTGCGACGTTCGTTTTTTTTGTTGTATTGAAATATGATTAAAAAAGCACTTTTATTTTTTCCAGAATTTTCCATTTTTGCGGGCAACTTTTCCAATTTTTCTTACCCTATAACCATATTCGGTCTATTACGCACATTTAAAAAAAATCAGCCAAATCGGTCCAGCCGTTCTCAAGTGATGCGCTTACCAACGAATAGCATTTGATTTTTATTTATATAGATAAAATTGGTTAAGTGTATGTATAGATACAACATAATTTAAATATAATTATTAATATTAATTGACAAAATATATCATTTGAATTATTTTTTAAAAATATGGAAACGACAGTCAGAAAAATTTTGGCGCAGTTTTTAATGTTTTGTCAATCGCGGCGTCCCGAAGACCAAAAACGCCGAGCGGGTTGCCTTCTGAAGGGGAACCGAAAATTGAGCAAAAAAATTTTGTTGTCTTAAAATAAAACTTTAAATTGTTCATTTGTTACTTATTTAGTAGTTTTCTAGATAATTTGAATCATTGATGTCTTTGGTTATAAATTTCTCTGTATTTCAAGAAATATTCATAATATGAAGAATAATGGTCAAGAAATACAGAGAATAGCTAAAGACGTCGGAGATTCAAATTATCTGAAAAACTACTAAATAACTAACAAATGAACAATTTAAAATTGTGTTTTAAAACAACAAAATTGAGACAATTAATTATAAAATGATTACAAAAAATATATATTTATTACGATACTTATCAGAATATAAAAATCATTTTTTAATGAATTTTAGTGGAAATTTATTATTTGGAAATTGCTCTTCGGTCGTCCGAGATTGTATATCGCGGTGCAGCGTTCACTTCAAATAATTTTAATTTCGTCAATTTTCAAACGTCCATTTTCTTAAAAGCAGGGCCGTAAAGGGGACACTTGGGGCTATATCCCCATTTTTTTCAATTTTTTAAAAAGTGGCCCGCTGTGAAAACACGGCAATTGTTTAAAACAATAGCAAAATAAATTATGAAAAAACATTTTTTTCAAAATAACAACATTTTGAGTGGATACTCTTAGGTTTTCACTACAAGCTCCTAAAAATTCATTTTTCTCGGAGTACTGGTTCTGCTATTATAATAGTATTCTGAAGCAGTGGATCGACAAAACGCATGGCTGAGCGTTTGGACTGCCTCGAAAGCAGTGGGTCAAAAATCGCGTGCGTGTCGTTCTGGCGCAGCATTCAGAGGTCTCGAAGCGAAAAAACAAATTCAAACGTGTGCTCTGAACACATATCGTAAATCGATTTACGCACGTGTCGAGGTTTGGGCGATGATCTTTCGTTTTTCTTCGCAAGTGAAAGACAAGGAAAGACATACCAAATCGCATCATAGCAACGCAAACTTGTGCGTCCAGAGGCACAGAAAAGAGCAACGACGAATGGAGTATGGACGACAAAACGTCGCGTCAAAACGCGTAAACAAAATCACACCTTAATGTAGTTATAAAAAACCAAGTATATTAAAAATCACGGTATAAGTTAAGAAAGAAAATCATCATTACCACTGTCTATTTCACAAGAAAGCAGAGTACATATTTGAATCTCGGATATCGAACTTGATCGATTCTTTTCGAACCCGCCCGACGAATTCGGAGTCGAATCGACGCGACGGGCCGCCTGACTTTCTGCGACCCGACCCGGCCCGAACTCGAACATCGGGTGGTCCGCACATCCCTAATATTTTATATTAAATATTTTATGGTATATTAAATAACCTATTATAATAACTTGTATCATACCGAATTATGATCACACTTTAAATAAGTAAATATGGCTCAAATTGTGACGTATTTAGACTCATTTTAATCAGAAGAATCTCACAAGTACGTTGGTAGTTCCGTAAAAAAAGAATGAAAAATAAAAAACTGTCCTATGTACGTTGACGTAATCGGCCTTTTGAACTGTGTCGGCTGCCTCGTACCTCAGTCCCTCTTTGTCGTAACAAAAGTTCTGATATGTTGCTGGTCTAAAAATATGATGAATGCTATTTTTCAATTTCTCTAAAAAACCTGCATTTGTCGAATTTTTGCCTGTTTTTCACTTTGTGTAAATAACATGTTAACCAAAAGATCGGGAAAAAATCTCAAGTATCAATTTCCATTAAATGCAATTATATGATTAAATTAATGCAAGTAAATGAGGAAAATTGACCGAAAATCGAATGGCGTAACGGCTGTTTAAATATTTCGAAGGTCATTTTTGAATACCTCGTTCAGCTAGGCCCTTCATTCCAAATTGTAATATTCCAATATTTCACTATCATTTTAAATATTTCATGTACTATTTAACACTATTAATGAGCTTCAACAACAAAATATTTTAAATAGAAAACTAAATTTTGACCAATAAAATAAGATTATAGCAAGCTTGCTATAAATGTCGAAAACTCGAGTCTGGCCAGAGACATTCAATTTTCAGGAGACACTATTCTGTGATGTCCTGTCGGAGAAAATAGAGAAAAAAAACGGAGAAAAGGGAAAGGAGTCTCGAGGGCTTCAATGATTCAGTCGCCGTGGACTGTGGAGTGAAACATTGTAACATGATACGGGTCGGGTCGGGTATATCGGTGTGCGACTACTAATCAAAAACAACAAAACTTAATTATTTATAATTATTTTTTATAGGATTCTTCTGAACATATTTGGAGAATATTGTTTTTTTTTATGAAAATGATACCAAATATGATATAATTCCGATGATATTTGCTTGTGCAATGAACTACGTAAGTTTCGGACACAATGAAGGACAGCGTCGGGAAAAAAGGAGACGCGGAGAGTCCTTATTCTTTAAAGATTTCGACTTCGACTTCGACTGCTAGCTCTTTGCCTCGTCGCACAATGTGCTGATAAGTGAATCATGTTTCAGGAAGTGGTTCAGTTCAGAATGAAATAAAATCATGTTACACGCACTTTTTAAACAGCGTCATGTTGCAAGAAATTTTCATATAGAGTCAAATAGAATTATTTTTTGAGAATATCTTTGTACGAAATACTGCATCTAAATAACATTGTATGGATAGGAGCCGTCGAAAATTAGTTTAATTAGTTAATAGTTTTATCTTGTTACTACCTCTACTTTAATAATTGCAGTCAATGCTGTCGAGCATTGCAATAAGTATCGGATAAATAAGTGAAAAAATTAATTTTCTGTTTCCTACTAAGGATTTCAATAAGAACGATTGAATTTCGTCATTGCATAACATAACAGAATATTGGTAATTGTTGACAAAAGGTCTGGGTCCTCTGATTTTTATGAAATTTTAATATGTTATGCAGCAACACATTTTGAACAACTTTTTCCTTTTCCAATATAGGGGGGTCGCTTTTAGTTTTCGAGATATTTGCAAAAAACTATCGCTAATACTGTATTGAATTTTTCGTATTTCTGCACGCTCTGCGGCAACGTAAGGCTGTCCCGGCGCGGCGTTTGTTTACATTTTGCTTCTAAACACGCTGTGGAGATGACAGAGGAAATAGGGTCTCACTCTCATAATATATTGTTATATAACGAGAAAATTCAGAAGCAGTCCTCTTAAATTGGAAGCTCACCCTATATATGTATGACTAGATTGAGACCCTGTTTACTCTCTCATCTCCACAGCGTCAAAATGTAAACAAACGCTGCACCGGGACAGGGTTACGTTGCCACGGAGCCATACGAAAAATTCAATACAGTATTAGCGATAGTTTTTTGCAAACATCTCGAAAACTAAAAACGACCACCCTATATTGGAAAATGAAAAAGTTGTTCAAAATATCGAAATCTATAACATATTAAAATTTCATCAAAATCGGAGGACGCAGACCTTTGGTCAACAATTACCGAATATTTTTTAAGAATCACTATTTTATATATAATGCAATAATGTTCAAATTACTTCTAAATTCTGATACATTTGTAGAATATTACGTATAGTAATTATGTACTTTCATTTTTCCTACATCTATAAACTATCGATTATATTGTAAAACAATTATTACAATGGTGATACTAAGAAAAATAAGAATGCAATAAGAGAATTATACAGGGTGTCAATTAAGTCCCGGGACGGCTGAATATTTTCTCATGTAAGGTATTTTTGAAAAAGGTCAAGGTCATTTCTGAAGTAATTTTCAACGAGGAATTCAACGGTGACCTTCAATTTGACCTTGAGCTTGACCTTCAAGGTCATTTCAAGGTTAGGTTAGGTTTTTTAAATGGAAACCCCCTTTTTTGACACCGGCAATCGAAAGAGCGGGAAATTTTACGTTTAGATATGTACTAAGTCATTGGTAGTGTTTGATCTTGAGGGTCACTCTAAGGTCATTTAAACTCGAGCAAGGTCTGGATATCTTTTGGAATAGATGGTTTTCAGTTTTTTTTTAACGACCAAAACTAATAACTTTAACAAGGCGTATTTAGTAGTGACCTAGAGCATGGCATTGAAGATGACCTTCAAGGTTGTTTCAAGGTCAACTTTTTTTATTTACTTTTATCATCTTCAATGCCATGCTCTAGGTCTACCAATGACTTAGTACATATCTAAACGTAAAATTTCCCGCTCTTTCGATTGCCGGTGTCAAAAAAGGGGGTTTCCATTTAAAAAACCTAACCTAACCTTGAAATGACCTTGAAGGTCAAGCTCAAGGTCAAATTGAAGGTCACCGTTGAATTCCTCGTTGAAAATTACTTCAGAAATGACCTTGACCTTTTTCAAAAATACCTTACATGAGAAAATATTCAGCCGTCCCGGGACTTAATTGACACCCTGTATATAGTATTATCACCGACGAGATAAGGCAATTACAGAATGGGTAATGTCAGCATTCTACTATATCATTCTTCTTCTACTTGACGAATACACAGACTTAGGATAGGTACAGACGTCTCATCTTACGGGGCCGTCACGCCGTACTTGCTGGGGCCAAAGTGGCCCCAATACCACTTCGGTGTCGCGCCCAATGTTACCGATAGTAACGTATTAGCAAGTACCGAATATTCTGTATACCCAATTTCTACTACGGGTACTTAATATTATTTGAAGATTACAAATGTATATGGCGCGTGTATTTGAATGGTAAAAATTATGTAGTAGGATAATTATAGTAATTATGAAGTACTACATAATGTAAAGTAATAGATTCATGAGCATTAATATCTTTACGTACATTTATATTATTGTTTAGAGTGTGATCTCGGTTCTGTTAATTACAAAATTACAATAAAATTATTTAGGATAATTTTATATCAATAGTTTTTCATTTTGCATTTATCTTACGCATCAAATCAGCCTTATAATCTTAATGTAATAATTTGAAAAATGCTCTCGGCGCGCAGCTTCGATCAGTAAAACACAAGCAAATTTGCAATAATTAATTGCTCAACGTTGTGTAATGTTGGAATGAACAGCGTTGCCGGTTTGAATTTACCGCCAAGAATCGATTCAACAACGTGTCGATCACTGTGTCTGATTGGCTACTTGTCAATATGCGTCGGTCCAATAGATGAGTGTCGCTATCCTTTATCGGTTTCAACTCAGTTCGTCTTAGACCATCATGGTCAACGGTCACTCAAATACACGGTTATAGAATTATTTATACACAGCAAGTAGGTTTCCATAAGTATTATTACAATCAGCATTGTCTATAGTTAAAAGTTATCTTATTCATTACCGATATATTTTCAGACGCAATTACTCTTGAAAATGATCCCAACCGGGATCGAAACGTTGAGCAATTAATTATTGCAAATTTGCTTGTGTTTTACTGATCGAAGCTGCGCGCCGAGAGCATTTTTCAATTTATCAAAATTTACGATCGAGAAACTCAAAGAATTTAATGTAATAATGTCTGATATTTCTACGCAGTTATTCAATAGTTATGCAAGTATGTTTCTTGCATTGTTAATTTTATTAACAAACTTCCACAAGTTTATGGTGTTTCTCTGATTATTTCTGCATACGTTCATATGTATAAATTTTATTTAAATTATAACATTTTTGAACATTACGTAATTACGTAGAATTACGGCATACTATTTAGTTTTTATATTTGTTACACATCTTTTTCCAATTGTAACTTAAAATTCGAGTTACTAATAATACTTGCTATGTAATCCAAAGTTATAGAGCTACTGGAACGATATTTAATGACATGAACAAAACTAATAAAATCATTTTTTTGTTGAAATGAATTGATAATAACCCACTAGTTTGAAGGTATATTGTAATCTCATATATTAAACACAATAAAATCGACCACTTTTTGCAGGCGCCATCGTCGATTTTGTTCTGAATGAAATATGTTGTAGTCCATGTGAAATTAGAGGGGGTGTAAGTCATCATTTCGCCGGTTCCGATTTTTTTAGAAATAACAGCCCTTCGAAATTTGCAATTTTTGCCCGCTTTGGCGAGGACAGGCCCCGCTTACAAATTTTTATCTCAGGAACTGTTTGTCCGATTGAGCTACATTTTTTTGTTTTCTTTAGAAAGGATTGGACTATTATAAAATAAATTTTGCAATCTCGATAATCAACTTTACAATGTCGAAAAATTTAAACAAACTCTTTTTTACATTTTTTTTCTATGAGGGACCAGAATGATTTAAATTTTGAAAAAATATGGTTATATTCCTTGAAGTTTCCCCTTCAAAATAAGCCTTTGGAAACGGTGACGATTTGAAAATTGGCGTCACAATGAGCTGGGAAAGTACGCGCTATACTCCCGTTTCAGGTATACCTGAATCTCACCTCTATACAGGGTGTCCCAAAATTCCTTCAACAGCCGGAAATGGGAAGTTCCTGAGATCATTTGAAGCGACATTTTCCTTTACAAAAATGTTATCCGCCGCTTTGTTTAGGAGTTATTAACGAAAAACACGGACCAATCAGAGCGCGACCTAGACACGAGTTGGCACAGTTGGCCCGGCGCGCCAACTGTCTATTGGCCGACTATGCCAACTCGCGTCTAGATCGCGCTTTGATTGGTCCTTGTTTTTCGTTAATAACTCCTAAACAAAGCCGCGGATAACATTTTTGCTAAGGAAAATGTCGCTTCAAATGACGTCAGGAACCTCCCATTTCCGGCTGTTGAAGGAATTTTGGGACACCCTGTAGAGGCGAGTCAAGCGCACCGCTATTATCCCGAAACCCTCATCGGTTTGAATGGAATAAAATCATAAATCTTGTTGGGTTGCTTCTAAAAACGGAATATCTATTTATTACATAGCGACAAAATATCATTAGTAAAAGAACCCCGCCTAAGCAAAGTAGCTGACGCTCTCTGCATTCATTTTGGTAGCCTCTCTCTCTCTCTCTTTTAAGTTCTTCAGTTTATTTTATCTCCATTCCATCTACGTAACGTATTTTTTAAATTTTCAATACTAGGCTAACATAAAAAAGTTGTAAAATGCAACTTTTAGTATTTTCTCTACAATTCCGACCAACTGCAATTTCTGAAAAAATATCCCTTCACATCATGTAGTAAACTAATTGTTCATGAACAAATTTTATTTGTCACTATCGACGACGCGTATTCTAATCTGCTCGTCATTTTTAATATACAAATACCATAGCGTTCACATGCAGTGCATGATTGTTTACATCTTTCTTAATACTTTCGTATCGGAAATAATATCTTTCGTATTCAAATTTAAATTAATTATGTTGATATGTTAACATTTGTTACCAATATATGTACAAAACATAATTTTGAAAACTGTACTTTTGTGTTCTGTAGATTACTTAAGTGAACGTCGTACATATATAATCAGGTTACGTGAATGCGTTAAACAATCTACGAATTAAAAATGTCAAAGCATTTAAAAATTTTATATTTACATAAACAATTAAAAACATTAAAAAGATTCTTTAACAAGTCAACGAATATTCAGATAATCGTTTAATAAAATTATTTACGAATGAAAAGTCTATACTTTAAATTAAGAAGCAATATGACTCTGAATTTCGACAGCTCCGGAAAGCAGAAAAGAAACCGCTCGAACGCTTTCAAATGCGGGCATCGACGATTACTGTATGAATATAATGCGGCAACATTGCACTTTTAAAGCTGTCAACGCTGTAAAATCTGACGTGTTGTAACCAGTTGTAGCGTCATGTAGTTCACTAGCTGACCGTTCTATTTCGATAGAGTCCGCTGTCGTACTAGGGCATTTTCTACAGGGTCGGTAATTCAGAACCACGGCGTGAAAAATGTATTGCATGCACAGTCTGTACCTATCTTAAGCCTGTGACGAATATCACCGACGAATCTCGTCGGTGGAGATACTATTAAAGACTGCCAGCGCCTGAGCTATTCAGCGTGGCAGGTAACCGGGCGAAACGGGCGCGGGGATAACGTGGAAGTTACAGTGATCTGATATACCACATCGCTAAAAGTTCCACCACCGACGAGATATTCGTCAAGTAGAAGAAGAATGATATAGTAGAATGCTGACATTACCCATTCTGTAATTGCCTTATCTCGTCGGTGATAATACTATATATAATTCTCTTATTGCATTCTTATTTTTCTTAGTATCACCATTGTAATAATTGTTTTACGATATAATCGATAGTTTATAGATGTAGGAAAAATGAAAGTACATAATTACTATACGTAATATTCTACAAATGTATCAGAATTTAGAAGTAATTTGAACATTATTGCATTATATATAAAATAGTGATTCTTAAAAAATATTCGGTAATTGTTGATAAAAGGTCTGCGTCCTCCGATTTTGATGAAATTTTAATATGTTATAGATTTCGATATTTTGAACAACTTTTTCATTTTCCAATATAGGGGGGTCGCTTTTAGTTTTCGAGATATTTGCAAAAAACTATCGCTAATACTGTATTGAATTTTTCGTATTGCTCCGTGGCAACGTAACCCTGTCCCGGTGCAGCGTTTGTTTACATTTTGACGGTTTGGAGATGAGAGAGTAAACAGGGTCTCAATCTAGTCATACATATGTATATAGGGTGAGCTTCCAATTTAAA
This sequence comes from Lasioglossum calceatum, assembly GCA_963966675.1. Classification (NCBI taxonomy): domain Eukaryota; kingdom Metazoa; phylum Arthropoda; class Insecta; order Hymenoptera; family Halictidae; genus Lasioglossum; species Lasioglossum calceatum. The sequence goes on along the minus strand of OZ016546.1, from coordinate 696,993 downwards.
AAGACTGCTTCTGAATTTTCTCGTTATATAATAATATATTATGAGAGTGAGACCCTATTTTCTCTGCATCTCCACAGCGTGTTTAGAAGCAAAATGTAAACAAACGCCGCGCCGGGACAGCCTTACGTTGCCACAGAGCGTGCAGAAATACGAAAAATTCAATACAGTATTAGCGATAGTTTTTTGCAAATATCTCGAAAACTAAAAGCGACCGCCCTATATTGGTAAAGGAAAAAGTTGTTCAAAATGTGTTGCTGCATAACATATTAAAATTTCATAAAAATCAGAGGATGCAGACCTTTTGTCAACAATTACCAATATTCTGTTATGTTATGCAATGACGAAATTCAATCGTTCTTATTGAAATCCTTAGTAGGAAACAGAAAATTAATTTTTTTACTTATTTATCCGATACTTATCGCAATGCTCGACAGCATTGACTGCTATTAAAGTAGAGGTAGTAACAAGATAAAACTATTAACTAATTAAACTAATTTTCGACGGCTCCTATCCATACAATGTTATTTAGATGCAGTATTTCGTACAAAGATATTCTCAAAAAATAATTCTATTTGACTCTATATGAAAATTTCTTGCAACATGACGCTGTTTAAAAAGTGCGTGTAACATGATTTTATTTCATTCTGAACTGAACCACTTCCTGAAACATGATTCACTTATCAGCACATTGTGCGACGAGGCGAAGAGCTAGCAGTCGAAGTCGAAATCTTTAAAGAATAAGGACTCTCCGCGTCTCCTTTTTTCCCGACGCTGTCCTTCTTTGTGTCCGAAACTTACGTAGTTCATTGCACAAGCAAATATCATGGGAATCATATCATATTTGGTATCATTTTCATAAAAAAAAACAATATTCTCCAAATATGTTCAGAAGAATCCTATAAAAAATAATTATAAATAATTAAGTTTTGTTGTTTTAGATTAGTAGTCGCACACCGATATACCCGACCCGACCCGTATCATGTTACAATGTTTCACTCCACAGTCCACGGCGACTGAATCATTGAAGCCCTCGAGACTCCTTTCCCTTTTCTCCGTTTTTTTTCTCTATTTTCTCCGACAGGACATCACAGAATAGTGTCTCCTGAAAATTGAATGTCTCTGGCCAGACTCGAGTTTTCGACATTTATAGCAAGCTTGCTATAATCTTATTTTATTGGTCAAAATTTAGTTTTCTATTTAAAATATTTTGTTGTTGAAGCTCATTAATAGTTTTAAATAGTACTTGAAATATTTAAAATGATAGTGAAATATTGGAATATTACAATTTGGAATAATTGCAATTAATTGAAATTGATACTTGAGATTTTTTCCCGATCTTTTGGTTAAAATGTTATTTACACAAAGTGAAAACAGGCAAAAATTCGACAAATGCAGGTTTTTTAGAGAAATATAAAAATAGCATTGATCATATTTTTAGACCAGCAACATATCAGAACTTTTGTTACGACAGCGCGTAAACGACAAAGAGGGACTGAGGTACATAGGACAGTTTTTTATTTTTCATTCTTTTTTTACGGAACTACCAACGTATTTGTGAGATTCTTCTAATTAAAATGAGTCTAAATATGTCATAATTTGAGCCATATTTACTTATTTAAAGTGTGATCATAACTCGCTATGATACAAGTTATTATAATAGGTTATTTAATATACCATAAAATATTTAATATAAAATATTAGGGATGTGCGGACCACCCGATGTTCGAGTTCGGGCCGGGTCGGGTCGCAGAAAGTCAGGCGGCCCGTCGCGTCGATTCGACTCCGAATTCGTCGGGCGGGTTCGAAAAGAATCGATCAAGTTCGATATCCGAGATTCAAATATGTACTCTGCGTTCTTGTGAAATAGATAATGGTAATAATGGTTTTCTTTCTTAACTTATAACGTGATTTTTAATATGCTTGGTTTTTTATAACTACATTAGGTATATTCGGCAAACGTGTGCCTGCTCTTTATTTGTATTAAAAATTGAAATAATGCACGTTTCACGTGAAAAACTTGAAAGACAATATTTCTGGCTTTTTAACGAATTTGCTCCGAATGAACATAAATATGTATCGATATATACACCTAGAAGGTATAACAATATGGTAAATTATGGCAATAATTAAAAACGAAATTTAAAAATAAACATTATACATATAATATTTCGTATTTATATTTTATTCTGTATTATCTACAGGCTCTACATAATTTGTTATTTTATACGATTTTATTTTAAGTGAATTTTTATTTTATTTTATATTGTATATTATATGTTATCTTTTAAGAATTTGTGTGAGATTAATGATAATTAAGTAGGTTACATAACAGTTAATAAAAACATCGCCCACTAAAAAGTTGTTATAACTTATTATCACATTGTAAATATTGTCATCTAATTTTTTCGCGTGAAACGTGCATTATTTTAAAATTTTATTATAAATAATGACCATGCACATGTGCGCCGAATATACCTAATGTAGTTATAAAAAAAATCCCAGTACATGTATTAAAAATCACATTATAAGTTATGTAACAAATATATACCATTACTATAATTATCTATTTCATAAGAACGGAGCTAGAGTTGATTCTCGAGTATCGTGATAACTCGCTCGCGCGATCTTGTTCGAGTCATCCGCCCGATGTGTCTGATGTATCGCGCACCCGATTCTTCTCTCGCCAGGCCCCTTACCATTCCGCCTCTCGCTGTCTTCGCAGCGGAGCCCGCCTGTGCTTCGTACGCCAGCGTTAGTAGGAAGAGTGCAAAGGCAAGCTATGGTGCGATACTCGGCGAGAGGCGGAAGGGTAAGGGGCCTGGCGTATAGTAGAATATGGCAACTTGGCAACCCTGCACCCGACTCGAGCCTCACAGCCTCGAGTCCGTCAGTGCCCCGACTTGACGATTCGTACGCCCGAAGCATGACTGCTTCGCCTGATATTTTTTAGTGCAACCTGGCTCTATTATTATCCGATTTATGCCGTGTTTGAGCTTATTTTGATCGGGAAAACATTTTCAACCGATAGGTGATGATATCATTATGATAACGTTCATATTAAGTAATATTGGTTTCAGTTAGTAATTGCCAATACGCTGTGCGTTACAATGTTGCCTCTGATGCTGAATCACGACCGTATCGAACGTCGCGTCGTGTGTCTCCTAGAAACAACAATGTAAGCGTTTCGCCATCACTTATTAATAGCAATAAAATGTTTGTTACGATTCATAATTCTGCCATGGAAACGTTATCAATCGATTGTTAATGGTTCGCTGATGAAAACAAGTCTAAACACGCCACAAATCAGATAAGTTAGAGGCATGCCCAACGCCCAACTCGACGGCTGGCGATGAGTAAAGCGCAAGATTTCGTTTCAGCTCGTGAGCCGGCTCCTGCGCTGGCTGGTACATACATACTAGGGACAACTGCAACAGTGTGCGTGTGAATGTGTGCTACACTGACACACTTATTGTTCGTGGGTTCCCTTTCCATACGTCCGAGCTGAGTTTCGGCTCATGAGCTGGCGAGCGGCTCGCGAGGCGCTCTTTGAATAAAAAATTATTCGTCATGCGTCGAAGAGAGATAACCATCATTATTTTTATTTAACGCGTGGTAAATAATTTTTTTATCATTCATTCGCTATTTGAAATTTTCAATTCAATAAAAATTTGTAAGCGATTCTAATTTCGAGACGTTCCAACACTTACGCTCTTCGCGAGGGGACGGCTGTATACTTTTCCTCGCGAAGAGGCTAAGCGAAACGAAATGCCGGAACAAGCTTTGGCACGTCCACGTGGAACCCCCGCCCCCCATTTTTTCCAAAAGACGTTTTTAACTCGATGAGACCGAGGCCAGCCAATCCGATCTCAATCCGACTTATACATAGAAATACAGGGTGAACATTATAAAGCGTTACAGACGAATATCTCAAAAAATATTGATTATACGCAAGAATGTTTAAGATGGAAATTGTTCAGTACCGAGGGGGGCATCATTCGTTGGGGCTTTTATTTTTACCGGTGGACACTCCAAGGTGAGGTGGAGGTCAACTTTCTTTTTTTAAATAGAATGGCCTATTTCTCATACTATAAATCGAGAGAGTATCAAATTCTGAATATCAAAGTGTTGACCTTCATATATCCTAAACCTAATAATTAACGAGATATTATCCAAAGAAGAAAGAAAATTTTTTCGATAATATCTCGTTAACTACTAGATTTAGGACATGTGGAGGTCAATACATTTTTACTCAGAATTCGATAGTCAATCGATTCATGATGCAGAAAGTAGGTCTTTCCATTTAAAAAAATCAAGGTGACCTTCTCCTCACCTTGGAGTGTTAATCGGGAAAAATAAAAATCCCACCATATGATGTCCGCCTCGCTACTGAACAACTTTTATCTCAAACATTTTTGCGTATAATCAATATTTTCCGAGATATTCGTCTGTAACGCTTTATAATGTTCACCCTGCATATTCCATCACATAATACTTTTGGATTTCGTCGTTAAACCTCTTTTTCCCAGCTTGATCACCGATCCACTAGCCACCCATCCTACATATTAATTAATCCACTTAATTCTTTTAATCGAACTCTTTATTATTCGGAACAGCATGCGTCAAATAAAAGTTATTCTGTTTTTTTGCTTGTTTCTGATCCCACAGATCGATTCTTGGAACAATTATGTATAAAAAAGTGTAAGGAAATAATGCCCGTTTATGAAATATTAAGTTGGAACGAAAGTTCGTAGCCTTTTTAAATCAAAATTCAAAGATAAAATTAAGATGTGTATTCATAGGTTTATTGAATAACATGGTAAGTCACTTATAAAATGGCAACAAGTAATAGAAGAGAATGGAAAATATGTTAGTTATTGAACAAATCTATGTATAAACATCATAATTTCATGTTTGAGTTTTAATTTAAAAACGCTACGAACTTTGGTTTCAACCCTATTTTTCGATATTACAAATTTAGGTATCTCATATAAAATTTGAAGTAGGAATTGTTCATTTTCCTAAAATAATGCACTTACATAGGATATTTCAAGGAATTTTTTGTCTTTGATATTAGTTTTGTGATGCTAATATTTTAAACCTGAAAAATAAACACCATAACATCGTCTGAAATATCAGTTTATCTCGAACACGTTCGTTGAAGAACGTAACACGAAACAGTGGTCTGCTGCACCGATGAAATGCCGTCGGTGGCCTTCTAGTTCGCACTCCAGTCAGAATCTATCCTAGAGGGCGTAAGAGAACACCGAAATATTCGTGCCATGCCAACTCCCGTAAGGCTGGCAGTCTTTAATAGTATCAGCACAGACTTAGGATAGGTACAGACGTCTCATCTTACGGGGCCGTCACGCCGTACTTGCTGGGGCCAAAGTGGCCCCAATACCACTTCGGTGTCGCGCCCAATGTTACCGATAGTAACGTATTAGCAAGTACCGAATATTCTGTATACCCAATTTCTACTACGGGTACTTAATATTATTTGAAGATTACAAATGTATATGGCGCGTGTATTTGAATGGTAAAAATTATGTAGTAGGATAATTATAGTAATTATGAAGTACTACATAATGTAAAGTAATAGATTCATGAGCATTAATATCTTTACGTACATTTATATTATTGTTTAGAGTGTGATCTCGGTTCTGTTAATTACAAAATTACAATAAAATTATTTAGGATAATTTTATATCAATAGTTTTTCATTTTGCATTTATCTTACGCATCAAATCAGCCTTATAATCTTAATGTAATAATTTGAAAAATGCTCTCGGCGCGCAGCTTCGATCAGTAAAACACAAGCAAATTTGCAATAATTAATTGCTCAACGTTGTGTAATGTTGGAATGAACAGCGTTGCCGGTTTGAATTTACCGCCAAGAATCGATTCAACAACGTGTCGATCACTGTGTCTGATTGGCTACTTGTCAATATGCGTCGGTCCAATAGATGAGTGTCGCTATCCTTTATCGGTTTCAACTCAGTTCGTCTTAGACCATCATGGTCAACGGTCACTCAAATACACGGTTATAGAATTATTTATACACAGCAAGTAGGTTTCCATAAGTATTATTACAATCAGCATTGTCTATAGTTAAAAGTTATCTTATTCATTACCGATATATTTTCAGACGCAATTACTCTTGAAAATGATCCCAACCGGGATCGAAACGTTGAGCAATTAATTATTGCAAATTTGCTTGTGTTTTACTGATCGAAGCTGCGCGCCGAGAGCATTTTTCAATTTATCAAAATTTACGATCGAGAAACTCAAAGAATTTAATGTAATAATGTCTGATATTTCTACGCAGTTATTCAATAGTTATGCAAGTATGTTTCTTGCATTGTTAATTTTATTAACAAACTTCCACAAGTTTATGGTGTTTCTCTGATTATTTCTGCATACGTTCATATGTATAAATTTTATTTAAATTATAACATTTTTGAACATTACGTAATTACGTAGAATTACGGCATACTATTTAGTTTTTATATTTGTTACACATCTTTTTCCAATTGTAACTTAAAATTCGAGTTACTAATAATACTTGCTATGTAATCCAAAGTTATAGAGCTACTGGAACGATATTTAATGACATGAACAAAACTAATAAAATCATTTTTTTGTTGAAATGAATTGATAATAACCCACTAGTTTGAAGGTATATTGTAATCTCATATATTAAACACAATAAAGTCGACCACTTTTTGCAGGCGCCATCGTCGATTTTGTTCTGAATGAAATATGTTGTAGTCCATGTGAAATTACAGGGGGTTTAAGTCATCATTTCGCCGGTTCCGATTTTTTTAGAAATAACAGCCCTTCGAAATTTGCAATTTTTGCCCGCTTTGGCGAGGACAGGCCCCGCTTACAAATTTTTATCTCAGGAACTGTTTGTCCGATTGAGCTACATTTTTTTTGTTTTCTTTAGAAAGGATTGGACTATTATAAAATAAATTTTGCAATCTCGATAATCAACTTTACAATGTCGAAAAATTTAAACAAACTCTTTTTTTACATTTTTTTTCGATGAGGGATCAGAATGATTTAAATTTTGAAAAAATATGGTTATATTCTTTGAAGTTTCCCCTTCAAAATAAGCCTTTGGAAACGGTGACGATTTGAAAATTGGCGTCACAATGAGCTGGGAAAGTACGCGGTATACCCCCGTTTCAGGTATACCTGAATGTCACCTCTATAGAGGCGAGTCAAGCGCACCGCTATTATCCCGAAACCCTCATCGGTTTGAATGGAATAAAATCATAAATCTTGTTGGGTTGCTTCTAAAAACGGAATATCTATTTATTACATAGCGACAAAATATCATTAGTAAAAGAACCCCGCCTAAGCAAAGTAGCTGACGCTCTCTCTCTCTCTCGCTCTCTCTCGCTCTCAAGTTCTTCAGTTTATTTTATCTCCATTCCATCTACGTAACGTATTTTTTAAATTTTCAATACTAGGCTAACATAAAAAAGTTGTAAAATGCAACTTTTAGTATTTTCTCTACAATTCCGACCAACTGCAATTTCTGAAAAAATATCCCTTCACATCATGTAGTAAACTAATTGTTCATGAACAAATTTTATTTGTCACTATCGACGACGCGTATTCTAATCTGCTCGTCATTCTTAATATACAAATACCATAGCGTTCACATGCAGTGCATGATTGTTTACATCTTTCTTAATACTTTCGTATCGGAAATAATATCTTTCGTATTCAAATTTAAATTAATTATGTTGATATGTTAACATTTGTTACCAATATATGTACAAAACATAATTTTGAAAACTGTACTTTTGTGTTCTGTAGATTACTTAAGTGAACGTCGTACATATATATATATATATATATATATATATATATATATATATATATATATAATCAGGTTACGTGAATGCGTTAAACAATCTACGAATTAAAAATGTCAAAGCATTTAAAAATTTTATATTTACATAAACAATTAAAAACATTAAAAAGATTCTTTAACAAGTCAATGAATATTCAGATAATCGTTTAATAAAATTATTTACGAATGAAAAGTCTATACTTTAAATTAAGAAGCAATATGACTCTGAATTTCGACAGCTCCGCAAAGCAGAAAAGAAACCGCTCGAACGCTTTCGATGCGGGCATCGACGATTACTGTATGAATATAATGCGGCAACATTGCACTTTTAAAGCTGACAACGCTGTAAAATCTGACGTGTTGTAACCAGTTGTAGCGTCATGTAGTTCACTAGCTGACCGTTCTATTTCGATAGAGTCCGCTGTCGTACTAGGGCATTTTCTACAGGGTCGGTAATTCAGAACCACGGCGTGAAAAATGTATTGCATGCACAGTCTGTACCTATCTTAAGTCTGTGGTATCAGAGAGTATATGAGAGTGCTCACGCTCGGGTTTTGCCCGTGCCACTTTTGGCTGCCATCATTCATTAGTCCGGATAAGAACCCGTTTCGACTTTCAATCCGGGCAACCACCTATACCGACTTTCAGACCGGACAAGAACCTGTTTCGGCTTTCAATCCGGGCAACCACCTATATCGACTTTCAGTCCGGACAATAACCTGTTTCGACTTTCAGTCCGAACAAGATCTTACATCATCTTTGGCCTTGATCAAAACGAAAAGACTATATTGTTTGATTTGCTGCACCCGTATTATATTCTCTTTCGTATCAAACAATATCCTGTATCCAATATCATGTATTAAAATAATTGCAAAAAATAATTATTTAATAAGGTCAAATAAAAGAAAGGATCGCAGAAGTAGACACATTGTGCGGAATAACAAATTTTATTTAAACAAAAAAGAGATCGAACTACATTTCAGCTCTACTTACAACAAACTATAAAATGTATAAGGTACAAATTTACAATTCCTTAGGACTTGTAGAAATTATGTTCAGTTTGGAAGTCGGAATTTAACTGTGGAATGGTAAATTAAAGAAAATCGAAACAAAACAATTAATCGAAAATCAAAAAATCATTTATTACACACATAAAAACAAATATTATAATACATAGACAAATATAATACAAATAAATAAATAATTATTATAATACATAGCAACTATTGACAGGAATGTAACAACAATTAAATATATAGGTGAATGTCGGTGGAGGAAGAGTAGTGACCTTTTAGCAGGCAGCGATGACAGCGATGACTGTGCAAATAGGAAAATGCATTTTATTATTCAATTTGAAGGCTTTTTTTTACTTTATTTAAATATAATCTATTTAAATCCATTTAAAAAATAATACAGATTATTCATATGTTTGTTTAAACAGTTTTATTTGCCCGGAAAATTCTGTTTATAAAAAGATGGTTATTAAAGAAATTATTTGTGAAAAAGTATACTTTGTTTAAATAATTATATTTGTTTAAACAATTTTACTGTCTTGCAGATTGCCTTTAAAAAAAGGATGTACAGTAATAAAAAAATTTTGTTTCAAACTTAATTCGTCTCAAAACGATTGTTACAAAATTTAACATATTTAAAAACTGTACTTGTTTAAATAGATTTTATAGACAGGAAAAATTGAATTTATAAAATATTTGATTACCTAATACATTCAAATGAAAAATATATTTCATTGAATTGTAAATGATTAATTAAACTTACATTAGCGGATCTCAATCATTTCCATCGTTGACTTAGCTTCTCCTGACTCGCGTTTCAGCTGCTCGGAGAAGCGTGGAAATTTGGCGACGGTGGAGGACCAGTTTCGTCACACTCAATTTCCGTAACCCACTTCCGTAACGCTAGAAAATTGTAGCCCCTCAGCAGAGACGTTTCACTTCAAAAATACTAAACTCGATGAAATTTGGTAGGACTGTGTCTAAGTGGATTTGTTCGTGAAAGTATCTTCGAAATTTGTATGTATTTAATTACAATTTTTGCCCATCTCTGCTGGCTAAGGCGACGAAGCGTCGAGGGCCTCGGGAGCCGTGGCCAAGTGGTGCAATAAACTATAAACACGGCCGGGCCCGAGGCCCGAGGCCCCTCGTCGCTTTGTCGTCCTAGCACGGAGGATGGGCAAAAACTGTATCTAAATACAAATTTCGAAGATACTTTCACGAGTAAAACCACTGGACACAGTCCGAATTCTATCGAGTTTAGTCTTTTCTTAATCGGAAGAACGTCACGAACTGGCTCGTGTCACTTTCGTGAGAAAATTACGAAAAATCAACAAGTTTAGCATTCATAATTGTTAGTGGTGTCATGCCGATATACCTGGCTGGCCGTGGGGTTGCCCGGCCGTGTTTATTGTACTACTATTGTGTTCTGGTCTCAGACCTCGAGTTGGTCAAAAGGATCTTGAAGGATCTTTGAATTAGATAATTTGTTAACAAAAATCGATTTTTTGCAAAATCCCGAATATAAATAAATATGTATGCAAAAGAAACATATATTTTTTTGGTAAAATATTCTCAAAAAACACTAGAAAAATGAAAGTCTAGACTAGAACAACATGAAAACCAAATTTTTCGACGAAAATTTAGGATAACTTTGGGGTACGCTGGCGTGGACGTTTGGTTTTCGTCTATCTGTGTCAACGATGGGCTAGTGTTGTAGGAATACGGTTGTAATAAGACAGACCTGGGCGACGATGGGCCGAAAAACACATGGTGCTGCTTTTCTCCTTCGCCGGCTCGGCAAGGCAGTCCCCACCACGTCCACGGGTCTTATGTGCGTGTACATGTTTATGTAGTAGTGGTGAGTAACCTGCCGATGCAGCATCGTGGGGCTCGTGCTGAAGGGAGAGTCGGAAGACGTGGTGGGGACTGTCTTGCCGAGCCGGCGAAGGGGAAAAGCAGCACCATGTGTTTTCCGGCCCATCGTCGCCCAGGTCTGTAATAAGAGAAGGGAAAAAAGGATGAGAGAGAGAGAGAGAGAGAGTGAAGAGGACGGTTGAGTTTTATGAGTGGGGAAAACCCTGCGTTTGGAAAACTACCATCATCCGTGCAAATCGGTCGACGATGGGATTCGCTGTAATTTGCAACATAGAATTATTACTGAGAGATTGTCATTGACAAAGCGTGGACACCGAAGGGGGACTCTTTGAAAATATGAATGATTTCAAAAATTATTTCAGATATACACAGGAAAATAGTAAAATGTTCATTTTGGGGAAATCAATTGTAATTAGAACTTTCGTCGGGTGGAAGCAGATGAACGTACGCAGAGTTGTACTAATTCAATTACATTGTAATTCAATTACGCAATTGAATTACATTATATTTCTAACTGAAGTAACTGAATTAATAATTCAAACCTTTTACAATTAATTTTTTCATTTACTAAGTATTTTAATCAGATGTGTAATTGAAATACAATATAATTGAAATACAATATAATTAAAATACAGCTCTCCAAATTATAGCAAGGAACAATGAAGAAGTGCGGCATATTTTTATGTTTTTCTTTCATTATACTTGTTTATAGTGTTTGTGCGGCGCGGCGTAGTTTCTATTCCTCGTCCTCGTTCATAATACGTAACGCTATTTTATGTAATTTAATTACAAAGTATTTTATAATTGTACTCCAATTGCAATTACGAATTACATTGTAATAATAACAACGTGTATTATAATTGTACTCCATTGCAATTACGAATTACATTGTAATTTATAATTGAATGAAGATCTGAATTATAAATTACAATATGACTGAATTACAATGTAATTCAATTACATCGTAATTATAATTGCTGGAGTAATCCAATTGTAATTCAGCACAACTCTGAACGTATGGGATCAATCAGTTATCAAACGGCACACGAATATTTACGAGAGAATGAAATGTTTTGCCTTTCTTTTATTTCCCATTTCACAGTCCAAACTGAACATAATTTCTAAAGGTCCTAAGAAATTGTAAATAGTACCTTATACATTTTCTAGTTTGTTGGAAGTAGAGCTAAAATGTAGTTCGATCTTTTTTGTTTAAATAAAATTAGTTATTCCGCACAATGTGTCTACTTCTGCGATCCTTTCTTTTATTTCACCTTATTAAATAATTATTTTTTGCAATTATTTTAATACATGATATTTGATACAGGAAATTGTTTGATACGAAAGAGAATATAATACGGGTGCAGCGAATCAAACAATATAATCTTTTCGTTCTGATCAAGGCCAAAGATGATGTAAGATCTTGTTCGGACTGAAAGTCGAAACAGGTTCTTGTCCGGACTGAAAGTCGATATAGGTGGTTGCCCGGATTGAAAGTCGAAACAGGTTCTTGTCCGGTCTGAAAGTCGGTATAGGTGGTTGCCCGGATTGAAAGTCGAAACGGGAGCTGATCCAGGCTAAGCACTAGACTAGGGGGCAGCACTATAATGGGCACGGGCAAAACCCGAGCGTGAGCACTCTCATATACTCTCTGATAGTATCTCGTCGGTGCCACGGTGAATAGCACAGGCGCTGGCAGTCTCTAATAGTATCTCGTCGGTGCTGGAACGAACTGTCACACTTGTACTGATTGTGAGTTGTGAGAAGTTGATAAATCTTATCGTCTCCTTCGATCGAACAAAACAGGTAAATTTATTCGAACAATAATTATCAGCATGTCGAACATTAGAAGAAGCGTGATTATGGAAAATAATAAACAACGAGTGAAAGAATCATTTTATCTAATGGACAGCGATGCTGATGGTTATTTAGATTATCATGAAATGAAAGCTGCATTAAAAGCTTTGGGTTTTACAGTTAAAAAATCGTACGTTTTAACGATCATGCGAATGTACGATAAGCACGACTGTAACAAAATTTGTTTCGATGATTTTAATTATGTTGGTATGTTTTGTACAATACAAAGTAATTTAATGATAAAAATGTCTACGATTCTGTTGCATATCGATTAATTTATTCAATTTTTATATTTGTACAGTGTTAAAGAAATTAAGTAAACGAAGTTCTTTAGATGAAATAAAATATGCATTTAAGAGTTTCATAAATGATTCTCTATACGATAAGATAACATTAGAAGATTTACAGAGACTTAATAAACAGCTTGAATGTAACTTGACAATTGAAGAAATGAAACTTATGATGAAAGAGTTTGATTTGGATCAGGATGGTTCTAGTAAATCAATTTTAAATTAATAAACACAATTTTTTTACATTATATATGTTTTACTTTATAAATAATATTATGAGAACGTTAGTAATGATATAATATTATTAATTTCTGATTTCAGTTAATGAAAGTGAATTCATAGAAATTATGATGAATTTTGGAATTTGAATGATTTCCTTCGGTTATAACTAAAATTTATCAATATTGTCACAATGAATTTCGGAGTCAACTGGGCAGAAGAACAACGGCATACATTGCTTTCAGGCCATGCAGTGTTGCAATCCTCGTCACAATCAATTGCTATATCTCAAGCAGCTGCAGTTGAAGGTGAACATATAGCAACTGAAGTAATATCCGAGTTGAGCGAGCAAAGGGAAAGATTATTGAGGGCGAAGAGAAGATTATCAGAGACAGATGAAGAATTGAATAAAACCAAGAGAATATTAAATGTTATGAGAAGACGTGTGTTAATGAACAAGTTTGTATTAGTCCTAATAATATTGTTGGAAATAGCTATTCTTAGTATTGTTGTGTATTTAAGATTTTTCCATCGATAATATAACTTCAAGTATTGTATTTGTATACATATAGTTTCAATTTTATTATTATATCATGTGTATTGCCTATCGAAATTATTTAAGATTGTGTTACGAATAAAAGTGTCATAAGGAATACATGCTAGAAACTGAACAATAAAGTAAGTGCAATTTGGGATTCATTGATGTGATATTGAATGAGAACTCAGTGTTGCCAGATCGAGAAAATTGGGGGGAATAGAGGTACCCTCTCTCCGATGACCGTGGCACGTTACGTGTGCGGACGGGAATTTAGTGGGGCGAATGGGTGACACGTTGCGCGTGCGCGACGAGAATAGAGTGGGGCGAATGGGAGACACGTTTGACACGTTGCACAGTGGGGTATTTGGCCCGAAAAAGTGGAAAAAATAAGATTTCTAAATTTTTGCGTATGGCTTAAAATTTTTGTTGTTCGTTGTAGTTAAATGTCTGAAGAATAAGGCTGCAATATTATTAACTTCCCGATTTTATAGGGAAGTTACTGTAATTACCCCGAAAATCGAAAATCGAGTTTTTAGCAGATTTTCACGTTTCATGGTCATTGCAGTCATTTTAGACTATTTTCAGCAAAATGTTCGTATGTGTGTGTGTGTGTGTGTGTGTGCGCGTATGTATGTTTGTATGTTATCAAATTTTTCGTTAACGTTTTTTGAAAAAGTAACAACGCGATCAGAATGATGAATGATGCAATCGATGTGTCCCGCTGTAACTTAGAGCTGATTAGATTTTGGTCCACTTTGGTCCAGTAGTTTTTTAGTTTTTTTAGTTTTTTTCGAAAGAAGTTCATTCAACAATTCAATTTATACGAGAGGGTGGACATTTTCCACCGAATAAACAAACGCAATTACAAAAAAATTATTTTCTTAATTTTTTTTTAAAATTAAAAAAAAATTTTTTTTTAAACTGATGCTAATGTTACCCCGTGGAATAATCGGAAGTTAGTCCAATGCAAGAGAGGTTAATCATCGCTACTGCCGACAATACCTTTTCAAAGAATATTAATGAGTGTGTAAACTAATTTATATTACAACCTTTGATAATACAATCTATTCAAAACGAATTGTTACCTGCAATTTTTATTCAACAGACTACGTACGTCGTTTCATCGGTAGAACGCACCGTTGACAGACATTAACGTTTACTTAATATTGTAACGTCTTAGTACGATAGTAATGGTGTTTTAGCATTATTTAAATTGAAATATCTCCTGAACTACTAACTTTTCGACGTACATAGGTTTGTACTTTCTTATAACGACTGTACAGCTGCATCGATTGATGTATTAAACTATGCTTTAGAAACAGACGAATGTAAAGAAGTCATAAAACCTGATTGTTATTTACAAGATAAACATATTAATTTTGTTGAAAAGGCCGTGTGTGTAAATGAATATAAACAGGATGTCTCTATTATATGTTGATTTAATAATTAATCAATAGTACTTCAAATAACATGTCTTCGTCTTACAAGATTGCGTGACAGAGTAGAAGAAGAAGGTTAGGTTCGCTTTAGACAGATGTGCAACTTGAAGACAATTATTACATACAAGAGTTGGTACCCCTTAAGGGTGCGCCGGACCCAGACCCTCAGCGACACCAGCGCCCTGATCAAGTCAATCGGCGGTAGTGGTGAACTACAAGTGGCAGAATGTGGTGCCTCTATCGGCGTAGTGGTGAACTACAGGAGGTAAAGTGGTGCCTCTATCGGCGTAGAGGTGAACTACGGATGAAGTAGGACAAGGATAAAGAGATTCTTGTCTCTCCTGCAGGGGCTGTCACAGAGAGAGGGAGACATGTGGCTCGCAGGAGAGACAAAGACAGAGATCACCACGCAGCTTGATTTCTCGATGAACTTACAACAACTTTCTGCAGCGAAGAAGCAATATTTTTTTATGCTCTTTGTGTTGAAATATTCTCTGAACTATCGCGGGGTCCCCAACAGACCCCTTTTTTGAGAAAAGTGTACAGAAAAAAAGTTCTTCTATAAAAACGAACACTTTTGTTGTTTATAAAGTTTCAAGAGCCAAATTGCAAAAAAGGGCTCTGTACGGGACCCCGCGCTAGTTCAGGGAATATTTCAACGCAAAGAGCATAAAAAAATATTGCTTTTTCGCTAAATGAAATCCAAACGGGATTTCGTTATAAAACTGAACAATTCGTATTCCAACATGGCTGCTACGCTATCGCGCTTTCCGACTTGTCCCGCCCGCGCGTCTCGCTCCCCGTGGTGGCCGTTGTGCTCTGAGCACTACATAGTTAGGTCGCCACGGGGAGCGAGACGCGCGGGCGGGAAAGTGGGAGTGGGGGTATCTCTTGAGAATGCCTCCGCTCGAGGCTCGAGCTACGCTACGAATTGATCATGCCTGGGCTGCTAGCTTCTACTCTGATCGTGAGCGGAACTGACCTACGATTGAAGTAGGAGAAGGATAGAAGGATCCTCGTCTCTCCTGCGGGGCTGTGACAGAGAGAGGGAGATATATCGCTCGCAGGAGAAACAAAGACTGAGATCACCACGCAGCTTGATTTCTCGATGAACTTTCTGAAGCGAGGAAGCAATATTTTTTTATGCTCTTTGTGTTGAAATATTCTCTGAACTATCGCGGGGTCCCCAACAGACCCCTTTTTTGAGAAAAGTGTACAGAAAAAAAGTTCTTCTATAAAAACGAACACTTTTGTTGTTTATAAAGTTTCAAGAGCCAAATTGCAAAAAAGGGCTCTGTACGGGACCCCGCGCTAGTTCAGGGAATATTTCAACGCAAAGAGCATAAAAAAATATTGCTTCTTCGCTAAATGAAATCCAAACGGGATTTCGTTATAAAACTGAACAATTCGTATTCCAACATGGCTGCTACGCTATCGCGCTTTCCGACTTGTCCCGCCCGCGCGTCTCGCTCCCCGTGGCGGCCGTAGTGCTCTGAGCACTACATAGTTTGTTCGCCACGGGGAGCGAGACGCGCGGGCGGGAAAGTGGGAGTGGGGGTATCTCTTGAGAATGCCTCCGCTCGAGGCTCGAGCTACGCTACGAATTGATCATGCCTGGGCTGCTAGCTTCTACTCTGATCGTGAGCGGAACTGACCTACGATTGAAGTAGGAGAAGGATAGAAGGATCCTCGTCTCTCCTGCGGGGCTGTGACAGAGAGAGGGAGATATATCGCTCGCAGGAGAGACAAAGACAGAGATCACCACGCAGCTTGATTTCTCGATGAACTTTCTGAAGCGAGGAAGCAATATTTTTTTATGCTCTTCGTGTTGAATTATTCTCTGTATTATGTATTGCGGTGTCTCGTACAGTGCCCTTTTTTGGGAATAGTGTACAGAAAAAAATTTCTTTTGTAAAAACGTACACTTTTGTTGTTTATAAAGCTTCAAGAGACAAATTGCAAAAAAGGGCTCTATACGGGACACCGGAATAATAGGGAGGCTATGAGCGTCGAGAAGAGGAAGGAGGAAAAGGGTATAGCCGGATAAGATAGTCAAAAATGCCCTTGAACCAAATTGTATCGACGATGCGTCATTCGATAGGGCACCAAGAAAAAACATACTGTGCAAAGTTTCAACCCTGTATCTCGATCCGGAGGGTAGTTATGGGGTAAAATCGAAAAATCAGTTTTTGGCCTATTTTCCCTAGTTAATGATGTCTAGAAATTATGAAAAAAATCTGACACATGTCAAGAATCCAAATACATACTTTGCAATTGGTTTCAGATTTTTAAAGTGAAAATCCTACTTGTAAAAAATCAAAACCCTCAAAAAAATCGAAAAAAAGGAGATTTCACATGGAAGTTCTAGATTGGCAAGATTTATATTTTTACAGTAGCGGTATATTGTTACAGGTATTGTTCATGAATTTTTTCAGATTTTTTGGTTTGGTGCGCCGTTGTTAAAAAAGATAAAAACCGATTTTTTCGACGTTTTTTCCGCAAAGAACTAAGCTAACCTTAAAATTATTACGTTCTATTTATTCTGTAAGTCTATCAGGCACTAATAAACCTTGAACATTGTACAGAAGTAATGAAAAAATGAAATCAACTTAATTGATAATTCTACAGTATAAGCATTACATCTAGAAATATTAATCAGGTTTCCAACAGCTCAGTTGGCTCAATGCGGTAGGCGTTCACCTTTGTTTACCTTTACTACGTTTACCTTTTCTTTTTTTCACTCGCCTTATGACTCTGTCAGACACAACTACTATTTTTGGCGAATTTTACCTTACAATACTTTTTATATATTTCAATATTGCATTTAAAATAATTCGACAATAATACGCGTGCCTATTGTGTAGTTAGAATTAAAAATAGACGAGAATTAATGAAATAAAAAAAAAGACCTACGAAGCGGGAGGGAACCTACTATAGGCAGGTTGTCAGTCGAACGCCTAACGCATTGAGCCAACTGATCTGTTGGAAACATGATTAATATTTCTAGATGTAATGTTTATACTGTAGAATTATCAATTAAGTTGATTTCATATTTTCATTACTTCTGTACAATGTTCAAGGTTTATTAATGCCTGATAGACTTACAGAATAAACAGAACGTAATAATTTTAAGGTTAGCTCAGTTCTTTGCGGAAAAAACGTCGAAAAAATCGGTTTTTATCTTTTTTAACAACGGCGCACCAAACAAAAAATCTGAAAAAATTCATGAACAATACCTGTAACAATATACCGCTACTGTAAAAATATAAATCTTGCCAATCTAGAACTTCCATGTGAAATCTCCTTTTTTTCGATTTTTTTGAGGGTTTTGATTTTTTACAAGTAGGATTTTCACTTTAAAAATCTGAAACCAATTGCAAAGTATGTATTTGGATTCTTGACATGTGTCAGATTTTTTTCATAATTTCTAGACATCATTAACTAGGGAAAATAGGCCAAAAACTGATTTTTCGATTTTACCCCATAACTACCCTCCGGATCGAGATACAGGGTTGAAACTTTGCACAGTATGTTTTTTCTTGGTGCCCTATCGAATGACGCATCGTCGATACAATTTGGTTCAAGGGCATTTTTGACTATCTTATCCGGCTATACCCTTTTCCTCCTTCCTCTTCTCGACGCTCATAGCCTCCCTATTATTCCGGTGTCCCGTATAGAGCCCTTTTTTGCAATTTGTCTCTTGAAGCTTTATAAACAACAAAAGTGTACGTTTTTACAAAAGAAATTTTTTTCTGTACACTATTCCCAAAAAAGGGCACTGTACGAGACACCGCAATACATAATACAGAGAATAATTCAACACGAAGAGCATAAAAAAATATTGCTTCCTCGCTTCAGAAAGTTCATCGAGAAATCAAGCTGCGTGGTGATCTCTGTCTTTGTCTCTCCTGCGAGCGATATATCTCCCTCTCTCTGTCACAGCCCCGCAGGAGAGACGAGGATCCTTCTATCCTTCTCCTACTTCAATCGTAGGTCAGTTCCGCTCACGATCAGAGTAGAAGCTAGCAGCCCAGGCATGATCAATTCGTAGCGTAGCTCGAGCCTCGAGCGGAGGCATTCTCAAGAGATACCCCCACTCCCACTTTCCCGCCCGCGCGTCTCGCTCCCCGTGGCGAACAAACTATGTAGTGCTCAGAGCACTACGGCCGCCACGGGGAGCGAGACGCGCGGGCGGGACAAGTCGGAAAGCGCGATAGCGTAGCAGCCATGTTGGAATACGAATTGTTCAGTTTTATAACGAAATCCCGTTTGGATTTCATTTAGCGAAGAAGCAATATTTTTTTATGCTCTTTGCGTTGAAATATTCCCTGAACTAGCGCGGGGTCCCGTACAGAGCCCTTTTTTGCAATTTGGCTCTTGAAACTTTATAAACAACAAAAGTGTTCGTTTTTATAGAAGAACTTTTTTTCTGTACACTTTTCTCAAAAAAGGGGTCTGTTGGGGACCCCGCGATAGTTCAGAGAATATTTCAACACAAAGAGCATAAAAAAATATTGCTTCTTCGCTACATGAAATCCAAACGCGTGATCGAAGATTCAGACTGCTTGGTTATATCTCTGTCTTTGTCTTTCCTGCGAGCGACAGCGCCGCGACGGAAAGGCACAAACCGCGATAACGAAGCAGCCATGTTGGAATACGAATTGTTCAGTTTTATAACGAAATCCCGTTTGGATTTCATTTAGCGAAGAAGCAATATTTTTTTATGCTCTTTGCGTTGAAATATTCCCTGAACTAGCGCGGGGTCCCGTACAGAGCCCTTTTTTGCAATTTGGCTCTTGAAACTTTATAAACAACAAAAGTGTTCGTTTTTATAGAAGAACTTTTTTTCTGTACACTTTTCTCAAAAAAGGGCTCTGTACGGGACCCCGCGATAGTTCGGGGAATGTTTCAGCGCAAAGAGCATAAAAAAATATTGCTTCTTCGCTACATGAAATCCAAACGCGTGATCGAAGATTCAGACTGCTTGGTTATATCTCTGTCTTTGTCTTTCCTGCGAGCGACAGCGCCGCGACGGAAAGGCACAAACCGCGATAACGAAGCAGCCATGTTGGAATACGAATTGTTCAGTTTTATAACGAAATCCCGTTTGGATTTCATTTAGCGAAGAAGCAATATTTTTTTATGCTCTTTGCGTTGAAATATTCCCTGAACTAGCGCGGGGTCCCGTACAGAGCCCTTTTTTGCAATTTGGCTCTTGAAACTTTATAAACAACAAAAGTGTTCGTTTTTATAGAAGAACTTGTTTTCTGTACACTTTTCTCAAAAAAGGGCTCTGTACGGGACCCCGCGATAGTTCGGGGAATGTTTCAGCGCAAAGAGCATAAAAAAATATTGCTTCTTCGCTACATGAAATCCAAACGCGTGATCGAAGATTCAGACTGCTTGGTTATATCTCTGTCTTTGTCTTTCCTGCGAGCGACAGCGCCGCGACGGAAAGGCACAAACCGCGATAACGAAGCAGCCATGTTGGAATACGAATTGTTCAGTTTTATAACGAAATCCAGTTTGGATTTCATTTAGCGAAGAAGCAATATTTTTTTATGCTCTTTGCGTTGAAATATTCCCTCAACTAGTGCGGGGTCCCGTACAGAGCCCTTTTTTGCAATTTGGCTCTTGAAACTTTATAAACAACAAAAGTGTTCGTTTTTATAGAAGAACTTTCTTTCTGTACACTTTTCTCAAAAAAGGGCTCTGTACGGGACCCCGCGATAGTTCGGGGAATGTTTCAGCGCAAAGAGCATAAAAAAATATTGCTTCTTCGCTACATGAAATCCAAACGCGTGATCGAAGATTCAGACTGCTTGGTTATATCTCTGTCTTTGTCTTTCCTGCGAGCGACAGCGCCGCGACGGAAAGGCACAAACCGCGATAACGAAGCAGCCATGTTGGAATACGAATTGTTCAGTTTTATAACGAAATCCCGTTTGGATTTCATTTAGCGAAGAAGCAATATTTTTTTATGCTCTTTGCGTTGAAATATTCCCTGAACTAGCGCGGGGTCCCGTACAGAGCCCTTTTTTGCAATTTGGCTCTTGAAACTTTATAAACAACAAAAGTGTTCGTTTTTATAGAAGAACTTTCTTTCTGTACACTTTTCTCAAAAAAGGGCTCTGTACGGGACCCCGCGATAGTTCGGGGAATGTTTCAGCGCAAAGAGCATAAAAAAATATTGCTTCTTCGCTACATGAAATCCAAACGCGTGATAAAAGATTCAGACTGCTTGGTTATATCTCTGTCTTTGTCTTTCCTGCGAGCGACAGCGCCGCGACGGAAAGGCACAAACCGCGATAACGAAGCAGCCATGTTGGAATACGAATTGTTCAGTTTTATAACGAAATCCCGTTTGGATTTCATTTAGCGAAGAAGCAATATTTTTTTATGCTCTTTGCGTTGAAATATTCCCTGAACTAGCGCGGGGTCCCGTACAGAGCCCTTTTTTGCAATTTGGCTCTTGAAACTTTATAAACAACAAAAGTGTTCGTTTTTATAGAAGAACTTTTTTTCTGTACACTTTTCTCAAAAAAGGGCTCTGTACGGGACCCCGCTATAGTTCGGGGAATGTTTCAGCGCAAAGAGCATAAAAAAATATTGCTTCTTCGCTACATGAAATCCAAACGCGTGATCGAAGATTCAGACTGCTTGGTTATATCTCTGTCTTTGTCTTTCCTGCGAGCGACAGCGCCGCGACGGAAAGGCACAAACCGCGATAACGAAGCAGCCATGTTGGAATACGAATTGTTCAGTTTTATAACGAAATCCCGTTTGGATTTCATTTAGCGAAGAAGCAATATTTTTTTATGCTCTTTGCGTTGAAATATTCCCTGAACTAGCGCGGGGTCCCGTACAGAGCCCTTTTTTGCAATTAGGCTCTTGAAACTTTATAAACAACAAAAGTGTTCGCTTTTATAGAAGAACTTTCTTTCTGTACACTTTTCTCAAAAAAGGGCTCTGTACGGGACCCCGCGATAGTTCGGGGAATGTTTCAGCGCAAAGAGCATAAAAAAATATTGCTTCTTCGCTACATGAAATCCAAACGCGTGATAAAAGATTCAGACTGCTTGGTTATATCTCTGTCTTTGTCTTTCCTGCGAGCGACAGCGCCGCGACGGAAAGGCACAAACCGCGATAACGAAGCAGCCATGTTGGAATACGAATTGTTCAGTTTTATAACGAAATCCCGTTTGGATTTCATTTAGCGAAGAAGCAATATTTTTTTATGCTCTTTGCGTTGAAATATTCCCTGAACTAGCGCGGGGTCCCGTACAGAGCCCTTTTTTGCAATTTGGCTCTTGAAACTTTATAAACAACAAAAGTGTTCGTTTTTATAGAAGAACTTGTTTTCTGTACACTTTTCTCAAAAAAGGGCTCTGTACGGGACCCCGCGATAGTTCGGGGAATGTTTCAGCGCAAAGAGCATAAAAAAATATTGCTTCTTCGCTACATGAAATCCAAACGCGTGATCGAAGATTCAGACTGCTTGGTTATATCTCTGTCTTTGTCTTTCCTGCGAGCGACAGCGCCGCGACGGAAAGGCACCAACCGCGATAACGAAGCAGCCATGTTGGAATACGAATTGTTCAGTTTTATAACGAAATCCCGTTTGGATTTCATTTAGCGAAGAAGCAACATTTTTTTATGCTCTTTGCGTTGAAATATTCCCTGAACTAGCGCGGGGTCCCGTACAGAGCCCTTTTTTGCAATTTAGGCTCTTGAAACTTTATAAACAACAAAAGTGTTCGTTTTTATAGAAGAACTTTTTTTCTGTACACTTTTCTCAAAAAAGGGCTCTGTACGGGACCCCGCGATAGTTCGGGGAATGTTTCAGCGCAAAGAGCATAAAAAAATATTGCTTCTTCGCTACATGAAATCCAAACGCGTGATCGAAGATTCAGACTGCTTGGTTATATCTCTGTCTTTGTCTTTCCTGCGAGCGACAGCGCCGCGACGGAAAGGCACAAACCGCGATAACGAAGCAGCCATGTTGGAATACGAATTGTTCAGTTTTATAACGAAATCCCGTTTGGATTTCATTTAGCGAAGAAGCAATATTTTTTTATGCTCTTTGCGTTGAAATATTCCCTGAACTAGCGCGGGGTCCCGTACAGAGCCCTTTTTTGCAATTTGGCTCTTGAAACTTTATAAACAACAAAAGTGTTCGTTTTTATAGAAGAACTTTTTTTCTGTACACTTTTCTCAAAAAAGGGCTCTGTACGGGACCCCGCGATAGTTCGGGGAATGTTTCAGCCCAAAGAGCATAAAAAAATATTGCTTCTTCGCTACATGAAATCCAAACGCGTGATCGAAGATTCAGACTGCTTGGTTATATCTCTGTCTTTGTCTTTCCTGCGAGCGACAGCGCCGCGACGGAAAGGCACAAACCGCGATAACGAAGCAGCCATGTTGGAATACGAATTGTTCAGTTTTATAACGAAATCCCGTTTGGATTTCATTTAGCGAAGAAGCAATATTTTTTTATGCTCTTTGCGTTGAAATATTCCCTGAACTAGCGCGGGGTCCCGTACAGAGCCCTTTTTTGCAATTAGGCTCTTGAAACTTTATAAACAACAAAAGTGTTCGCTTTTATAGAAGAACTTTCTTTCTGTACACTTTTCTCAAAAAAGGGCTCTGTACGGGACCCCGCGATAGTTCGGGGAACGTTTCAGCGCAAAGAGCATAAAAAAATATTGCTTCTTCGCTACATGAAATCCAAACGCGTGATAAAAGATTCAGACTGCTTGGTTATATCTCTGTCTTTGTCTTTCCTGCGAGCGACAGCGCCGCGACGGAAAGGCACAAACCGCGATAACGAAGCAGCCATGTTGGAATACGAATTGTTCAGTTTTATAACGGAATCCCGTTTGGATTTCATTTAGCGAAGAAGCAATATTTTTTTATGCTCTTTGCGTTGAAATATTCCCTGAACTAGCGCGGGGTCCCGTACAGAGCCCTTTTTTGCAATTTGGCTCTTGAAACTTTATAAACAACAAAAGTGTTCGTTTTTATAGAAGAACTTTTTTTCTGTACACTTTTCTCAAAAAAGGGCTCTGTACGGGACCCCGCGATAGTTCGGGGAATGTTTCAGCGCAAAGAGCATAAAAAAATATTGCTTCTTCGCTACATGAAATCCAAACGCGTGATCGAAGATTCAGACTGCTTGGTTATATCTCTGTCTTTGTCTTTCCTGCGAGCGACAGCGCCGCGACGGAAAGGCACAAACCGCGATAACGAAGCAGCCATGTTGGAATACGAATTGTTCAGTTTTATAACGAAATCCCGTTTGGATTTCATTTAGCGAAGAAGCAATATTTTTTTATGCTCTTTGCGTTGAAATATTCCCTGAACTAGCGCGGGGTCCCGTACAGAGCCCTTTTTTGCAATTTGGCTCTTGAAACTTTATAAACAACAAAAGTGTTCGTTTTTATAGAAGAACTTTTTTTCTGTACACTTTTCTAAAAAAAGGGCTCTGTACGGGACCCCGCGATAGTTCGGGGAATGTTTCAGCGCAAAGAGCATAAAAAAATATTGCTTCATCGCTACATGAAATCCAAACGCGTGATCGAAGATTCAGACTGCTTGGTTATATCTCTGTCTTTGTCTTTCCTGCGAGCGACAGCGCCGCGACGGAAAGGCACAAACCGCGATAACGAAGCAGCCATGTTGGAATACGAATTGTTCAGTTTTATAACGAAATCCCGTTTGGATTTCATTTAGCGAAGAAGCAATATTTTTTTATTCTCTTTGCGTTGAAATATTCCCTGAACTAGCGCGGGGTCCCGTACAGAGCCCTTTTTTGCAATTTGGCTCTTGAAACTTTATAAACAACAAAAGTGTTCGTTTTTATAGAAGAACTTTTTTTCTGTACACTTTTCTCAAAAAAGGGCTCTGTACGGGACCCCGCGATAGTTCGGGGAATGTTTCAGCGCAAAGAGCATAAAAAAATATTGCTTCTTCGCTACATGAAATCCAAACGCGTGATCGAAGATTCAGACTGCTTGGTTATATCTCTGTCTTTGTCTTTCCTGCGAGCGACAGCGCCGCGACGGAAAGGCACAAACCGCGATAACGAAGCAGCCATGTTGGAATACGAATTGTTCAGTTTTATAACGAAATCCCGTTTGGATTTCATTTAGCGAAGAAGCAATATTTTTTTATGCTCTTTGCGTTGAAATATTCCCTGAACTAGCGCGGTGTCCCGTACAGAGCCCTTTTTTGCAATTAGGCTCTTGAAACTTTATAAACAACAAAAGTGTTCGCTTTTATAGAAGAACTTTCTTTCTGTACACTTTTCTCAAAAAAGGGCTCTGTACGGGACCCCGCGATAGTTCGGGGAATGTTTCAGCGCAAAGAGCATAAAAAAATATTGCTTCTTCGCTACATGAAATCCAAACGCGTGATAAAAGATTCAGACTGCTTGGTTATATCTCTGTCTTTGTCTTTCCTGCGAGCGACAGCGCCGCGACGGAAAGGCACAAACCGCGATAACGAAGCAGCCATGTTGGAATACGAATTGTTCAGTTTTATAACGAAATCCCGTTTGGATTTCATTTAGCGAAGAAGCAATATTTTTTTATGCTCTTTGCGTTGAAATATTCCCTGAACTAGCGCGGGGTCCCGTACAGAGCCCTTTTTTGCAATTAGGCTCTTGAAACTTTATAAACAACAAAAGTGTTCGCTTTTATAGAAGAACTTTCTTTCTGTACACTTTTCTCAAAAAAGGGCTCTGTACGGGACCCCGCGATAGTTCGGGGAACGTTTCAGCGCAAAGAGCATAAAAAAATATTGCTTCTTCGCTACATGAAATCCAAACGCGTGATAAAAGATTCAGACTGCTTGGTTATATCTCTGTCTTTGTCTTTCCTGCGAGCGACAGCGCCGCGACGGAAAGGCACAAACCGCGATAACGAAGCAGCCATGTTGGAATACGAATTGTTCAGTTTTATAACGGAATCCCGTTTGGATTTCATTTAGCGAAGAAGCAATATTTTTTTATGCTCTTTGCGTTGAAATATTCCCTGAACTAGCGCGGGGTCCCGTACAGAGCCCTTTTTTGCAATTTGGCTCTTGAAACTTTATAAACAACAAAAGTGTTCGTTTTTATAGAAGAACTTTTTTTCTGTACACTTTTCTCAAAAAAGGGCTCTGTACGGGACCCCGCGATAGTTCGGGGAATGTTTCAGCGCAAAGAGCATAAAAAAATATTGCTTCTTCGCTACATGAAATCCAAACGCGTGATCGAAGATTCAGACTGCTTGGTTATATCTCTGTCTTTGTCTTTCCTGCGAGCGACAGCGCCGCGACGGAAAGGCACAAACCGCGATAACGAAGCAGCCATGTTGGAATACGAATTGTTCAGTTTTATAACGAAATCCCGTTTGGATTTCATTTAGCGAAGAAGCAATATTTTTTTATGCTCTTTGCGTTGAAATATTCCCTGAACTAGCGCGGGGTCCCGTACAGAGCCCTTTTTTGCAATTTGGCTCTTGAAACTTTATAAACAACAAAAGTGTTCGTTTTTATAGAAGAACTTTTTTTCTGTACACTTTTCTCAAAAAAGGGCTCTGTACGGGACCCCGCGATAGTTCGGGGAATGTTTCAGCGCAAAGAGCATAAAAAAATATTGCTTCATCGCTACATGAAATCCAAACGCGTGATCGAAGATTCAGACTGCTTGGTTATATCTCTGTCTTTGTCTTTCCTGCGAGCGACAGCGCCGCGACGGAAAGGCACAAACCGCGATAACGAAGCAGCCATGTTGGAATACGAATTGTTCAGTTTTATAACGAAATCCCGTTTGGATTTCATTTAGCGAAGAAGCAATATTTTTTTATTCTCTTTGCGTTGAAATATTCCCTGAACTAGCGCGGGGTCCCGTACAGAGCCCTTTTTTGCAATTTGGCTCTTGAAACTTTATAAACAACAAAAGTGTTCGTTTTTATAGAAGAACTTTTTTTCTGTACACTTTTCTCAAAAAAGGGCTCTGTACGGGACCCCGCGATAGTTCGGGGAATGTTTCAGCGCAAAGAGCATAAAAAAATATTGCTTCTTCGCTACATGAAATCCAAACGCGTGATCGAAGATTCAGACTGCTTGGTTATATCTCTGTCTTTGTCTTTCCTGCGAGCGACAGCGCCGCGACGGAAAGGCACAAACCGCGATAACGAAGCAGCCATGTTGGAATACGAATTGTTCAGTTTTATAACGAAATCCCGTTTGGATTTCATTTAGCGAAGAAGCAATATTTTTTTATGCTCTTTGCGTTGAAATATTCCCTGAACTAGCGCGGTGTCCCGTACAGAGCCCTTTTTTGCAATTAGGCTCTTGAAACTTTATAAACAACAAAAGTGTTCGCTTTTATAGAAGAACTTTCTTTCTGTACACTTTTCTCAAAAAAGGGCTCTGTACGGGACCCCGCGATAGTTCGGGGAATGTTTCAGCGCAAAGAGCATAAAAAAATATTGCTTCTTCGCTACATGAAATCCAAACGCGTGATAAAAGATTCAGACTGCTTGGTTATATCTCTGTCTTTGTCTTTCCTGCGAGCGACAGCGCCGCGACGGAAAGGCACAAACCGCGATAACGAAGCAGCCATGTTGGAATACGAATTGTTCAGTTTTATAACGAAATCCCGTTTGGATTTCATTTAGCGAAGAAGCAATATTTTTTTATGCTCTTTGCGTTGAAATATTCCCTGAACTAGCGCGGGGTCCCGTACAGAGCCCTTTTTTGCAATTTGGCTCTTGAAACTTTATAAACAACAAAAGTGTTCGTTTTTATAGAAGAACTTTTTTTCTGTACACTTTTCTCAAAAAAGGGGTCTGTTGGGGACCCCGCGATAGTTCAGAGAATATTTCAACACAGAGAGCATAAAAAAATATTGCTTCTTCGCTACATGAAATCCAAACGCGTGATCGAAGATTCAGACTGCTTGGTTATATCTCTGTCTTTGTCTTTCCTGCGAGCGACAGCGCCGCGACGGAAAGGCACAAACCGCGATAACGAAGCAGCCATGTTGGAATACGAATTGTTCAGTTTTATAACGAAATCCCGTTTGGATTTCATTTAGCGAAGAAGCAATATTTTTTTATGCTCTTTGCGTTGAAATATTCCCTGAACTAGCGCGGGGTCCCGTACAGAGCCCTTTTTTGCAATTTGGCTCTTGAAACTTTATAAACAACAAAAGTGTTCGTTTTTATAGAAGAACTTTTTTTCTGTACACTTTTCTCAAAAAAGGGCTCTGTACGGGACCCCGCGATAGTTCGGGGAATGTTTCAGCGCAAAGAGCATAAAAAAATATTGCTTCTTCGCTACATGAAATCCAAACGCGTGATCGAAGATTCAGACTGCTTGGTTATATCTCTGTCTTTGTCTTTCCTGCGAGCGACAGCGCCGCGACGGAAAGGCACAAACCGCGATAACGAAGCAGCCATGTTGGAATACGAATTGTTCAGTTTTATAACGAAATCCCGTTTGGATTTCATTTAGCGAAGAAGCAATATTTTTTTATGCTCTTTGCGTTGAAATATTCCCTGAACTAGCGCGGGGTCCCGTACAGAGCCCTTTTTTGCAATTTGGCTCTTGAAACTTTATAAACAACAAAAGTGTTCGTTTTTATAGAAGAACTTGTTTTCTGTACACTTTTCTCAAAAAAGGGCTCTGTACGGGACCCCGCGATAGTTCGGGGAATGTTTCAGCGCAAAGAGCATAAAAAAATATTGCTTCTTCGCTACATGAAATCCAAACGCGTGATCGAAGATTCAGACTGCTTGGTTATATCTCTGTCTTTGTCTTTCCTGCGAGCGACAGCGCCGCGACGGAAAGGCACAAACCGCGATAACGAAGCAGCCATGTTGGAATACGAATTGTTCAGTTTTATAACGAAATCCAGTTTGGATTTCATTTAGCGAAGAAGCAATATTTTTTTATGCTCTTTGCGTTGAAATATTCCCTCAACTAGTGCGGGGTCCCGTACAGAGCCCTTTTTTGCAATTTGGCTCTTGAAACTTTATAAACAACAAAAGTGTTCGTTTTTATAGAAGAACTTTTTTTCTGTACACTTTTCTCAAAAAAGGGCTCTGTACGGGACCCCGCGATAGTTCGGGGAATGTTTCAGCGCAAAGAGCATAAAAAAATATTGCTTCTTCGCTACATGAAATCCAAACGCGTGATCGAAGATTCAGACTGCGTGGTTATATCTCTGTCTTTGTCTTTCCTGCGAGCGACAGCGCCGCGACGGAAAGGCACAAACCGCGATAACGAAGCAGCCATGTTGGAATACGAATTGTTCAGTTTTATAACGAAATCCCGTTTGGATTTCATTTAGCGAAGAAGCAATATTTTTTTATGCTCTTTGCGTTGAAATATTCCCTGAACTAGCGCGGGGTCCCGTACAGAGCCCTTTTTTGCAATTAGGCTCTTGAAACTTTATAAACAACAAAAGTGTTCGTTTTTATAGAAGAACTTTCTTTCTGTACACTTTTCTCAAAAAAGGGCTCTGTACGGGACCCCGCGATAGTTCGGGGAATGTTTCAGCGCAAAGAGCATAAAAAAATATTGCTTCTTCGCTACATGAAATCCAAACGCGTGATAAAAGATTCAGACTGCTCGGTTATATCTCTGTCTTTGTCTTTCCTGCGAGCGACAGCGCCGCGACGGAAAGGCACAAACCGCGATAACGAAGCAGCCATGTTGGAATACGAATTGTTCAGTTTTATAACGAAATCCCGTTTGGATTTCATTTAGCGAAGAAGCAATATTTTTTTATGCTCTTTGCGTTGAAATATTCTCTGAACTAGCGCGGGGTCCCGTACTGAGCCCTTTTTTGCAATTTGGCTCTTGAAACTTTATAAACAACAAAAGTGTTCGTTTTTATAGAAGAACTTTTTTTCTGTACACTTTTCTCAAAAAAGGGGTCTGTTGGGGACCCCGCGATAGTTCAGAGAATATTTCAACACAAAGAGCATAAAAAAATATTGCTTCTTCGCTACATGAAATCCAAACGCGTGATCGAAGATTCAGACTGCTTGGTTATATCTCTGTCTTTGTCTTTCCTGCGAGCGACTGCGCCGCGACGGAAAGGCACAAACCGCGATAACGAAGCAGCCATGTTGGAATACGAATTGTTCAGTTTTATAACGAAATCCCGTTTGGATTTCATTTAGCGAAGAAGCAATATTTTTTTATGCTCTTTGCGTTGAAATATTCCCTCAACTAGTGCGGGGTCCCGTACAGAGCCCTTTTTTGCAATTTGGCTCTTGAAACTTTATAAACAACAAAAGTGTTCGTTTTTATAGAAGAACTTTTTTTCTGTACACTTTTCTCAAAAAAGGGCTCTGTACGGGACCCCGCGATAGTTCGGGGAATGTTTCAGCGCAAAGAGCATAAAAAAATATTGCTTCTTCGCTACATGAAATCCAAACGCGTGATAAAAGATTCAGACTGCTTGGTTATATCTCTGTCTTTGTCTTTCCTGCGAGCGACAGCGCCGCGACGGAAAGGCACAAACCGCGATAACGAAGCAGCCATGTTGGAATACGAATTGTTCAGTTTTATAACGAAATCCCGTTTGGATTTCATTTAGCGAAGAAGCAATATTTTTTTATGCTCTTTGCGTTGAAATATTCCCTGAACTAGCGCGGGGTCCCGTACAGAGCCCTTTTTTGCAATTAGGCTCTTGAAACTTTATAAACAACAAAAGTGTTCGTTTTTATAGAAGAACTTTCTTTCTGTACACTTTTCTCAAAAAAGGGCTCTGTACGGGACCCCGCGATAGTTCGGGGAATGTTTCAGCGCAAAGAGCATAAAAAAATATTGCTTCTTCGCTACATGAAATCCAAACGCGTGATAAAAGATTCAGACTGCTTGGTTATATCTCTGTCTTTGTCTTTCCTGCGATCGACAGCGCCGCGACGGAAAGGCACAAACCGCGATAACGAAGCAGCCATGTTGGAATACGAATTGTTCAGTTTTATAACGAAATCCCGTTTGGATTTCATTTAGCGAAGAAGCAATATTTTTTTATGCTCTTTGCGTTGAAATATTCCCTGAACTAGCGCGGGGTCCCATACAGAGCCCTTTTTTGCAATTTGGCTCTTGAAACTTTATAAACAACAAAAGTGTTCGTTTTTATAGAAGAACTTTTTTTCTGTACACTTTTCTCAAAAAAGGGGTCTGTTGGGGACCCCGCGATAGTTCAGAGAATATTTCAACACAAAGAGCATAAAAAAATATTGCTTCTTCGCTACATGAAATCCAAACGCGTGATCGAAGATTCAGACTGCTTGGTTATATCTCTGTCTTTGTCTTTCCTGCGAGCGACAGCGCCGCGACGGAAAGGCACAAACCGCGATAACGAAGCAGCCATGTTGGAATACGAATTGTTCAGTTTTATAACGAAATCCCGTTTGGATTTCATTTAGCGAAGAAGCAATATTTTTTTATGCTCTTTGCGTTGAAATATTCCCTGAACTAGCGCGGGGTCCCGTACAGAGCCCTTTTTTGCAATTTGGCTCTTGAAACTTTATAAACAACAAAAGTGTTCGTTTTTATAGAAGAACTTGTTTTCTGTACACTTTTCTCAAAAAAGGGCTCTGTACGGGACCCCGCGATAGTTCGGGGAATGTTTCAGCGCAAAGAGCATAAAAAAATATTGCTTCTTCGCTACATGAAATCCAAACGCGTGATCGAAGATTCAGACTGCTTGGTTATATCTCTGTCTTTGTCTTTCCTGCGAGCGACAGCGCCGCGACGGAAAGGCACAAACCGCGATAACGAAGCAGCCATGTTGGAATACGAATTGTTCAGTTTTATAACGAAATCCCGTTTGGATTTCATTTAGCGAAGAAGCAATATTTTTTTATGCTCTTTGCGTTGAAATATTCCCTCAACTAGCGCGGGGTCCCGTACAGAGCCCTTTTTTGCAATTTGCCTCTTGAAACTTTATAAACAACAAAAGTGTTCGTTTTTATAGAAGAACTTTCTTTCTGTACACTTTTCTCAAAAAAGGGCTCTGTACGGGACCCCGCGATAGTTCGGGGAATGTTTCAGCGCAAAGAGCATAAAAAAATATTGCTTCTTCGCTACATGAAATCCACACGCGTGATAAAAGATTCAGACTGCTTGGTTATATCTCTGTCTTTGTCTTTCCTGCGAGCGACAGCGCCGCGACGGAAAGGCACAAACCGCGATAACGAAGCAGCCATGTTGGAATACGAATTGTTCAGTTTTATAACGAAATCCCGTTTGGATTTCATTTAGCGAAGAAGCAATATTTTTTTATGCTCTTTGCGTTGAAATATTCTCTGAACTAGCGCGGGGTCCCGTACAGAGCCCTTTTTTGCAATTTGGCTCTTGAAACTTTATAAACAACAAAAGTGTTCGTTTTTATAGAAGAACTTTTTTTCTGTACACTTTTCTCAAAAAAGGGGTCTGTTGGGGACCCCGCGATAGTTCAGAGAATATTTCAACACAAAGAGCATAAAAAAATATTGCTTCTTCGCTACATGAAATCCAAACGCGTGATCGAAGATTCAGACTGCTTGGTTATATCTCTGTCTTTGTCTTTCCTGCGAGCGACAGCGCCGCGACGGAAAGGCACAAACCGCGATAACGAAGCAGCCATGTTGGAATACGAATTGTTCAGTTTTATAACGAAATCCCGTTTGGATTTCATTTAGCGAAGAAGCAATATTTTTTTATGCTCTTTGCGTTGAAATATTCCCTCAACTAGCGCGGGGTCCCGTACAGAGCCCTTTTTTGCAATTTGCCTCTTGAAACTTTATAAACAACAAAAGTGTTCGTTTTTATAGAAGAACTTTCTTTCTGTACACTTTTCTCAAAAAAGGGCTCTGTACGGGACCCCGCGATAGTTCGGGGAATGTTTCAGCGCAAAGAGCATAAAAAAATATTGCTTCTTCGCTACATGAAATCCACACGCGTGATAAAAGATTCAGACTGCTTGGTTATATCTCTGTCTTTGTCTTTCCTGCGAGCGACAGCGCCGCGACGGAAAGGCACAAACCGCGATAACGAAGCAGCCATGTTGGAATACGAATTGTTCAGTTTTATAACGAAATCCCGTTTGGATTTCATTTAGCGAAGAAGCAATATTTTTTTATGCTCTTTGCGTTGAAATATTCTCTGAACTAGCGCGGGGTCCCGTACAGAGCCCTTTTTTGCAATTTGGCTCTTGAAACTTTATAAACAACAAAAGTGTTCGTTTTTATAGAAGAACTTTTTTTCTGTACACTTTTCTCAAAAAAGGGGTCTGTTGGGGACCCCGCGATAGTTCAGAGAATATTTCAACACAAAGAGCATAAAAAAATATTGCTTCTTCGCTACATGAAATCCAAACGCGTGATCGAAGATTCAGACTGCTTGGTTATATCTCTGTCTTTGTCTTTCCTGCGAGCGACAGCGCCGCGACGGAAAGGCACAAACCGCGATAACGAAGCAGCCATGTTGGAATACGAATTGTTCAGTTTTATAACGAAATCCCGTTTGGATTTCATTTAGCGAAGAAGCAATATTTTTTTATGCTCTTTGCGTTGAAATATTCCCTCAACTAGCGCGGGGTCCCGTACAGAGCCCTTTTTTGCAATTTGCCTCTTGAAACTTTATAAACAACAAAAGTGTTCGTTTTTATAGAAGAACTTTCTTTCTGTACACTTTTCTCAAAAAAGGGCTCTGTACGGGACCCCGCGATAGTTCGGGGAATGTTTCAGCGCAAAGAGCATAAAAAAATATTGCTTCTTCGCTACATGAAATCCACACGCGTGATAAAAGATTCAGACTGCTTGGTTATATCTCTGTCTTTGTCTTTCCTGCGAGCGACAGCGCCGCGACGGAAAGGCACAAACCGCGATAACGAAGCAGCCATGTTGGAATACGAATTGTTCAGTTTTATAACGAAATCCCGTTTGGATTTCATTTAGCGAAGAAGCAATATTTTTTTATGCTCTTTGCGTTGAAATATTCTCTGAACTAGCGCGGGGTCCCGTACAGAGCCCTTTTTTGCAATTTGGCTCTTGAAACTTTATAAACAACAAAAGTGTTCGTTTTTATAGAAGAACTTTTTTTCTGTACACTTTTCTCAAAAAAGGGGTCTGTTGGGGACCCCGCGATAGTTCAGAGAATATTTCAACACAAAGAGCATAAAAAAATATTGCTTCTTCGCTACATGAAATCCAAACGCGTGATCGAAGATTCAGACTGCTTGGTTATATCTCTGTCTTTGTCTTTCCTGCGAGCGACAGCGCCGCGACGGAAAGGCACAAACCGCGATAACGAAGCAGCCATGTTGGAATACGAATTGTTCAGTTTTATAACGAAATCCCGTTTGGATTTCATTTAGCGAAGAAGCAATATTTTTTTATGCTCTTTGCGTTGAAATATTCCCTGAACTAGCGCGGGGTCCCGTACAGAGCCCTTTTTTGCAATTAGGCTCTTGAAACTTTATAAACAACAAAAGTGTTCGTTTTTATAGAAGAACTTTCTTTCTGTACACTTTTCTCAAAAAAGGGCTCTGTACGGGACCCCGCGATAGTTCGGGGAATGTTTCAGCGCAAAGAGCATAAAAAAATATTGCTTCTTCGCTACATGAAATCCAAACGCGTGATCGAAGATTCAGACTGCGTGGTTATATCTCTGTCTTTGTCTTTCCTGCGAGCGACAGCGCCGCGACGGAAAGGCACAAACCGCGATAACGAAGCAGCCATGTTGGAATACGAATTGTTCAGTTTTATAACGAAATCCCGTTTGGATTTCATTTAGCGAAGAAGCAATATTTTTTTATGCTCTTTGCGTTGAAATATTCTCTGAACTAGCGCGGGGTCCCGTACAGAGCCCTTTTTTGCAATTTGGCTCTTGAAACTTTATAAACAACAAAAGTGTTCGTTTTTATAGAAGAACTTTTTTTCTGTACACTTTTCTCAAAAAAGGGGTCTGTTGGGGACCCCGCGATAGTTCAGAGAATATTTCAACACAAAGAGCATAAAAAAATGTTGCTTCTTCGCTACATGAAATCCAAACGCGTGATCGAAGATTCAGACTGCTTGGTTATATCTCTGTCTTTGTCTTTCCTGCGAGCGACAGCGCCGCGACGGAAAGGCACAAACCGCGATAACGAAGCAGCCATGTTGGAATACGAATTGTTCAGTTTTATAACGAAATCCCGTTTGGATTTCATTTAGCGAAGAAGCAATATTTTTTTATGCTCTTTGCGTTGAAATATTCCCTGAACTAGCGCGGGGTCCCGTACAGAGCCCTTTTTTGCAATTTGGCTCTTGAAACTTTATAAACAACAAAAGTGTTCGTTTTTATAGAAGAACTTGTTTTCTGTACACTTTTCTCAAAAAAGGGCTCTGTACGGGACCCCGCG
Source organism: Lasioglossum calceatum (assembly GCA_963966675.1). Classification (NCBI taxonomy): domain Eukaryota; kingdom Metazoa; phylum Arthropoda; class Insecta; order Hymenoptera; family Halictidae; genus Lasioglossum; species Lasioglossum calceatum. Next base: position 661,506 of record OZ016546.1, on the reverse strand, counting down.
ATAGTTCGGGGAATGTTTCAGCGCAAAGAGCATAAAAAAATATTGCTTCTTCGCTACATGAAATCCAAACGCGTGATCGAAGATTCAGACTGCTTGGTTATATCTCTGTCTTTGTCTTTCCTGCGAGCGACAGCGCCGCGACGGAAAGGCACAAACCGCGATAACGAAGCAGCCATGTTGGAATACGAATTGTTCAGTTTTATAACGAAATCCAGTGTGGATTTCATTTAGCGAAGAAGCAATATTTTTTTATGCTCTTTGCGTTGAAATATTCCCTCAACTAGTGCGGGGTCCCGTACAGAGCCCTTTTTTGCAATTTGGCTCTTGAAACTTTATAAACAACAAAAGTGTTCGTTTTTATAGAAGAACTTTTTTTCTGTACACTTTTCTCAAAAAAGGGCTCTGTACGGGACCCCGCGATAGTTCGGGGAATGTTTCAGCGCAAAGAGCATAAAAAAATATTGCTTCTTCGCTACATGAAATCCAAACGCGTGATCGAAGATTCAGACTGCTTGGTTATATCTCTGTCTTTGTCTTTCCTGCGAGCGACAGCGCCGCGACGGAAAGGCACAAACCGCGATAACGAAGCAGCCATGTTGGAATACGAATTGTTCAGTTTTATAACGAAATCCCGTTTGGATTTCATTTAGCGAAGAAGCAATATTTTTTTATGCTCTTTGCGTTGAAATATTCCCTGAACTAGCGCGGGGTCCCGTACAGAGCCCTTTTTTGCAATTAGGCTCTTGAAACTTTATAAACAACAAAAGTGTTCGTTTTTATAGAAGAACTTTCTTTCTGTACACTTTTCTCAAAAAAGGGCTCTGTACGGGACCCCGCGATAGTTCGGGGAATGTTTCAGCGCAAAGAGCATAAAAAAATATTGCTTCTTCGCTACATGAAATCCAAACGCGTGATAAAAGATTCAGACTGCTTGGTTATATCTCTGTCTTTGTCTTTCCTGCGATCGACAGCGCCGCGACGGAAAGGCACAAACCGCGATAACGAAGCAGCCATGTTGGAATACGAATTGTTCAGTTTTATAACGAAATCCCGTTTGGATTTCATTTAGCGAAGAAGCAATATTTTTTTATGCTCTTTGCGTTGAAATATTCCCTGAACTAGCGCGGGGTCCCGTACAGAGCCCTTTTTTGCAATTTGGCTCTTGAAACTTTATAAACAACAAAAGTGTTCGTTTTTATAGAAGAACTTTTTTTCTGTACACTTTTCTCAAAAAAGGGGTCTGTTGGGGACCCCGCGATAGTTCAGAGAATATTTCAACACAAAGAGCATAAAAAAATATTGCTTCTTCGCTACATGAAATCCAAACGCGTGATCGAAGATTCAGACTGCTTGGTTATATCTCTGTCTTTGTCTTTCCTGCGAGCGACAGCGCCGCGACGGAAAGGCACAAACCGCGATAACGAAGCAGCCATGTTGGAATACGAATTGTTCAGTTTTATAACGAAATCCCGTTTGGATTTCATTTAGCGAAGAAGCAATATTTTTTTATGCTCTTTGCGTTGAAATATTCCCTGAACTAGCGCGGGGTCCCGTACAGAGCCCTTTTTTGCAATTAGGCTCTTGAAACTTTATAAACAACAAAAGTGTTCGTTTTTATAGAAGAACTTTCTTTCTGTACACTTTTCTCAAAAAAGGGCTCTGTACGGGACCCCGCGATAGTTCGGGGAATGTTTCAGCGCAAAGAGCATAAAAAAATATTGCTTCTTCGCTACATGAAATCCAAACGCGTGATAAAAGATTCAGACTGCTTGGTTATATCTCTGTCTTTGTCTTTCCTGCGAGCGACAGCGCCGCGACGGAAAGGCACAAACCGCGATAACGAAGCAGCCATGTTGGAATACGAATTGTTCAGTTTTATAACGAAATCCCGTTTGGATTTCATTTAGCGAAGAAGCAATATTTTTTTATGCTCTTTGCGTTGAAATATTCTCTGAACTAGCGCGGGGTCCCGTACAGAGCCCTTTTTTGCAATTTGGCTCTTGAAACTTTATAAACAACAAAAGTGTTCGTTTTTATAGAAGAACTTTTTTTCTGTACACTTTTCTCAAAAAAGGGGTCTGTTGGGGACCCCGCGATAGTTCAGAGAATATTTCAACACAAAGAGCATAAAAAAATGTTGCTTCTTCGCTACATGAAATCCAAACGCGTGATCGAAGATTCAGACTGCTTGGTTATATCTCTGTCTTTGTCTTTCCTGCGAGCGACAGCGCCGCGACGGAAAGGCACAAACCGCGATAACGAAGCAGCCATGTTGGAATACGAATTGTTCAGTTTTATAACGAAATCCCGTTTGGATTTCATTTAGCGAAGAAGCAATATTTTTTTATGCTCTTTGCGTTGAAATATTCCCTGAACTAGCGCGGGGTCCCGTACAGAGCCCTTTTTTGCAATTTGGCTCTTGAAACTTTATAAACAACAAAAGTGTTCGTTTTTATAGAAGAACTTTTTTTCTGTACACTTTTCTCAAAAAAGGGCTCTGTACGGGACCCCGCGATAGTTCGGGGAATGTTTCAGCGCAAAGAGCATAAAAAAATATTGCTTCTTCGCTACATGAAATCCAAACGCGTGATCGAAGATTCAGACTGCTTGGTTATATCTCTGTCTTTGTCTTTCCTGCGAGCGACAGCGCCGCGACGGAAAGGCACAAACCGCGATAACGAAGCAGCCATGTTGGAATACGAATTGTTCAGTTTTATAACGAAATCCAGTGTGGATTTCATTTAGCGAAGAAGCAATATTTTTTTATGCTCTTTGCGTTGAAATATTCCCTCAACTAGTGCGGGGTCCCGTACAGAGCCCTTTTTTGCAATTTGGCTCTTGAAACTTTATAAACAACAAAAGTGTTCGTTTTTATAGAAGAACTTTTTTTCTGTACACTTTTCTCAAAAAAGGGCTCTGTACGGGACCCCGCGATAGTTCGGGGAATGTTTCAGCGCAAAGAGCATAAAAAAATATTGCTTCTTCGCTACATGAAATCCAAACGCGTGATCGAAGATTCAGACTGCTTGGTTATATCTCTGTCTTTGTCTTTCCTGCGAGCGACAGCGCCGCGACGGAAAGGCACAAACCGCGATAACGAAGCAGCCATGTTGGAATACGAATTGTTCAGTTTTATAACGAAATCCCGTTTGGATTTCATTTAGCGAAGAAGCAATATTTTTTTATGCTCTTTGCGTTGAAATATTCCCTGAACTAGCGCGGGGTCCCGTACAGAGCCCTTTTTTGCAATTAGGCTCTTGAAACTTTATAAACAACAAAAGTGTTCGTTTTTATAGAAGAACTTTCTTTCTGTACACTTTTCTCAAAAAAGGGCTCTGTACGGGACCCCGCGATAGTTCGGGGAATGTTTCAGCGCAAAGAGCATAAAAAAATATTGCTTCTTCGCTACATGAAATCCAAACGCGTGATAAAAGATTCAGACTGCTTGGTTATATCTCTGTCTTTGTCTTTCCTGCGATCGACAGCGCCGCGACGGAAAGGCACAAACCGCGATAACGAAGCAGCCATGTTGGAATACGAATTGTTCAGTTTTATAACGAAATCCCGTTTGGATTTCATTTAGCGAAGAAGCAATATTTTTTTATGCTCTTTGCGTTGAAATATTCCCTGAACTAGCGCGGGGTCCCGTACAGAGCCCTTTTTTGCAATTTGGCTCTTGAAACTTTATAAACAACAAAAGTGTTCGTTTTTATAGAAGAACTTTTTTTCTGTACACTTTTCTCAAAAAAGGGGTCTGTTGGGGACCCCGCGATAGTTCAGAGAATATTTCAACACAAAGAGCATAAAAAAATATTGCTTCTTCGCTACATGAAATCCAAACGCGTGATCGAAGATTCAGACTGCTTGGTTATATCTCTGTCTTTGTCTTTCCTGCGAGCGACAGCGCCGCGACGGAAAGGCACAAACCGCGATAACGAAGCAGCCATGTTGGAATACGAATTGTTCAGTTTTATAACGAAATCCCGTTTGGATTTCATTTAGCGAAGAAGCAATATTTTTTTATGCTCTTTGCGTTGAAATATTCCCTGAACTAGCGCGGGGTCCCGTACAGAGCCCTTTTTTGCAATTTGCCTCTTGAAACTTTATAAACAACAAAAGTGTTCGTTTTTATAGAAGAACTTTCTTTCTGTACACTTTTCTCAAAAAAGGGCTCTGTACGGGACCCCGCGATAGTTCGGGGAATGTTTCAGCGCAAAGAGCATAAAAAAATATTGCTTCTTCGCTACATGAAATCCAAACGCGTGATCGAAGATTCAGACTGCTTGGTTATATCTCTGTCTTTGTCTTTCCTGCGAGCGACAGCGCCGCGACGGAAAGGCACAAACCGCGATAACGAAGCAGCCATGTTGGAATACGAATTGTTCAGTTTTATAACGAAATCCCGTTTGGATTTCATTTAGCGAAGAAGCAATATTTTTTTATGCTCTTTGCGTTGAAATATTCTCTGAACTAGCGCGGGGTCCCGTACAGAGCCCTTTTTTGCAATTTGGCTCTTGAAACTTTATAAACAACAAAAGTGTTCGTTTTTATAGAAGAACTTTTTTTCTGTACACTTTTCTCAAAAAAGGGGTCTGTTGGGGACCCCGCGATAGTTCAGAGAATATTTCAACACAAAGAGCATAAAAAAATATTGCTTCTTCGCTACATGAAATCCAAACGCGTGATCGAAGATTCAGACTGCTTGGTTATATCTCTGTCTTTGTCTTTCCTGCGAGCGACAGCGCCGCGACGGAAAGGCACAAACCGCGATAACGAAGCAGCCATGTTGGAATACGAATTGTTCAGTTTTATAACGAAATCCCGTTTGGATTTCATTTAGCGAAGAAGCAATATTTTTTTATGCTCTTTGCGTTGAAATATTCCCTGAACTAGCGCGGGGTCCCGTACAGAGCCCTTTTTTGCAATTAGGCTCTTGAAACTTTATAAACAACAAAAGTGTTCGTTTTTATAGAAGAACTTTCTTTCTGTACACTTTTCTCAAAAAAGGGCTCTGTACGGGACCCCGCGATAGTTCGGGGAATGTTTCAGCGCAAAGAGCATAAAAAAATATTGCTTCTTCGCTACATGAAATCCAAACGCGTGATAAAAGATTCAGACTGCTTGGTTATATCTCTGTCTTTGTCTTTCCTGCGAGCGACAGCGCCGCGACGGAAAGGCACAAACCGCGATAACGAAGCAGCCATGTTGGAATACGAATTGTTCAGTTTTATAACGAAATCCCGTTTGGATTTCATTTAGCGAAGAAGCAATATTTTTTTATGCTCTTTGCGTTGAAATATTCTCTGAACTAGCGCGGGGTCCCGTACAGAGCCCTTTTTTGCAATTTGGCTCTTGAAACTTTATAAACAACAAAAGTGTTCGTTTTTATAGAAGAACTTTTTTTCTGTACACTTTTCTCAAAAAAGGGGTCTGTTGGGGACCCCGCGATAGTTCAGAGAATATTTCAACACAAAGAGCATAAAAAAATATTGCTTCTTCGCTACATGAAATCCAAACGCGTGATCGAAGATTCAGACTGCTTGGTTATATCTCTGTCTTTGTCTTTCCTGCGAGCGACAGCGCCGCGACGGAAAGGCACAAACCGCGATAACGAAGCAGCCATGTTGGAATACGAATTGTTCAGTTTTATAACGAAATCCCGTTTGGATTTCATTTAGCGAAGAAGCAATATTTTTTTATGCTCTTTGCGTTGAAATATTCCCTGAACTAGCGCGGGGTCCCGTACAGAGCCCTTTTTTGCAATTTGGCTCTTGAAACTTTATAAACAACAAAAGTGTTCGTTTTTATAGAAGAACTTGTTTTCTGTACACTTTTCTCAAAAAAGGGCTCTGTACGGGACCCCGCGATAGTTCGGGGAATGTTTCAGCGCAAAGAGCATAAAAAAATATTGCTTCTTCGCTACATGAAATCCAAACGCGTGATCGAAGATTCAGACTGCTTGGTTATATCTCTGTCTTTGTCTTTCCTGCGAGCGACAGCGCCGCGACGGAAAGGCACAAACCGCGATAACGAAGCAGCCATGTTGGAATACGAATTGTTCAGTTTTATAACGAAATCCCGTTTGGATTTCATTTAGCGAAGAAGCAATATTTTTTTATGCTCTTTGCGTTGAAATATTCCCTGAACTAGCGCGGGGTCCCGTACAGAGCCCTTTTTTGCAATTTGCCTCTTGAAACTTTATAAACAACAAAAGTGTTCGTTTTTATAGAAGAACTTGTTTTCTGTACACTTTTCTCAAAAAAGGGCTCTGTACGGGACCCCGCGATAGTTCGGGGAATGTTTCAGCGCAAAGAGCATAAAAAAATATTGCTTCTTCGCTACATGAAATCCAAACGCGTGATCGAAGATTCAGACTGCTTGGTTATATCTCTGTCTTTGTCTTTCCTGCGAGCGACAGCGCCGCGACGGAAAGGCACAAACCGCGATAACGAAGCAGCCATGTTGGAATACGAATTGTTCAGTTTTATAACGAAATCCCGTTTGGATTTCATTTAGCGAAGAAGCAATATTTTTTTATGCTCTTTGCGTTGAAATATTCCCTGAACTAGCGCGGGGTCCCGTACAGAGCCCTTTTTTGCAATTTGGCTCTTGAAACTTTATAAACAACAAAAGTGTTCGTTTTTATAGAAGAACTTGTTTTCTGTACACTTTTCTCAAAAAAGGGCTCTGTACGGGACCCCGCGATAGTTCGGGGAATGTTTCAGCGCAAAGAGCATAAAAAAATATTGCTTCTTCGCTACATGAAATCCAAACGCGTGATCGAAGATTCAGACTGCTTGGTTATATCTCTGTCTTTGTCTTTCCTGCGAGCGACAGCGCCGCGACGGAAAGGCACAAACCGCGATAACGAAGCAGCCATGTTGGAATACGAATTGTTCAGTTTTATAACGAAATCCAGTGTGGATTTCATTTAGCGAAGAAGCAATATTTTTTTATGCTCTTTGCGTTGAAATATTCCCTCAACTAGTGCGGGGTCCCGTACAGTGCCCTTTTTTGCAATTTGGCTCTTGAAACTTTATAAACAACAAAAGTGTTCGTTTTTATAGAAGAACTTTTTTTCTGTACACTTTTCTCAAAAAAGGGCTCTGTACGGGACCCCGCGATAGTTCGGGGAATGTTTCAGCGCAAAGAGCATAAAAAAATATTGCTTCTTCGCTACATGAAATCCAAACGCGTGATCGAAGATTCAGACTGCTTGGTTATATCTCTGTCTTTGTCTTTCCTGCGAGCGACAGCGCCGCGACGGAAAGGCACAAACCGCGATAACGAAGCAGCCATGTTGGAATACGAATTGTTCAGTTTTATAACGAAATCCCGTTTGGATTTCATTTAGCGAAGAAGCAATATTTTTTTATGCTCTTTGCGTTGAAATATTCCCTGAACTAGCGCGGGGTCCCGCACAGAGCCCTTTTTTGCAATTAGGCTCTTGAAACTTTATAAACAACAAAAGTGTTCGTTTTTATAGAAGAACTTTCTTTCTGTACACTTTTCTCAAAAAAGGGCTCTGTACGGGACCCCGCGATAGTTCGGGGAATGTTTCAGCGCAAAGAGCATAAAAAAATATTGCTTCTTCGCTACATGAAATCCAAACGCGTGATAAAAGATTCAGACTGCTTGGTTATATCTCTGTCTTTGTCTTTCCTGCGATCGACAGCGCCGCGACGGAAAGGCACAAACCGCGATAACGAAGCAGCCATGTTGGAATACGAATTGTTCAGTTTTATAACGAAATCCCGTTTGGATTTCATTTAGCAAAGAAGCAATATTTTTTTATGCTCTTTGCGTTGAAATATTCCCTGAACTAGCGCGGGGTCCCATACAGAGCCCTTTTTTGCAATTTGGCTCTTGAAACTTTATAAACAACAAAAGTGTTCGTTTTTATAGAAGAACTTTTTTTCTGTACACTTTTCTCAAAAAAGGGGTCTGTTGGGGACCCCGCGATAGTTCAGAGAATATTTCAACACAAAGAGCATAAAAAAATATTGCTTCTTCGCTACATGAAATCCAAACGCGTGATCGAAGATTCAGACTGCTTGGTTATATCTCTGTCTTTGTCTTTCCTGCGAGCGACAGCGCCGCGACGGAAAGGCACAAACCGCGATAACGAAGCAGCCATGTTGGAATACGAATTGTTCAGTTTTATAACGAAATCCCGTTTGGATTTCATTTAGCGAAGAAGCAATATTTTTTTATGCTCTTTGCGTTGAAATATTCCCTGAACTAGCGCGGGGTCCCGTACAGAGCCCTTTTTTGCAATTTGGCTCTTGAAACTTTATAAACAACAAAAGTGTTCGTTTTTATAGAAGAACTTGTTTTCTGTACACTTTTCTCAAAAAAGGGCTCTGTACGGGACCCCGCGATAGTTCGGGGAATGTTTCAGCGCAAAGAGCATAAAAAAATATTGCTTCTTCGCTACATGAAATCCAAACGCGTGATCGAAGATTCAGACTGCTTGGTTATATCTCTGTCTTTGTCTTTCCTGCGAGCGACAGCGCCGCGACGGAAAGGCACAAACCGCGATAACGAAGCAGCCATGTTGGAATACGAATTGTTCAGTTTTATAACGAAATCCAGTGTGGATTTCATTTAGCGAAGAAGCAATATTTTTTTATGCTCTTTGCGTTGAAATATTCCCTCAACTAGTGCGGGGTCCCGTACAGAGCCCTTTTTTGCAATTTGGCTCTTGAAACTTTATAAACAACAAAAGTGTTCGTTTTTATAGAAGAACTTTTTTTCTGTACACTTTTCTCAAAAAAGGGCTCTGTACGGGACCCCGCGATAGTTCGGGGAATGTTTCAGCGCAAAGAGCATAAAAAAATATTGCTTCTTCGCTACATGAAATCCAAACGCGTGATCGAAGATTCAGACTGCTTGGTTATATCTCTGTCTTTGTCTTTCCTGCGAGCGACAGCGCCGCGACGGAAAGGCACAAACCGCGATAACGAAGCAGCCATGTTGGAATACGAATTGTTCAGTTTTATAACGAAATCCCGTTTGGATTTCATTTAGCGAAGAAGCAATATTTTTTTATGCTCTTTGCGTTGAAATATTCCCTGAACTAGCGCGGGGTCCCGCACAGAGCCCTTTTTTGCAATTAGGCTCTTGAAACTTTATAAACAACAAAAGTGTTCGTTTTTATAGAAGAACTTTCTTTCTGTACACTTTTCTCAAAAAAGGGCTCTGTACGGGACCCCGCGATAGTTCGGGGAATGTTTCAGCGCAAAGAGCATAAAAAAATATTGCTTCTTCGCTACATGAAATCCAAACGCGTGATAAAAGATTCAGACTGCTTGGTTATATCTCTGTCTTTGTCTTTCCTGCGATCGACAGCGCCGCGACGGAAAGGCACAAACCGCGATAACGAAGCAGCCATGTTGGAATACGAATTGTTCAGTTTTATAACGAAATCCCGTTTGGATTTCATTTAGCAAAGAAGCAATATTTTTTTATGCTCTTTGCGTTGAAATATTCCCTGAACTAGCGCGGGGTCCCATACAGAGCCCTTTTTTGCAATTTGGCTCTTGAAACTTTATAAACAACAAAAGTGTTCGTTTTTATAGAAGAACTTTTTTTCTGTACACTTTTCTCAAAAAAGGGGTCTGTTGGGGACCCCGCGATAGTTCAGAGAATATTTCAACACAAAGAGCATAAAAAAATATTGCTTCTTCGCTACATGAAATCCAAACGCGTGATCGAAGATTCAGACTGCTTGGTTATATCTCTGTCTTTGTCTTTCCTGCGAGCGACAGCGCCGCGACGGAAAGGCACAAACCGCGATAACGAAGCAGCCATGTTGGAATACGAATTGTTCAGTTTTATAACGAAATCCCGTTTGGATTTCATTTAGCGAAGAAGCAATATTTTTTTATGCTCTTTGCGTTGAAATATTCCCTGAACTAGCGCGGGGTCCCGTACAGAGCCCTTTTTTGCAATTTGGCTCTTGAAACTTTATAAACAACAAAAGTGTTCGTTTTTATAGAAGAACTTTTTTTCTGTACACTTTTCTCAAAAAAGGGGTCTGTTGGGGACCCCGCGATAGTTCAGAGAATATTTCAACACAGAGAGCATAAAAAAATATTGCTTCTTCGCTACATGAAATCCAAACGCGTGATCGAAGATTCAGACTGCTTGGTTATATCTCTGTCTTTGTCTTTCCTGCGAGCGACAGCGCCGCGACGGAAAGGCACAAACCGCGATAACGAAGCAGCCATGTTGGAATACGAATTGTTCAGTTTTATAACGAAATCCCGTTTGGATTTCATTTAGCGAAGAAGCAATATTTTTTTATGCTCTTTGCGTTGAAATATTCCCTGAACTAGCGCGGGGTCCCGTACAGAGCCCTTTTTTGCAATTTGGCTCTTGAAACTTTATAAACAACAAAAGTGTTCGTTTTTATAGAAGAACTTGTTTTCTGTACACTTTTCTCAAAAAAGGGCTCTGTACGGGACCCCGCGATAGTTCGGGGAATGTTTCAGCGCAAAGAGCATAAAAAAATATTGCTTCTTCGCTACATGAAATCCAAACGCGTGATCGAAGATTCAGACTGCTTGGTTATATCTCTGTCTTTGTCTTTCCTGCGAGCGACAGCGCCGCGACGGAAAGGCACAAACCGCGATAACGAAGCAGCCATGTTGGAATACGAATTGTTCAGTTTTATAACGAAATCCCGTTTGGATTTCATTTAGCGAAGAAGCAATATTTTTTTATGCTCTTTGCGTTGAAATATTCCCTGAACTAGCGCGGGGTCCCGTACAGAGCCCTTTTTTGCAATTTGGCTCTTGAAACTTTATAAACAACAAAAGTGTTCGTTTTTATAGAAGAACTTGTTTTCTGTACACTTTTCTCAAAAAAGGGCTCTGTACGGGACCCCGCGATAGTTCGGGGAATGTTTCAGCGCAAAGAGCATAAAAAAATATTGCTTCTTCGCTACATGAAATCCAAACGCGTGATCGAAGATTCAGACTGCTTGGTTATATCTCTGTCTTTGTCTTTCCTGCGAGCGACAGCGCCGCGACGGAAAGGCACAAACCGCGATAACGAAGCAGCCATGTTGGAATACGAATTGTTCAGTTTTATAACGAAATCCCGTTTGGATTTCATTTAGCGAAGAAGCAATATTTTTTTATGCTCTTTGCGTTGAAATATTCCCTGAACTAGCGCGGGGTCCCGTACAGAGCCCTTTTTTGCAATTTGGCTCTTGAAACTTTATAAACAACAAAAGTGTTCGTTTTTATAGAAGAACTTGTTTTCTGTACACTTTTCTCAAAAAAGGGCTCTGTACGGGACCCCGCGATAGTTCGGGGAATGTTTCAGCGCAAAGAGCATAAAAAAATATTGCTTCTTCGCTACATGAAATCCAAACGCGTGATCGAAGATTCAGACTGCTTGGTTATATCTCTGTCTTTGTCTTTCCTGCGAGCGACAGCGCCGCGACGGAAAGGCACAAACCGCGATAACGAAGCAGCCATGTTGGAATACGAATTGTTCAGTTTTATAACGAAATCCAGTTTGGATTTCATTTAGCGAAGAAGCAATATTTTTTTATGCTCTTTGCGTTGAAATATTCCCTGAACTAGCGCGGGGTCCCGTACAGAGCCCTTTTTTGCAATTTGGCTCTTGAAACTTTATAAACAACAAAAGTGTTCGTTTTTATAGAAGAACTTTTTTTCTGTACACTTTTCTCAAAAAAGGGCTCTGTACGGGACCCCGCGATAGTTCGGGGAATGTTTCAGCGCAAAGAGCATAAAAAAATATTGCTTCTTCGCTACATGAAATCCAAACGCGTGATCGAAGATTCAGACTGCTTGGTTATATCTCTGTCTTTGTCTTTCCTGCGAGCGACAGCGCCGCGACGGAAAGGCACAAACCGCGATAACGAAGCAGCCATGTTGGAATACGAATTGTTCAGTTTTATAACGAAATCCCGTTTGGATTTCATTTAGCGAAGAAGCAATATTTTTTTATGCTCTTTGCGTTGAAATATTCCCTGAACTAGCGCGGGGTCCCGTACAGAGCCCTTTTTTGCAATTTGGCTCTTGAAACTTTATAAACAACAAAAGTGTTCGTTTTTATAGAAGAACTTTTTTTCTGTACACTTTTCTCAAAAAAGGGCTCTGTACGGGACCCCGCGATAGTTCGGGGAATGTTTCAGCGCAAAGAGCATAAAAAAATATTGCTTCTTCGCTACATGAAATCCAAACGCGTGATCGAAGATTCAGACTGCTTGGTTATATCTCTGTCTTTGTCTTTCCTGCGAGCGACAGCGCCGCGACGGAAAGGCACAAACCGCGATAACGAAGCAGCCATGTTGGAATACGAATTGTTCAGTTTTATAACGAAATCCAGTTTGGATTTCATTTAGCGAAGAAGCAATATTTTTTTATGCTCTTTGCGTTGAAATATTCCCTCAACTAGTGCGGGGTCCCGTACAGAGCCCTTTTTTGCAATTTGGCTCTTGAAACTTTATAAACAACAAAAGTGTTCGTTTTTATAGAAGAACTTTTTTTCTGTACACTTTTCTCAAAAAAGGGCTCTGTACGGGACCCCGCGATAGTTCGGGGAATGTTTCAGCGCAAAGAGCATAAAAAAATATTGCTTCTTCGCTACATGAAATCCAAACGCGTGATCGAAGATTCAGACTGCTTGGTTATATCTCTGTCTTTGTCTTTCCTGCGAGCGACAGCGCCGCGACGGAAAGGCACAAACTGCGATAACGAAGCAGCCATGTTGGAATACGAATTGTTCAGTTTTATAACGAAATCCAGTTTGGATTTCATTTAGCGAAGAAGCAATATTTTTTTATGCTCTTTGCGTTGAAATATTCCCTCAACTAGTGCGGGGTCCCGTACAGAGCCCTTTTTTGCAATTTGGCTCTTGAAACTTTATAAACAACAAAAGTGTTCGTTTTTATAGAAGAACTTTTTTTCTGTACACTTTTCTCAAAAAAGGGCTCTGTACGGGACCCCGCGATAGTTCGGGGAATGTTTCAGCGCAAAGAGCATAAAAAAATATTGCTTCTTCGCTACATGAAATCCAAACGCGTGATCGAAGATTCAGACTGCTTGGTTATATCTCTGTCTTTGTCTTTCCTGCGAGCGACAGCGCCGCGACGGAAAGGCACAAACCGCGATAACGAAGCAGCCATGTTGGAATACGAATTGTTCAGTTTTATAACGAAATCCCGTTTGGATTTCATTTAGCGAAGAAGCAATATTTTTTTATGCTCTTTGCGTTGAAATATTCCCTGAACTAGCGCGGGGTCCCGTACAGAGCCCTTTTTTGCAATTTGGCTCTTGAAACTTTATAAACAACAAAAGTGTTCGTTTTTATAGAAGAACTTTTTTTCTGTACACTTTTCTCAAAAAAGGGCTCTGTACGGGACCCCGCGATAGTTCGGGGAATGTTTCAGCGCAAAGAGCATAAAAAAATATTGCTTCATCGCTACATGAAATCCAAACGCGTGATCGAAGATTCAGACTGCTTGGTTATATCTCTGTCTTTGTCTTTCCTGCGAGCGACAGCGCCGCGACGGAAAGGCACAAACCGCGATAACGAAGCAGCCATGTTGGAATACGAATTGTTCAGTTTTATAACGAAATCCCGTTTGGATTTCATTTAGCGAAGAAGCAATATTTTTTTATGCTCTTTGCGTTGAAATATTCCCTGAACTAGCGCGGGGTCCCGTACAGAGCCCTTTTTTGCAATTTGGCTCTTGAAACTTTATAAACAACAAAAGTGTTCGTTTTTATAGAAGAACTTTTTTTCTGTACACTTTTCTCAAAAAAGGGCTCTGTACGGGACCCCGCGATAGTTCGGGGAATGTTTCAGCGCAAAGAGCATAAAAAAATATTGCTTCTTCGCTACATGAAATCCAAACGCGTGATCGAAGATTCAGACTGCTTGGTTATATCTCTGTCTTTGTCTTTCCTGCGAGCGACAGCGCCGCGACGGAAAGGCACAAACCGCGATAACGAAGCAGCCATGTTGGAATACGAATTGTTCAGTTTTATAACGAAATCCCGTTTGGATTTCATTTAGCGAAGAAGCAATATTTTTTTATGCTCTTTGCGTTGAAATATTCCCTGAACTAGCGCGGTGTCCCGTACAGAGCCCTTTTTTGCAATTAGGCTCTTGAAACTTTATAAACAACAAAAGTGTTCGTTTTTATAGAAGTACTTTTTTTCTGTACACTTTTCTCAAAAAAGGGGTCTGTTGGGGACCCCGCGATAGTTCAGAGAATATTTCAACACAAAGAGCATAAAAAAATATTGCTTCTTCGCTACATGAAATCCAAACGCGTGATCGAAGATTCAGACTGCTTGGTTATATCTCTGTCTTTGTCTTTCCTGCGAGCGACAGCGCCGCGACGGAAAGGCACAAACCGCGATAACGAAGCAGCCATGTTGGAATACGAATTGTTCAGTTTTATAACGAAATCCCGTTTGGATTTCATTTAGCGAAGAAGCAATATTTTTTTATGCTCTTTGCGTTGAAATATTCCCTGAACTAGCGCGGGGTCCCGTACAGAGCCCTTTTTTGCAATTTGGCTCTTGAAACTTTATAAACAACAAAAGTGTTCGTTTTTATAGAAGAACTTTTTTTCTGTACACTTTTCTCAAAAAAGGGCTCTGTACGGGACCCCGCGATAGTTCGGGGAATGATTCAGCGCAAAGAGCATAAAAAAATATTGCTTCTTCGCTACATGAAATCCAAACGCGTGATCGAAGATTCAGACTGCTTGGTTATATCTCTGTCTTTGTCTTTCCTGCGAGCGACAGCGCCGCGACGGAAAGGCACAAACCGCGATAACGAAGCAGCCATGTTGGAATACGAATTGTTCAGTTTTATAACGAAATCCCGTTTGGATTTCATTTAGCGAAGAAGCAATATTTTTTTATGCTCTTTGCGTTGAAATATTCCCTGAACTAGCGCGGGGTCCCGTACAGAGCCCTTTTTTGCAATTTGGCTCTTGAAACTTTATAAACAACAAAAGTGTTCGTTTTTATAGAAGAACTTTTTTTCTGTACACTTTTCTCAAAAAAGGGGTCTGTTGGGGACCCCGCGATAGTTCAGAGAATATTTCAACACAGAGAGCATAAAAAAATATTGCTTCTTCGCTACATGAAATCCAAACGCGTGATCGAAGATTCAGACTGCTTGGTTATATCTCTGTCTTTGTCTTTCCTGCGAGCGACAGCGCCGCGACGGAAAGGCACAAACCGCGATAACGAAGCAGCCATGTTGGAATACGAATTGTTCAGTTTTATAACGAAATCCCGTTTGGATTTCATTTAGCGAAGAAGCAATATTTTTTTATGCTCTTTGCGTTGAAATATTCCCTGAACTAGCGCGGGGTCCCGTACAGAGCCCTTTTTTGCAATTTGGCTCTTGAAACTTTATAAACAACAAAAGTGTTCGTTTTTATAGAAGAACTTTTTTTCTGTACACTTTTCTCAAAAAAGGGCTCTGTACGGGACCCCGCGATAGTTCGGGGAATGTTTCAGCGCAAAGAGCATAAAAAAATATTGCTTCTTCGCTACATGAAATCCAAACGCGTGATCGAAGATTCAGACTGCTTGGTTATATCTCTGTCTTTGTCTTTCCTGCGAGCGACAGCGCCGCGACGGAAAGGCACAAACCGCGATAACGAAGCAGCCATGTTGGAATACGAATTGTTCAGTTTTATAACGAAATCCCGTTTGGATTTCATTTAGCGAAGAAGCAATATTTTTTTATGCTCTTTGCGTTGAAATATTCCCTGAACTAGCGCGGGGTCCCGTACAGAGCCCTTTTTTGCAATTTGGCTCTTGAAACTTTATAAACAACAAAAGTGTTCGTTTTTATAGAAGAACTTGTTTTCTGTACACTTTTCTCAAAAAAGGGCTCTGTACGGGACCCCGCGATAGTTCGGGGAATGTTTCAGCGCAAAGAGCATAAAAAAATATTGCTTCTTCGCTACATGAAATCCAAACGCGTGATCGAAGATTCAGACTGCTTGGTTATATCTCTGTCTTTGTCTTTCCTGCGAGCGACAGCGCCGCGACGGAAAGGCACAAACCGCGATAACGAAGTAGCCATGTTGGAATACGAATTGTTCAGTTTTATAACGAAATCCAGTTTGGATTTCATTTAGCGAAGAAGCAATATTTTTTTATGCTCTTTGCGTTGAAATATTCCCTCAACTAGTGCGGGGTCCCGTACAGAGCCCTTTTTTGCAATTTGGCTCTTGAAACTTTATAAACAACAAAAGTGTTCGTTTTTATAGAAGAACTTTTTTTCTGTACACTTTTCTCAAAAAAGGGCTCTGTACGGGACCCCGCGATAGTTCGGGGAATGTTTCAGCGCAAAGAGCATAAAAAAATATTGCTTCTTCGCTACATGAAATCCAAACGCGTGATCGAAGATTCAGACTGCTTGGTTATATCTCTGTCTTTGTCTTTCCTGCGAGCGACAGCGCCGCGACGGAAAGGCACAAACCGCGATAACGAAGCAGCCATGTTGGAATACGAATTGTTCAGTTTTATAACGAAATCCCGTTTGGATTTCATTTAGCGAAGAAGCAATATTTTTTTATGCTCTTTGCGTTGAAATATTCCCTGAACTAGCGCGGGGTCCCGTACAGAGCCCTTTTTTGCAATTAGGCTCTTGAAACTTTATAAACAACAAAAGTGTTCGTTTTTATAGAAGAACTTTCTTTCTGTACACTTTTCTCAAAAAAGGGCTCTGTACGGGACCCCGCGATAGTTCGGGGAATGTTTCAGCGCAAAGAGCATAAAAAAATATTGCTTCTTCGCTACATGAAATCCAAACGCGTGATAAAAGATTCAGACTGCTTGGTTATATCTCTGTCTTTGTCTTTCCTGCGAGCGACAGCGCCGCGACGGAAAGGCACAAACCGCGATAACGAAGCAGCCATGTTGGAATACGAATTGTTCAGTTTTATAACGAAATCCCGTTTGGATTTCATTTAGCGAAGAAGCAATATTTTTTTATGCTCTTTGCGTTGAAATATTCTCTGAACTAGCGCGGGGTCCCGTACAGAGCCCTTTTTTGCAATTTGGCTCTTGAAACTTTATAAACAACAAAAGTGTTCGTTTTTATAGAAGAACTTTTTTTCTGTACACTTTTCTCAAAAAAGGGGTCTGTTGGGGACCCCGCGATAGTTCAGAGAATATTTCAACACAAAGAGCATAAAAAAATATTGCTTCTTCGCTACATGAAATCCAAACGCGTGATCGAAGATTCAGACTGCTTGGTTATATCTCTGTCTTTGTCTTTCCTGCGAGCGACAGCGCCGCGACGGAAAGGCACAAACCGCGATAACGAAGCAGCCATGTTGGAATACGAATTGTTCAGTTTTATAACGAAATCCCGTTTGGATTTCATTTAGCGAAGAAGCAATATTTTTTTATGCTCTTTGCGTTGAAATATTCCCTGAACTAGCGCGGGGTCCCGTACAGAGCCCTTTTTTGCAATTTGGCTCTTGAAACTTTATAAACAACAAAAGTGTTCGTTTTTATAGAAGAACTTGTTTTCTGTACACTTTTCTCAAAAAAGGGCTCTGTACGGGACCCCGCGATAGTTCGGGGAATGTTTCAGCGCAAAGAGCATAAAAAAATATTGCTTCTTCGCTACATGAAATCCAAACGCGTGATCGAAGATTCAGACTGCTTGGTTATATCTCTGTCTTTGTCTTTCCTGCGAGCGACAGCGCCGCGACGGAAAGGCACAAACCGCGATAACGAAGCAGCCATGTTGGAATACGAATTGTTCAGTTTTATAACGAAATCCCGTTTGGATTTCATTTAGCGAAGAAGCAATATTTTTTTATGCTCTTTGCGTTGAAATATTCCCTGAACTAGCGCGGGGTCCCGTACAGAGCCCTTTTTTGCAATTTGGCTCTTGAAACTTTATAAACAACAAAAGTGTTCGTTTTTATAGAAGAACTTGTTTTCTGTACACTTTTCTCAAAAAAGGGCTCTGTACGGGACCCCGCGATAGTTCGGGGAATGTTTCAGCGCAAAGAGCATAAAAAAATATTGCTTCTTCGCTACATGAAATCCAAACGCGTGATCGAAGATTCAGACTGCTTGGTTATATCTCTGTCTTTGTCTTTCCTGCGAGCGACAGCGCCGCGACGGAAAGGCACAAACCGCGATAACGAAGCAGCCATGTTGGAATACGAATTGTTCAGTTTTATAACGAAATCCCGTTTGGATTTCATTTAGCGAAGAAGCAATATTTTTTTATGCTCTTTGCGTTGAAATATTCCCTGAACTAGCGCGGGGTCCCGTACAGAGCCCTTTTTTGCAATTTGGCTCTTGAAACTTTATAAACAACAAAAGTGTTCGTTTTTATAGAAGAACTTTTTTTCTGTACACTTTTCTCAAAAAAGGGCTCTGTACGGGACCCCGCGATAGTTCGGGGAATGTTTCAGCGCAAAGAGCATAAAAAAATATTGCTTCTTCGCTACATGAAATCCAAACGCGTGATCGAAGATTCAGACTGCTTGGTTATATCTCTGTCTTTGTCTTTCCTGCGAGCGACAGCGCCGCGACGGAAAGGCACAAACCGCGATAACGAAGCAGCCATGTTGGAATACGAATTGTTCAGTTTTATAACGAAATCCCGTTTGGATTTCATTTAGCGAAGAAGCAATATTTTTTTATGCTCTTTGCGTTGAAATATTCTCTGAACTAGCGCGGGGTCCCGTACAGAGCCCTTTTTTGCAATTTGGCTCTTGAAACTTTATAAACAACAAAAGTGTTCGTTTTTATAGAAGAACTTGTTTTCTGTACACTTTTCTCAAAAAAGGGCTCTGTACGGGACCCCGCGATAGTTCGGGGAATGTTTCAGCGCAAAGAGCATAAAAAAATATTGCTTCTTCGCTACATGAAATCCAAACGCGTGATCGAAGATTCAGACTGCTTGGTTATATCTCTGTCTTTGTCTTTCCTGCGAGCGACAGCGCTGCGACGGAAAGGCACAAACCGCGATAAAGAAGCAGCCATGTTGGAATACGAATTGTTCAGTTTTATAACGAAATCCAGTTTGGATTTCATTTAGCGAAGAAGCAATATTTTTTTATGCTCTTTGCGTTGAAATATTCCCTCAACTAGTGCGGGGTCCCGTACAGAGCCCTTTTTTGCAATTTGGCTCTTGAAACTTTATAAACAACAAAAGTGTTCGTTTTTATAGAAGAACTTTTTTTCTGTACACTTTTCTCAAAAAAGGGCTCTGTACGGGACCCCGCGATAGTTCGGGGAATGTTTCAGCGCAAAGAGCATAAAAAAATATTGCTTCTTCGCTACATGAAATCCAAACGCGTGATCGAAGATTCAGACTGCTTGGTTATATCTCTGTCTTTGTCTTTCCTGCGAGCGACAGCGCCGCGACGGAAAGGCACAAACCGCGATAACGAAGCAGCCATGTTGGAATACGAATTGTTCAGTTTTATAACGAAATCCCGTTTGGATTTCATTTAGCGAAGAAGCAATATTTTTTTATGCTCTTTGCGTTGAAATATTCCCTGAACTAGCGCGGGGTCCCGTACAGAGCCCTTTTTTGCAATTAGGCTCTTGAAACTTTATAAACAACAAAAGTGTTCGTTTTTATAGAAGAACTTTCTTTCTGTACACTTTTCTCAAAAAAGGGCTCTGTACGGGACCCCGCGATAGTTCGGGGAATGTTTCAGCGCAAAGAGCATAAAAAAATATTGCTTCTTCGCTACATGAAATCCAAACGCGTGATAAAAGATTCAGACTGCTTGGTTATATCTCTGTCTTTGTCTTTCCTGCGATCGACAGCGCCGCGACGGAAAGGCACAAACCGCGATAACGAAGCAGCCATGTTGGAATACGAATTGTTCAGTTTTATAACGAAATCCCGTTTGGATTTCATTTAGCGAAGAAGCAATATTTTTTTATGCTCTTTGCGTTGAAATATTCTCTGAACTAGCGCGGGGTCCCGTACAGAGCCCTTTTTTGCAATTTGGCTCTTGAAACTTTATAAACAACAAAAGTGTTCGTTTTTATAGAAGAACTTGTTTTCTGTACACTTTTCTCAAAAAAGGGCTCTGTACGGGACCCCGCGATAGTTCGGGGAATGTTTCAGCGCAAAGAGCATAAAAAAATATTGCTTCTTCGCTACATGAAATCCAAACGCGTGATCGAAGATTCAGACTGCTTGGTTATATCTCTGTCTTTGTCTTTCCTGCGAGCGACAGCGCCGCGACGGAAAGGCACAAACCGCGATAACGAAGCAGCCATGTTGGAATACGAATTGTTCAGTTTTATAACGAAATCCCGTTTGGATTTCATTTAGCGAAGAAGCAATATTTTTTTATGCTCTTTGCGTTGAAATATTCTCTGAACTAGCGCGGGGTCCCGTACAGAGCCCTTTTTTGCAATTTGGCTCTTGAAACTTTATAAACAACAAAAGTGTTCGTTTTTATAGAAGAACTTGTTTTCTGTACACTTTTCTCAAAAAAGGGCTCTGTACGGGACCCCGCGATAGTTCGGGGAATGTTTCAGCGCAAAGAGCATAAAAAAATATTGCTTCTTCGCTACATGAAATCCAAACGCGTGATCGAAGATTCAGACTGCTTGGTTATATCTCTGTCTTTGTCTTTCCTGCGAGCGACAGCGCTGCGACGGAAAGGCACAAACCGCGATAACGAAGCAGCCATGTTGGAATACGAATTGTTCAGTTTTATAACGAAATCCAGTTTGGATTTCATTTAGCGAAGAAGCAATATTTTTTTATGCTCTTTGCGTTGAAATATTCCCTCAACTAGTGCGGGGTCCCGTACAGAGCCCTTTTTTGCAATTTGGCTCTTGAAACTTTATAAACAACAAAAGTGTTCGTTTTTATAGAAGAACTTTTTTTCTGTACACTTTTCTCAAAAAAGGGGTCTGTTGGGGACCCCGCGATAGTTCAGAGAATATTTCAACACAAAGAGCATAAAAAAATATTGCTTCTTCGCTACATGAAATCCAAACGCGTGATCGAAGATTCAGACTGCTTGGTTATATCTCTGTCTTTGTCTTTCCTGCGAGCGACAGCGCCGCGACGGAAAGGCACAAACCGCGATAACGAAGCAGCCATGTTGGAATACGAATTGTTCAGTTTTATAACGAAATCCCGTTTGGATTTCATTTAGCGAAGAAGCAATATTTTTTTATGCTCTTTGCGTTGAAATATTCCCTGAACTAGCGCGGGGTCCCGTACAGAGCCCTTTTTTGCAATTTGGCTCTTGAAACTTTATAAACAACAAAAGTGTTCGTTTTTATAGAAGAACTTGTTTTCTGTACACTTTTCTCAAAAAAGGGCTCTGTACGGGACCCCGCGATAGTTCGGGGAATGTTTCAGCGCAAAGAGCATAAAAAAATATTGCTTCTTCGCTACATGAAATCCAAACGCGTGATCGAAGATTCAGACTGCTTGGTTATATCTCTGTCTTTGTCTTTCCTGCGAGCGACAGCGCCGCGACGGAAAGGCACAAACCGCGATAACGAAGCAGCCATGTTGGAATACGAATTGTTCAGTTTTATAACGAAATCCCGTTTGGATTTCATTTAGCGAAGAAGCAATATTTTTTTATGCTCTTTGCGTTGAAATATTCCCTGAACTAGCGCGGGGTCCCGTACAGAGCCCTTTTTTGCAATTTGGCTCTTGAAACTTTATAAACAACAAAAGTGTTCGTTTTTATAGAAGAACTTGTTTTCTGTACACTTTTCTCAAAAAAGGGCTCTGTACGGGACCCCGCGATAGTTCGGGGAATGTTTCAGCGCAAAGAGCATAAAAAAATATTGCTTCTTCGCTACATGAAATCCAAACGCGTGATCGAAGATTCAGACTGCTTGGTTATATCTCTGTCTTTGTCTTTCCTGCGAGCGACAGCGCCGCGACGGAAAGGCACAAACCGCGATAACGAAGCAGCCATGTTGGAATACGAATTGTTCAGTTTTATAACGAAATCCCGTTTGGATTTCATTTAGCGAAGAAGCAATATTTTTTTATGCTCTTTGCGTTGAAATATTCTCTGAACTAGCGCGGGGTCCCGTACAGAGCCCTTTTTTGCAATTTGGCTCTTGAAACTTTATAAACAACAAAAGTGTTCGTTTTTATAGAAGAACTTGTTTTCTGTACACTTTTCTCAAAAAAGGGCTCTGTACGGGACCCCGCGATAGTTCGGGGAATGTTTCAGCGCAAAGAGCATAAAAAAATATTGCTTCTTCGCTACATGAAATCCAAACGCGTGATCGAAGATTCAGACTGCTTGGTTATATCTCTGTCTTTGTCTTTGCTGCGAGCGACAGCGCTGCGACGGAAAGGCACAAACCGCGATAAAGAAGCAGCCATGTTGGAATACGAATTGTTCAGTTTTATAACGAAATCCAGTTTGGATTTCATTTAGCGAAGAAGCAATATTTTTTTATGCTCTTTGCGTTGAAATATTCCCTCAACTAGTGCGGGGTCCCGTACAGAGCCCTTTTTTGCAATTTGGCTCTTGAAACTTTATAAACAACAAAAGTGTTCGTTTTTATAGAAGAACTTTTTTTCTGTACACTTTTCTCAAAAAAGGGCTCTGTACGGGACCCCGCGATAGTTCGGGGAATGTTTCAGCGCAAAGAGCATAAAAAAATATTGCTTCTTCGCTACATGAAATCCAAACGCGTGATCGAAGATTCAGACTGCTTGGTTATATCTCTGTCTTTGTCTTTCCTGCGAGCGACAGCGCCGCGACGGAAAGGCACAAACCGCGATAACGAAGCAGCCATGTTGGAATACGAATTGTTCAGTTTTATAACGAAATCCCGTTTGGATTTCATTTAGCGAAGAAGCAATATTTTTTTATGCTCTTTGCGTTGAAATATTCCCTGAACTAGCGCGGGGTCCCGTACAGAGCCCTTTTTTGCAATTAGGCTCTTGAAACTTTATAAACAACAAAAGTGTTCGTTTTTATAGAAGAACTTTCTTTCTGTACACTTTTCTCAAAAAAGGGCTCTGTACGGGACCCCGCGATAGTTCGGGGAATGTTTCAGCGCAAAGAGCATAAAAAAATATTGCTTCTTCGCTACATGAAATCCAAACGCGTGATAAAAGATTCAGACTGCTTGGTTATATCTCTGTCTTTGTCTTTCCTGCGAGCGACAGCGCCGCGACGGAAAGGCACAAACCGCGATAACGAAGCAGCCATGTTGGAATACGAATTGTTCAGTTTTATAACGAAATCCCGTTTGGATTTCATTTAGCGAAGAAGCAATATTTTTTTATGCTCTTTGCGTTGAAATATTCTCTGAACTAGCGCGGGGTCCCGTACAGAGCCCTTTTTTGCAATTTGGCTCTTGAAACTTTATAAACAACAAAAGTGTTCGTTTTTATAGAAGAACTTTCTTTCTGTACACTTTTCTCAAAAAAGGGCTCTGTACGGGACCCCGCGATAGTTCGGGGAATGTTTCAGCGCAAAGAGCATAAAAAAATATTGCTTCTTCGCTACATGAAATCCAAACGCGTGATAAAAGATTCAGACTGCTTGGTTATATCTCTGTCTTTGTCTTTCCTGCGAGCGACAGCGCCGCGACGGAAAGGCACAAACCGCGATAACGAAGCAGCCATGTTGGAATACGAATTGTTCAGTTTTATAACGAAATCCCGTTTGGATTTCATTTAGCGAAGAAGCAATATTTTTTTATGCTCTTTGCGTTGAAATATTCCCTGAACTAGCGCGGGGTCCCGTACAGAGCCCTTTTTTGCAATTTGGCTCTTGAAACTTTATAAACAACAAAAGTGTTCGTTTTTATAGAAGAACTTGTTTTCTGTACACTTTTCTCAAAAAAGGGCTCTGTACGGGACCCCGCGATAGTTCGGGGAATGTTTCAGCGCAAAGAGCATAAAAAAATATTGCTTCTTCGCTACATGAAATCCAAACGCGTGATCGAAGATTCAGACTGCTTGGTTATATCTCTGTCTTTGTCTTTCCTGCGAGCGACAGCGCCGCGACGGAAAGGCACAAACCGCGATAACGAAGCAGCCATGTTGGAATACGAATTGTTCAGTTTTATAACGAAATCCCGTTTGGATTTCATTTAGCGAAGAAGCAATATTTTTTTATGCTCTTTGCGTTGAAATATTCCCTGAACTAGCGCGGGGTCCCGTACAGAGCCCTTTTTTGCAATTTGGCTCTTGAAACTTTATAAACAACAAAAGTGTTCGTTTTTATAGAAGAACTTGTTTTCTGTACACTTTTCTCAAAAAAGGGCTCTGTACGGGACCCCGCGATAGTTCGGGGAATGTTTCAGCGCAAAGAGCATAAAAAAATATTGCTTCTTCGCTACATGAAATCCAAACGCGTGATCGAAGATTCAGACTGCTTGGTTATATCTCTGTCTTTGTCTTTCCTGCGAGCGACAGCGCCGCGACGGAAAGGCACAAACCGCGATAACGAAGCAGCCATGTTGGAATACGAATTGTTCAGTTTTATAACGAAATCCCGTTTGGATTTCATTTAGCGAAGAAGCAATATTTTTTTATGCTCTTTGCGTTGAAATATTCCCTGAACTAGCGCGGGGTCCCGTACAGAGCCCTTTTTTGCAATTTGGCTCTTGAAACTTTATAAACAACAAAAGTGTTCGTTTTTATAGAAGAACTTGTTTTCTGTACACTTTTCTCAAAAAAGGGCTCTGTACGGGACCCCGCGATAGTTCGGGGAATGTTTCAGCGCAAAGAGCATAAAAAAATATTGCTTCTTCGCTACATGAAATCCAAACGCGTGATCGAAGATTCAGACTGCTTGGTTATATCTCTGTCTTTGTCTTTCCTGCGAGCGACAGCGCCGCGACGGAAAGGCACAAACCGCGATAACGAAGCAGCCATGTTGGAATACGAATTGTTCAGTTTTATAACGAAATCCCGTTTGGATTTCATTTAGCGAAGAAGCAATATTTTTTTATGCTCTTTGCGTTGAAATATTCTCTGAACTAGCGCGGGGTCCCGTACAGAGCCCTTTTTTGCAATTTGGCTCTTGAAACTTTATAAACAACAAAAGTGTTCGTTTTTATAGAAGAACTTGTTTTCTGTACACTTTTCTCAAAAAAGGGCTCTGTACGGGACCCCGCGATAGTTCGGGGAATGTTTCAGCGCAAAGAGCATAAAAAAATATTGCTTCTTCGCTACATGAAATCCAAACGCGTGATCGAAGATTCAGACTGCTTGGTTATATCTCTGTCTTTGTCTTTCCTGCGAGCGACAGCGCTGCGACGGAAAGGCACAAACCGCGATAAAGAAGCAGCCATGTTGGAATACGAATTGTTCAGTTTTATAACGAAATCCAGTTTGGATTTCATTTAGCGAAGAAGCAATATTTTTTTATGCTCTTTGCGTTGAAATATTCCCTCAACTAGTGCGGGGTCCCGTACAGAGCCCTTTTTTGCAATTTGGCTCTTGAAACTTTATAAACAACAAAAGTGTTCGTTTTTATAGAAGAACTTTTTTTCTGTACACTTTTCTCAAAAAAGGGCTCTGTACGGGACCCCGCGATAGTTCGGGGAATGTTTCAGCGCAAAGAGCATAAAAAAATATTGCTTCTTCGCTACATGAAATCCAAACGCGTGATCGAAGATTCAGACTGCTTGGTTATATCTCTGTCTTTGTCTTTCCTGCGAGCGACAGCGCCGCGACGGAAAGGCACAAACCGCGATAACGAAGCAGCCATGTTGGAATACGAATTGTTCAGTTTTATAACGAAATCCCGTTTGGATTTCATTTAGCGAAGAAGCAATATTTTTTTATGCTCTTTGCGTTGAAATATTCCCTGAACTAGCGCGGGGTCCCGTACAGAGCCCTTTTTTGCAATTAGGCTCTTGAAACTTTATAAACAACAAAAGTGTTCGTTTTTATAGAAGAACTTTCTTTCTGTACACTTTTCTCAAAAAAGGGCTCTGTACGGGACCCCGCGATAGTTCGGGGAATGTTTCAGCGCAAAGAGCATAAAAAAATATTGCTTCTTCGCTACATGAAATCCAAACGCGTGATAAAAGATTCAGACTGCTTGGTTATATCTCTGTCTTTGTCTTTCCTGCGATCGACAGCGCCGCGACGGAAAGGCACAAACCGCGATAACGAAGCAGCCATGTTGGAATACGAATTGTTCAGTTTTATAACGAAATCCCGTTTGGATTTCATTTAGCGAAGAAGCAATATTTTTTTATGCTCTTTGCGTTGAAATATTCCCTGAACTAGCGCGGGGTCCCGTACAGAGCCCTTTTTTGCAATTTGGCTCTTGAAACTTTATAAACAACAAAAGTGTTCGTTTTTATAGAAGAACTTGTTTTCTGTACACTTTTCTCAAAAAAGGGCTCTGTACGGGACCCCGCGATAGTTCGGGGAATGTTTCAGCGCAAAGAGCATAAAAAAATATTGCTTCTTCGCTACATGAAATCCAAACGCGTGATCGAAGATTCAGACTGCTTGGTTATATCTCTGTCTTTGTCTTTCCTGCGAGCGACAGCGCCGCGACGGAAAGGCACAAACCGCGATAACGAAGCAGCCATGTTGGAATACGAATTGTTCAGTTTTATAACGAAATCCCGTTTGGATTTCATTTAGCGAAGAAGCAATATTTTTTTATGCTCTTTGCGTTGAAATATTCTCTGAACTAGCGCGGGGTCCCGTACAGAGCCCTTTTTTGTAATTTGGCTCTTGAAACTTTATAAACAACAAAAGTGTTCGTTTTTATAGAAGAACTTGTTTTCTGTACACTTTTCTCAAAAAAGGGCTCTGTACGGGACCCCGCGATAGTTCGGGGAATGTTTCAGCGCAAAGAGCATAAAAAAATATTGCTTCTTCGCTACATGAAATCCAAACGCGTGATCGAAGATTCAGACTGCTTGGTTATATCTCTGTCTTTGTCTTTCCTGCGAGCGACAGCGCTGCGACGGAAAGGCACAAACCGCGATAACGAAGCAGCCATGTTGGAATACGAATTGTTCAGTTTTATAACGAAATCCAGTTTGGATTTCATTTAGCGAAGAAGCAATATTTTTTTATGCTCTTTGCGTTGAAATATTCCCTCAACTAGTGCGGGGTCCCGTACAGAGCCCTTTTTTGCAATTTGGCTCTTGAAACTTTATAAACAACAAAAGTGTTCGTTTTTATAGAAGAACTTTTTTTCTGTACACTTTTCTCAAAAAAGGGGTCTGTTGGGGACCCCGCGATAGTTCAGAGAATATTTCAACACAAAGAGCATAAAAAAATATTGCTTCTTCGCTACATGAAATCCAAACGCGTGATCGAAGATTCAGACTGCTTGGTTATATCTCTGTCTTTGTCTTTCCTGCGAGCGACAGCGCCGCGACGGAAAGGCACAAACCGCGATAACGAAGCAGCCATGTTGGAATACGAATTGTTCAGTTTTATAACGAAATCCCGTTTGGATTTCATTTAGCGAAGAAGCAATATTTTTTTATGCTCTTTGCGTTGAAATATTCCCTGAACTAGCGCGGGGTCCCGTACAGAGCCCTTTTTTGCAATTTGGCTCTTGAAACTTTATAAACAACAAAAGTGTTCGTTTTTATAGAAGAACTTGTTTTCTGTACACTTTTCTCAAAAAAGGGCTCTGTACGGGACCCCGCGATAGTTCGGGGAATGTTTCAGCGCAAAGAGCATAAAAAAATATTGCTTCTTCGCTACATGAAATCCAAACGCGTGATCGAAGATTCAGACTGCTTGGTTATATCTCTGTCTTTGTCTTTCCTGCGAGCGACAGCGCCGCGACGGAAAGGCACAAACCGCGATAACGAAGCAGCCATGTTGGAATACGAATTGTTCAGTTTTATAACGAAATCCCGTTTGGATTTCATTTAGCGAAGAAGCAATATTTTTTTATGCTCTTTGCGTTGAAATATTCCCTGAACTAGCGCGGGGTCCCGTACAGAGCCCTTTTTTGCAATTTGGCTCTTGAAACTTTATAAACAACAAAAGTGTTCGTTTTTATAGAAGAACTTGTTTTCTGTACACTTTTCTCAAAAAAGGGCTCTGTACGGGACCCCGCGATAGTTCGGGGAATGTTTCAGCGCAAAGAGCATAAAAAAATATTGCTTCTTCGCTACATGAAATCCAAACGCGTGATCGAAGATTCAGACTGCTTGGTTATATCTCTGTCTTTGTCTTTCCTGCGAGCGACAGCGCCGCGACGGAAAGGCACAAACCGCGATAACGAAGCAGCCATGTTGGAATACGAATTGTTCAGTTTTATAACGAAATCCCGTTTGGATTTCATTTAGCGAAGAAGCAATATTTTTTTATGCTCTTTGCGTTGAAATATTCTCTGAACTAGCGCGGGGTCCCGTACAGAGCCCTTTTTTGCAATTTGGCTCTTGAAACTTTATAAACAACAAAAGTGTTCGTTTTTATAGAAGAACTTGTTTTCTGTACACTTTTCTCAAAAAAGGGCTCTGTACGGGACCCCGCGATAGTTCGGGGAATGTTTCAGCGCAAAGAGCATAAAAAAATATTGCTTCTTCGCTACATGAAATCCAAACGCGTGATCGAAGATTCAGACTGCTTGGTTATATCTCTGTCTTTGTCTTTCCTGCGAGCGACAGCGCTGCGACGGAAAGGCACAAACCGCGATAAAGAAGCAGCCATGTTGGAATACGAATTGTTCAGTTTTATAACGAAATCCAGTTTGGATTTCATTTAGCGAAGAAGCAATATTTTTTTATGCTCTTTGCGTTGAAATATTCCCTCAACTAGTGCGGGGTCCCGTACAGAGCCCTTTTTTGCAATTTGGCTCTTGAAACTTTATAAACAACAAAAGTGTTCGTTTTTATAGAAGAACTTTTTTTCTGTACACTTTTCTCAAAAAAGGGCTCTGTACGGGACCCCGCGATAGTTCGGGGAATGTTTCAGCGCAAAGAGCATAAAAAAATATTGCTTCTTCGCTACATGAAATCCAAACGCGTGATCGAAGATTCAGACTGCTTGGTTATATCTCTGTCTTTGTCTTTCCTGCGAGCGACAGCGCCGCGACGGAAAGGCACAAACCGCGATAACGAAGCAGCCATGTTGGAATACGAATTGTTCAGTTTTATAACGAAATCCCGTTTGGATTTCATTTAGCGAAGAAGCAATATTTTTTTATGCTCTTTGCGTTGAAATATTCCCTGAACTAGCGCGGGGTCCCGTACAGAGCCCTTTTTTGCAATTAGGCTCTTGAAACTTTATAAACAACAAAAGTGTTCGTTTTTATAGAAGAACTTTCTTTCTGTACACTTTTCTCAAAAAAGGGCTCTGTACGGGACCCCGCGATAGTTCGGGGAATGTTTCAGCGCAAAGAGCATAAAAAAATATTGCTTCTTCGCTACATGAAATCCAAACGCGTGATAAAAGATTCAGACTGCTTGGTTATATCTCTGTCTTTGTCTTTCCTGCGATCGACAGCGCCGCGACGGAAAGGCACAAACCGCGATAACGAAGCAGCCATGTTGGAATACGAATTGTTCAGTTTTATAACGAAATCCCGTTTGGATTTCATTTAGCGAAGAAGCAATATTTTTTTATGCTCTTTGCGTTGAAATATTCCCTGAACTAGCGCGGGGTCCCGTACAGAGCCCTTTTTTGCAATTTGGCTCTTGAAACTTTATAAACAACAAAAGTGTTCGTTTTTATAGAAGAACTTTTTTTCTGTACACTTTTCTCAAAAAAGGGGTCTGTTGGGGACCCCGCGATAGTTCGGAGAATATTTCAACACAAAGAGCATAAAAAAATATTGCTTCTTCGCTACATGAAATCCAAACGCGTGATCGAAGATTCAGACTGCTTGGTTATATCTCTGTCTTTGTCTTTCCTGCGAGCGACAGCGCCGCGACGGAAAGGCACAAACCGCGATAACGAAGCAGCCATGTTGGAATACGAATTGTTCAGTTTTATAACGAAATCCCGTTTGGATTTCATTTAGCGAAGAAGCAATATTTTTTTATGCTCTTTGCGTTGAAATATTCCCTGAACTAGCGCGGGGTCCGTACAGAGCCCTTTTTTGCAATTTGGCTCTTGAAACTTTATAAACAACAAAAGTGTTCGTTTTTATAGAAGAACTTTTTTTCTGTACACTTTTCTCAAAAAAGGGCTCTGTACGGGACCCCGCGATAGTTCGGGGAATGTTTCAGCGCAAAGAGCATAAAAAAATATTGCTTCTTCGCTACATGAAATCCAAACGCGTGATCGAAGATTCAGACTGCTTGGTTATATCTCTGTCTTTGCCTTTCCTGCGAGCGACAGCGCCGCGACGGAAAGGCACAAACCGCGATAACGAAGCAGCCATGTTGGAATACGACTTGTTCAGTTTTATAACGAAATCCCGTTTGGATTTCATTTAGCGAAGAAGCAATATTTTTTTATGCTCTTTGCGTTGAAATATTCCCTGAACTAGCGCGGGGTCCCGTACAGAGCCCTTTTTTGCAATTTGGCTCTTGAAACTTTATAAACAACAAAAGTGTTCGTTTTTATAGAAGAACTTGTTTTCTGTACACTTTTCTCAAAAAAGGGCTCTGTACGGGACCCCGCGATAGTTCGGGGAATGTTTCAGCGCAAAGAGCATAAAAAAATATTGCTTCTTCGCTACATGAAATCCAAACGCGTGATCGAAGATTCAGACTGCTTGGTTATATCTCTGTCTTTGTCTTTCCTGCGAGCGACAGCGCCGCGACGGAAAGGCACAAACCGCGATAACGAAGCAGCCATGTTGGAATACGAATTGTTCAGTTTTATAACGAAATCCCGTTTGGATTTCATTTAGCGAAGAAGCAATATTTTTTTATGCTCTTTGCGTTGAAATATTCCCTGAACTAGCGCGGGGTCCCGTACAGAGCCCTTTTTTGCAATTAGGCTCTTGAAACTTTATAAACAACAAAAGTGTTCGTTTTTATAGAAGAACTTTCTTTCTGTACACTTTTCTCAAAAAAGGGCTCTGTACGGGACCCCGCGATAGTTCGGGGAATGTTTCAGCGCAAAGAGCATAAAAAAATATTGCTTCTTCGCTACATGAAATCCAAACGCGTGATAAAAGATTCAGACTGCTTGGTTATATCTCTGTCTTTGTCTTTCCTGCGATCGACAGCGCCGCGACGGAAAGGCACAAACCGCGATAACGAAGCAGCCATGTTGGAATACGAATTGTTCAGTTTTATAACGAAATCCCGTTTGGATTTCATTTAGCGAAGAAGCAATATTTTTTTATGCTCTTTGCGTTGAAATATTCCCTGAACTAGCGCGGGGTCCCGTACAGAGCCCTTTTTTGCAATTTGGCTCTTGAAACTTTATAAACAACAAAAGTGTTCGTTTTTATAGAAGAACTTTTTTTCTGTACACTTTTCTCAAAAAAGGGCTCTGTACGGGACCCCGCGATAGTTCGGGGAATGTTTCAGCGCAAAGAGCATAAAAAAATATTGCTTCTTCGCTACATGAAATCCAAACGCGTGATAAAAGATTCAGACTGCTTGGTTATATCTCTGTCTTTGTCTTTCCTGCGATCGACAGCGCCGCGACGGAAAGGCACAAACCGCGATAACGAAGCAGCCATGTTGGAATACGAATTGTTCAGTTTTATAACGAAATCCCGTTTGGATTTCATTTAGCGAAGAAGCAATATTTTTTTATGCTCTTTGCGTTGAAATATTCCCTGAACTAGCGCGGGGTCCCGTACAGAGCCCTTTTTTGCAATTTGGCTCTTGAAACTTTATAAACAACAAAAGTGTTCGTTTTTATAGAAGAACTTTTTTTCTGTACACTTTTCTCAAAAAAGGGGTCTGTTGGGGACCCCGCGATAGTTCAGAGAATATTTCAACACAAAGAGCATAAAAAAATATTGCTTCTTCGCTACATGAAATCCAAACGCGTGATCGAAGATTCAGACTGCTTGGTTATATCTCTGTCTTTGTCTTTCCTGCGAGCGACAGCGCCGCGACGGAAAGGCACAAACCGCGATAACGAAGCAGCCATGTTGGAATACGAATTGTTCAGTTTTATAACGAAATCCCGTTTGGATTTCATTTAGCGAAGAAGCAATATTTTTTTATGCTCTTTGCGTTGAAATATTCCCTGAACTAGCGCGGGGTCCGTACAGAGCCCTTTTTTGCAATTTGGCTCTTGAAACTTTATAAACAACAAAAGTGTTCGTTTTTATAGAAGAACTTTTTTTCTGTACACTTTTCTCAAAAAAGGGCTCTGTACGGGACCCCGCGATAGTTCGGGGAATGTTTCAGCGCAAAGAGCATAAAAAAATATTGCTTCTTCGCTACATGAAATCCAAACGCGTGATCGAAGATTCAGACTGCTTGGTTATATCTCTGTCTTTGCCTTTCCTGCGAGCGACAGCGCCGCGACGGAAAGGCACAAACCGCGATAACGAAGCAGCCATGTTGGAATACGACTTGTTCAGTTTTATAACGAAATCCCGTTTGGATTTCATTTAGCGAAGAAGCAATATTTTTTTATGCTCTTTGCGTTGAAATATTCCCTGAACTAGCGCGGGGTCCCGTACAGAGCCCTTTTTTGCAATTTGGCTCTTGAAACTTTATAAACAACAAAAGTGTTCGTTTTTATAGAAGAACTTGTTTTCTGTACACTTTTCTCAAAAAAGGGCTCTGTACGGGACCCCGCGATAGTTCGGGGAATGTTTCAGCGCAAAGAGCATAAAAAAATATTGCTTCTTCGCTACATGAAATCCAAACGCGTGATCGAAGATTCAGACTGCTTGGTTATATCTCTGTCTTTGTCTTTCCTGCGAGCGACAGCGCCGCGACGGAAAGGCACAAACCGCGATAACGAAGCAGCCATGTTGGAATACGAATTGTTCAGTTTTATAACGAAATCCCGTTTGGATTTCATTTAGCGAAGAAGCAATATTTTTTTATGCTCTTTGCGTTGAAATATTCCCTGAACTAGCGCGGGGTCCCGTACAGAGCCCTTTTTTGCAATTAGGCTCTTGAAACTTTATAAACAACAAAAGTGTTCGTTTTTATAGAAGAACTTTCTTTCTGTACACTTTTCTCAAAAAAGGGCTCTGTACGGGACCCCGCGATAGTTCGGGGAATGTTTCAGCGCAAAGAGCATAAAAAAATATTGCTTCTTCGCTACATGAAATCCAAACGCGTGATAAAAGATTCAGACTGCTTGGTTATATCTCTGTCTTTGTCTTTCCTGCGATCGACAGCGCCGCGACGGAAAGGCACAAACCGCGATAACGAAGCAGCCATGTTGGAATACGAATTGTTCAGTTTTATAACGAAATCCCGTTTGGATTTCATTTAGCGAAGAAGCAATATTTTTTTATGCTCTTTGCGTTGAAATATTCCCTGAACTAGCGCGGGGTCCCGTACAGAGCCCTTTTTTGCAATTTGGCTCTTGAAACTTTATAAACAACAAAAGTGTTCGTTTTTATAGAAGAACTTTTTTTCTGTACACTTTTCTCAAAAAAGGGGTCTGTTGGGGACCCCGCGATAGTTCAGAGAATATTTCAACACAAAGAGCATAAAAAAATATTGCTTCTTCGCTACATGAAATCCAAACGCGTCATCGAAGATTCAGACTGCTTGGTTATATCTCTGTCTTTGTCTTTCCTGCGAGCGACAGCGCCGCGACGGAAAGGCACAAACCGCGATAACGAAGCAGCCATGTTGGAATACGAATTGTTCAGTTTTATAACGAAATCCCGTTTGGATTTCATTTAGCGAAGAAGCAATATTTTTTTATGCTCTTTGCGTTGAAATATTCCCTGAACTAGCGCGGGGTCCCGTACAGAGCCCTTTTTTGCAATTTGGCTCTTGAAACTTTATAAACAACAAAAGTGTTCGTTTTTATAGAAGAACTTTTTTTCTGTACACTTTTCTCAAAAAAGGGCTCTGTACGGGACCCCGCGATAGTTCGGGGAATGTTTCAGCGCAAAGAGCATAAAAAAATATTGCTTCTTCGCTACATGAAATCCAAACGCGTGATCGAAGATTCAGACTGCTTGGTTATATCTCTGTCTTTGTCTTTCCTGCGAGCGACAGCGCCGCGACGGAAAGGCACAAACCGCGATAACGAAGCAGCCATGTTGGAATACGAATTGTTCAGTTTTATAACGAAATCCCGTTTGGATTTCATTTAGCGAAGAAGCAATATTTTTTTATGCTCTTTGCGTTGAAATATTCCCTGAACTAGCGCGGGGTCCCGTACAGAGCCCTTTTTTGCAATTTGGCTCTTGAAACTTTATAAACAACAAAAGTGTTCGTTTTTATAGAAGAACTTTTTTTCTGTACACTTTTCTCAAAAAAGGGGTCTGTTGGGGACCCCGCGATAGTTCAGAGAATATTTCAACACAAAGAGCATAAAAAAATATTGCTTCTTCGCTACATGAAATCCAAACGCGTCATCGAAGATTCAGACTGCTTGGTTATATCTCTGTCTTTGTCTTTCCTGCGAGCGACAGCGCCGCGACGGAAAGGCACAAACCGCGATAACGAAGCAGCCATGTTGGAATACGAATTGTTCAGTTTTATAACGAAATCCCGTTTGGATTTCATTTAGCGAAGAAGCAATATTTTTTTATGCTCTTTGCGTTGAAATATTCCCTGAACTAGCGCGGGGTCCCGTACAGAGCCCTTTTTTGCAATTTGGCTCTTGAAACTTTATAAACAACAAAAGTGTTCGTTTTTATAGAAGAACTTTTTTTCTGTACACTTTTCTCAAAAAAGGGCTCTGTACGGGACCCCGCGATAGTTCGGGGAATGTTTCAGCGCAAAGAGCATAAAAAAATATTGCTTCTTCGCTACATGAAATCCAAACGCGTGATCGAAGATTCAGACTGCTTGGTTATATCTCTGTCTTTGTCTTTCCTGCGAGCGACAGCGCCGCGACGGAAAGGCACAAACCGCGATAACGAAGCAGCCATGTTGGAATACGAATTGTTCAGTTTTATAACGAAATCCCGTTTGGATTTCATTTAGCGAAGAAGCAATATTTTTTTATGCTCTTTGCGTTGAAATATTCTCTGAACTAGCGCGGGGTCCCGTACTGAGCCCTTTTTTGCAATTTGGCTCTTGAAACTTTATAAACAACAAAAGTGTTCGTTTTTATAGAAGAACTTTTTTTCTGTACACTTTTCTCAAAAAAGGGCTCTGTACGGGACCCCGCGATAGTTCGGGGAATGTTTCAGCGCAAAGAGCATAAAAAAATATTGCTTCTTCGCTACATGAAATCCAAACGCGTGATCGAAGATTCAGACTGCTTGGTTATATCTCTGTCTTTGTCTTTCCTGCGAGCGACAGCGCCGCGACGGAAAGGCACAAACCGCGATAACGAAGCAGCCATGTTGGAATACGAATTGTTCAGTTTTATAACGAAATCCCGTTTGGATTTCATTTAGCGAAGAAGCAATATTTTTTTATGCTCTTTGCGTTGAAATATTCCCTGAACTAGCGCGGGGTCCCGTACAGAGCCCTTTTTTGCAATTTGGCTCTTGAAACTTTATAAACAACAAAAGTGTTCGTTTTTATAGAAGAACTTGTTTTCTGTACACTTTTCTCAAAAAAGGGCTCTGTACGGGACCCCGCGATAGTTCGGGGAATGTTTCAGCGCAAAGAGCATAAAAAAATATTGCTTCTTCGCTACATGAAATCCAAACGCGTGATCGAAGATTCAGACTGCTTGGTTATATCTCTGTCTTTGTCTTTCCTGCGAGCGACAGCGCCGCGACGGAAAGGCACAAACCGCGATAACGAAGCAGCCATGTTGGAATACGAATTGTTCAGTTTTATAACGAAATCCCGTTTGGATTTCATTTAGCGAAGAAGCAATATTTTTTTATGCTCTTTGCGTTGAAATATTCCCTGAACTAGCGCGGGGTCCCGTACAGAGCCCTTTTTTGCAATTAGGCTCTTGAAACTTTATAAACAACAAAAGTGTTCGTTTTTATAGAAGAACTTTCTTTCTGTACACTTTTCTCAAAAAAGGGCTCTGTACGGGACCCCGCGATAGTTCGGGGAATGTTTCAGCGCAAAGAGCATAAAAAAATATTGCTTCTTCGCTACATGAAATCCAAACGCGTGATCGAAGATTCAGACTGCTTGGTTATATCTCTGTCTTTGTCTTTCCTGCGAGCGACAGCGCCGCGACGGAAAGGCACAAACCGCGATAACGAAGCAGCCATGTTGGAATACGAATTGTTCAGTTTTATAACGAAATCCCGTTTGGATTTCATTTAGCGAAGAAGCAATATTTTTTTATGCTCTTTGCGTTGAAATATTCCCTGAACTAGCGCGGGGTCCCGTACAGAGCCCTTTTTTGCAATTTGGCTCTTGAAACTTTATAAACAACAAAAGTGTTCGTTTTTATAGAAGAACTTGTTTTCTGTACACTTTTCTCAAAAAAGGGCTCTGTACGGGACCCCGCGATAGTTCGGGGAATGTTTCAGCGCAAAGAGCATAAAAAAATATTGCTTCTTCGCTACATGAAATCCAAACGCGTGATCGAAGATTCAGACTGCTTGGTTATATCTCTGTCTTTGTCTTTCCTGCGAGCGACAGCGCCGCGACGGAAAGGCACAAACCGCGATAACGAAGCAGCCATGTTGGAATACGAATTGTTCAGTTTTATAACGAAATCCCGTTTGGATTTCATTTAGCGAAGAAGCAATATTTTTTTATGCTCTTTGCGTTGAAATATTCCCTGAACTAGCGCGGGGTCCCGTACAGAGCCCTTTTTTGCAATTAGGCTCTTGAAACTTTATAAACAACAAAAGTGTTCGTTTTTATAGAAGAACTTTCTTTCTGTACACTTTTCTCAAAAAAGGGCTCTGTACGGGACCCCGCGATAGTTCGGGGAATGTTTCAGCGCAAAGAGCATAAAAAAATATTGCTTCTTCGCTACATGAAATCCAAACGCGTGATAAAAGATTCAGACTGCTTGGTTATATCTCTGTCTTTGTCTTTCCTGCGATCGACAGCGCCGCGACGGAAAGGCACAAACCGCGATAACGAAGCAGCCATGTTGGAATACGAATTGTTCAGTTTTATAACGAAATCCCGTTTGGATTTCATTTAGCGAAGAAGCAATATTTTTTTATGCTCTTTGCGTTGAAATATTCCCTGAACTAGCGCGGGGTCCCGTACAGAGCCCTTTTTTGCAATTTGGCTCTTGAAACTTTATAAACAACAAAAGTGTTCGTTTTTATAGAAGAACTTTTTTTCTGTACACTTTTCTCAAAAAAGGGGTCTGTTGGGGACCCCGCGATAGTTCAGAGAATATTTCAACACAAAGAGCATAAAAAAATATTGCTTCTTCGCTACATGAAATCCAAACGCGTGATCGAAGATTCAGACTGCTTGGTTATATCTCTGTCTTTGTCTTTCCTGCGAGCGACAGCGCCGCGACGGAAAGGCACAAACCGCGATAACGAAGCAGCCATGTTGGAATACGAATTGTTCAGTTTTATAACGAAATCCCGTTTGGATTTCATTTAGCGAAGAAGCAATATTTTTTTATGCTCTTTGCGTTGAAATATTCCCTGAACTAGCGCGGGGTCCCGTACAGAGCCCTTTTTTGCAATTTGGCTCTTGAAACTTTATAAACAACAAAAGTGTTCGTTTTTATAGAAGAACTTCTTTTCTGTACACTTTTCTCAAAAAAGGGCTCTGTACGGGACCCCGCGATAGTTCGGGGAATGTTTCAGCGCAAAGAGCATAAAAAAATATTGCTTCTTCGCTACATGAAATCCAAACGCGTGATCGAAGATTCAGACTGCTTGGTTATATCTCTGTCTTTGTCTTTCCTGCGAGCGACAGCGCCGCGACGGAAAGGCACAAACCGCGATAACGAAGCAGCCATGTTGGAATACGAATTGTTCAGTTTTATAACGAAATCCAGTTTGGATTTCATTTAGCGAAGAAGCAATATTTTTTTATGCTCTTTGCGTTGAAATATTCCCTCAACTAGTGCGGGGTCCCATACAGAGCCCTTTTTTGCAATTTGGCTCTTGAAACTTTATAAACAACTAAAGTGTTCGTTTTTATAGAAGAACTTTCTTTCTGTACACTTTTCTCAAAAAAGGGCTCTGTACGGGACCCCGCGATAGTTCGGGGAATGTTTCAGCGCAAAGAGCATAAAAAAATATTGCTTCTTCGCTACATGAAATCCAAACGCGTGATCGAAGATTCAGACTGCTTGGTTATATCTCTGTCTTTGTCTTTCCTGCGAGCGACAGCGCCGCGACGGAAAGGCACAAACCGCGATAACGAAGCAGCCATGTTGGAATACGAATTGTTCAGTTTTATAACGAAATCCCGTTTGGATTTCATTTAGCGAAGAAGCAATATTTTTTTATGCTCTTTGCGTTGAAATATTCCCTGAACTAGCGCGGGGTCCCGTACAGAGCCCTTTTTTGCAATTTGGCTCTTGAAACTTTATAAACAACAAAAGTGTTCGTTTTTATAGAAGAACTTTTTTTCTGTACACTTTTCTCAAAAAAGGGCTCTGTACGGGACCCCGCGATAGTTCGGGGAATGTTTCAGCGCAAAGAGCATAAAAAAATATTGCTTCTTCGCTACATGAAATCCAAACGCGTGATCGAAGATTCAGACTGCTTGGTTATATCTCTGTCTTTGTCTTTCCTGCGAGCGACAGCGCCGCGACGGAAAGGCACAAACCGCGATAACGAAGCAGCCATGTTGGAATACGAATTGTTCAGTTTTATAACGAAATCCCGTTTGGATTTCATTTAGCGAAGAAGCAATATTTTTTTATGCTCTTTGCGTTGAAATATTCCCTGAACTAGCGCGGGGTCCCGTACAGAGCCCTTTTTTGCAATTTGGCTCTTGAAACTTTATAAACAACAAAAGTGTTCGTTTTTATAGAAGAACTTTTTTTCTGTACACTTTTCTCAAAAAAGGGCTCTGTACGGGACCCCGCGATAGTTCGGGGAATGTTTCAGCGCAAAGAGCATAAAAAAATATTGCTTCTTCGCTACATGAAATCCAAACGCGTGATCGAAGATTCAGACTGCTTGGTTATATCTCTGTCTTTGTCTTTCCTGCGAGCGACAGCGCCGCGACGGAAAGGCACAAACCGCGATAACGAAGCAGCCATGTTGGAATACGAATTGTTCAGTTTTATAACGAAATCCCGTTTGGATTTCATTTAGCGAAGAAGCAATATTTTTTTATGCTCTTTGCGTTGAAATATTCCCTGAACTAGCGCGGGGTCCCGTACAGAGCCCTTTTTTGCAATTTGGCTCTTGAAACTTTATAAACAACAAAAGTGTTCGTTTTTATAGAAGAACTTTTTTTCTGTACACTTTTCTCAAAAAAGGGCTCTGTACGGGACCCCGCGATAGTTCGGGGAATGTTTCAGCGCAAAGAGCATAAAAAAATATTGCTTCTTCGCTACATGAAATCCAAACGCGTGATCGAAGATTCAGACTGCTTGGTTATATCTCTGTCTTTGTCTTTCCTGCGAGCGACAGCGCCGCGACGGAAAGGCACAAACCGCGATAACGAAGCAGCCATGTTGGAATACGAATTGTTCAGTTTTATAACGAAATCCCGTTTGGATTTCATTTAATGAAGAAGCAATATTTTTTATGCTCTTTGCGTTGAAATATTCCCTGAACTAGCGCGGGGTCCCGTACAGAGCCCTTTTTTGCAATTTGGCTCTTGAAACTTTATAAACAACAAAAGTGTTCGTTTTTATAGAAGAACTTTTTTTCTGTACACTTTTCTCAAAAAAGGGCTCTGTACGGGACCCCGCGATAGTTCGGGGAATGTTTCAGCGCAAAGAGCATAAAAAAATATTGCTTCTTCGCTACATGAAATCCAAACGCGTGATCGAAGATTCAGACTGCTTGGTTATATCTCTGTCTTTGTCTTTCCTGCGAGCGACAGCGCCGCGACGGAAAGGCACAAACCGCGATAACGA
Organism: Lasioglossum calceatum; assembly: GCA_963966675.1. Taxonomy (NCBI): domain Eukaryota; kingdom Metazoa; phylum Arthropoda; class Insecta; order Hymenoptera; family Halictidae; genus Lasioglossum; species Lasioglossum calceatum. Next base: position 621,537 of record OZ016546.1, on the reverse strand, counting down.
AGCAGCCATGTTGGAATACGAATTGTTCAGTTTTATAACGAAATCCCGTTTGGATTTCATTTAGCGAAGAAGCAATATTTTTTTATGCTCTTTGCGTTGAAATATTCCCTGAACTAGCGCGGGGTCCGTACAGAGCCCTTTTTTGCAATTTGGCTCTTGAAACTTTATAAACAACGAAAGTGTTCGTTTTTATAGAAGAACTTTTTTTCTGTACACTTTTTCTCAAAAAAGGGCTCTGTACGGGACCCCGCGATAGTTCGGGGAATGTTTCAGCGCAAAGAGCATAAAAAAATATTGCTTCTTCGCTGCATGAAATCCAAACGCGTGATCGAAGATTCAGACTGCTTGGTTATATCTCTGTCTTTGTCTTTCCTGCGAGCGACAGCGCCGCGACGGAAAGGCACAAACCGCGATAACGAAGCAGCCATGTTGGAATACGAATTGTTCAGTTTTATAACGAAATCCAGTTTGGATTTCATTTAGCGAAGAAGCAATATTTTTTTATGCTCTGCGTTGAAATATTCCCTCAACTAGTGCGGGGTCCCGTACAGAGCCCTTTTTTGCAATTTGGCTCTTGAAACTTTATAAACAACAAAAGTGTTCGTTTTTATAGAAGAACTTTTTTTCTGGTAAAATTTTCTCAAAAAAGGGCTCTGTACGGGACCCCGCGATAGTTCGGGGAATGTTTCAGCGCAAAGAGCATAAAAAAATATTGCTTCTTCGCTACATGAAATCCAAACGCGTGATCGAAGATTCAGACTGCTTGGTTATATCTCTGTCTTTGTCTTTCCTGCGAGCGACAGCGCCGCGACGGAAAGGCACAAACCGCGATAACGAAGCAGCCATGTTGGAATACGAATTGTTCAGTTTTATAACGAAATCCCGTTTGGATTTCATTTAGCGAAGAAGCAATATTTTTTTATGCTCTTTGCGTTGAAATATTCCCTGAACTAGCGCGGGGTCCCGTACAGAGCCCTTTTTTGCAATTTGGCTCTTGAAACTTTATAAACAACAAAAGTGTTCGTTTTTATAGAAGAACTTGTTTTCTGTACACTTTTCTCAAAAAAGGGCTCTGTACGGGACCCCGCGATAGTTCGGGGAATGTTTCAGCGCAAAGAGCATAAAAAAATATTGCTTCTTCGCTACATGAAATCCAAACGCGTGATCGAAGATTCAGACTGCTTGGTTATATCTCTGTCTTTGTCTTTCCTGCGAGCGACAGCGCCGCGACGGAAAGGCACAAACCGCGATAACGAAGCAGCCATGTTGGAATACGAATTGTTCAGTTTTATAACGAAATCCCGTTTGGATTTCATTTAGCGAAGAAGCAATATTTTTTTATGCTCTTTGCGTTGAAATATTCCCTGAACTAGCGCGGGGTCCCGTACAGAGCCCTTTTTTGCAATTAGGCTCTTGAAACTTTATAAACAACAAAAGTGTTCGTTTTTATAGAAGAACTTTCTTTCTGTACACTTTTCTCAAAAAAGGGCTCTGTACGGGACCCCGCGATAGTTCGGGGAATGTTTCAGCGCAAAGAGCATAAAAAAATATTGCTTCTTCGCTACATGAAATCCAAACGCGTGATAAAAGATTCAGACTGCTTGGTTATATCTCTGTCTTTGTCTTTCCTGCGATCGACAGCGCCGCGACGGAAAGGCACAAACCGCGATAACGAAGCAGCCATGTTGGAATACGAATTGTTCAGTTTTATAACGAAATCCCGTTTGGATTTCATTTAGCGAAGAAGCAATATTTTTTTATGCTCTTTGCGTTGAAATATTCCCTGAACTAGCGCGGGGTCCCGTACATAGCCCTTTTTTGCAATTTGGCTCTTGAAACTTTATAAACAACAAAAGTGTTCGTTTTTATAGAAGAACTTTTTTTCTGTACACTTTTCTCAAAAAAGGGGTCTGTTGGGGACCCCGCGATAGTTCAGAGAATATTTCAACACAAAGAGCATAAAAAAATATTGCTTCTTCGCTACATGAAATCCAAACGCGTGATCGAAGATTCAGACTGCTTGGTTATATCTCTGTCTTTGTCTTTCCTGCGAGCGACAGCGCCGCGACGGAAAGGCACAAACCGCGATAACGAAGCAGCCATGTTGGAATACGAATTGTTCAGTTTTATAACGAAATCCCGTTTGGATTTCATTTAGCGAAGAAGCAATATTTTTTTATGCTCTTTGCGTTGAAATATTCCCTGAACTAGCGCGGGGTCCCGTACAGAGCCCTTTTTTGCAATTTGGCTCTTGAAACTTTATAAACAACAAAAGTGTTCGTTTTTATAGAAGAACTTCTTTTCTGTACACTTTTCTCAAAAAAGGGCTCTGTACGGGACCCCGCGATAGTTCGGGGAATGTTTCAGCGCAAAGAGCATAAAAAAATATTGCTTCTTCGCTACATGAAATCCAAACGCGTGATCGAAGATTCAGACTGCTTGGTTATATCTCTGTCTTTGTCTTTCCTGCGAGCGACAGCGCCGCGACGGAAAGGCACAAACCGCGATAACGAAGCAGCCATGTTGGAATACGAATTGTTCAGTTTTATAACGAAATCCAGTTTGGATTTCATTTAGCGAAGAAGCAATATTTTTTTATGCTCTTTGCGTTGAAATATTCCCTCAACTAGTGCGGGGTCCCATACAGAGCCCTTTTTTGCAATTTGGCTCTTGAAACTTTATAAACAACTAAAGTGTTCGTTTTTATAGAAGAACTTTCTTTCTGTACACTTTTCTCAAAAAAGGGCTCTGTACGGGACCCCGCGATAGTTCGGGGAATGTTTCAGCGCAAAGAGCATAAAAAAATATTGCTTCTTCGCTACATGAAATCCAAACGCGTGATCGAAGATTCAGACTGCTTGGTTATATCTCTGTCTTTGTCTTTCCTGCGAGCGACAGCGCCGCTACGGAAAGGCACAAACCGCGATAACGAAGCAGCCATGTTGGAATACGAATTGTTCAGTTTTATAACGAAATCCCGTTTGGATTTCATTTAGCGAAGAAGCAATATTTTTTTATGCTCTTTGCGTTGAAATATTCCCTGAACTAGCGCGGGGTCCCGTACAGAGCCCTTTTTTGCAATTTGGCTCTTGAAACTTTATAAACAACAAAAGTGTTCGTTTTTATAGAAGAACTTTTTTTCTGTACACTTTTCTCAAAAAAGGGCTCTGTACGGGACCCCGCGATAGTTCGGGGAATGTTTCAGCGCAAAGAGCATAAAAAAATATTGCTTCTTCGCTACATGAAATCCAAACGCGTGATCGAAGATTCAGACTGCTTGGTTATATCTCTGTCTTTGTCTTTCCTGCGAGCGACAGCGCCGCGACGGAAAGGCACAAACCGCGATAACGAAGCAGCCATGTTGGAATACGAATTGTTCAGTTTTATAACGAAATCCCGTTTGGATTTCATTTAGCGAAGAAGCAATATTTTTTTATGCTCTTTGCGTTGAAATATTCCCTGAACTAGCGCGGGGTCCCGTACAGAGCCCTTTTTTGCAATTTGGCTCTTGAAACTTTATAAACAACAAAAGTGTTCGTTTTTATAGAAGAACTTTTTTTCTGTACACTTTTCTCAAAAAAGGGCTCTGTACGGGACCCCGCGATAGTTCGGGGAATGTTTCAGCGCAAAGAGCATAAAAAAATATTGCTTCTTCGCTACATGAAATCCAAACGCGTGATCGAAGATTCAGACTGCTTGGTTATATCTCTGTCTTTGTCTTTCCTGCGAGCGACAGCGCCGCGACGGAAAGGCACAAACCGCGATAACGAAGCAGCCATGTTGGAATACGAATTGTTCAGTTTTATAACGAAATCCCGTTTGGATTTCATTTAGCGAAGAACCAATATTTTTTTATGCTCTTTGCGTTGAAATATTCCCTGAACTAGCGCGGGGTCCGTACAGAGCCCTTTTTTGCAATTTGGCTCTTGAAACTTTATAAACAACAAAAGTGTTCGTTTTTATAGAAGAACTTGTTTTCTGTACACTTTTCTCAAAAAAGGGCTCTGTACGGGACCCCGCGATAGTTCGGGGAATGTTTCAGCGCAAAGAGCATAAAAAAATATTGCTTCTTCGCTACATGAAATCCAAACGCGTGATCGAAGATTCAGACTGCTTGGTTATATCTCTGTCTTTGTCTTTCCTGCGAGCGACAGCGCCGCGACGGAAAGGCACAAACCGCGATAACGAAGCAGCCATGTTGGAATACGAATTGTTCAGTTTTATAACGAAATCCAGTTTGGATTTCATTTAGCGAAGAAGCAATATTTTTTTATGCTCTGCGTTGAAATATTCCCTCAACTAGTGCGGGGTCCCGTACAGAGCCCTTTTTTGCAATTTGGCTCTTGAAACTTTATAAACAACAAAAGTGTTCGTTTTTATAGAAGAACTTTTTTTCTGGTAAAATTTTCTCAAAAAAGGGCTCTGTACGGGACCCCGCGATAGTTCGGGGAATGTTTCAGCGCAAAGAGCATAAAAAAATATTGCTTCTTCGCTACATGAAATCCAAACGCGTGATCGAAGATTCAGACTGCTTGGTTATATCTCTGTCTTTGTCTTTCCTGCGAGCGACAGCGCCGCGACGGAAAGGCACAAACCGCGATAACGAAGCAGCCATGTTGGAATACGAATTGTTCAGTTTTATAACGAAATCCCGTTTGGATTTCATTTAGCGAAGAAGCAATATTTTTTTATGCTCTTTGCGTTGAAATATTCCCTGAACTAGCGCGGGGTCCCGTACAGAGCCCTTTTTTGCAATTTGGCTCTTGAAACTTTATAAACAACAAAAGTGTTCGTTTTTATAGAAGAACTTTTTTTCTGTACACTTTTCTCAAAAAAGGGCTCTGTACGGGACCCCGCGATAGTTCGGGGAATGTTTCAGCGCAAAGAGCATAAAAAAATATTGCTTCTTCGCTACATGAAATCCAAACGCGTGATCGAAGATTCAGACTGCTTGGTTATATCTCTGTCTTTGTCTTTCCTGCGAGCGACAGCGCCGCGACGGAAAGGCACAAACCGCGATAACGAAGCAGCCATGTTGGAATACGAATTGTTCAGTTTTATAACGAAATCCCGTTTGGATTTCATTTAGCGAAGAAGCAATATTTTTTTATGCTCTTTGCGTTGAAATATTCCCTGAACTAGCGCGGGGTCCCGTACAGAGCCCTTTTTTGCAATTTGGCTCTTGAAACTTTATAAACAACAAAAGTGTTCGTTTTTATAGAAGAACTTTTTTTCTGTACACTTTTCTCAAAAAAGGGCTCTGTACGGGACCCCGCGATAGTTCGGGGAATGTTTCAGCGCAAAGAGCATAAAAAAATATTGCTTCTTCGCTACATGAAATCCAAACGCGTGATCGAAGATTCAGACTGCTTGGTTATATCTCTGTCTTTGTCTTTCCTGCGAGCGACAGCGCCGCGACGGAAAGGCACAAACCGCGATAACGAAGCAGCCATGTTGGAATACGAATTGTTCAGTTTTATAACGAAATCCCGTTTGGATTTCATTTAGCGAAGAAGCAATATTTTTTTATGCTCTTTGCGTTGAAATATTCCCTGAACTAGCGCGGGGTCCCGTACAGAGCCCTTTTTTGCAATTAGGCTCTTGAAACTTTATAAACAACAAAAGTGTTCGTTTTTATAGAAGAACTTTCTTTCTGTACACTTTTCTCAAAAAAGGGCTCTGTACGGGACCCCGCGATAGTTCGGGGAATGTTTCAGCGCAAAGAGCATAAAAAAATATTGCTTCTTCGCTACATGAAATCCAAACGCGTGATCGAAGATTCAGACTGCTTGGTTATATCTCTGTCTTTGTCTTTCCTGCGAGCGACAGCGCCGCGACGGAAAGGCACAAACCGCGATAACGAAGCAGCCATGTTGGAATACGAATTGTTCAGTTTTATAACGAAATCCCGTTTGGATTTCATTTAGCGAAGAAGCAATATTTTTTTATGCTCTTTGCGTTGAAATATTCCCTGAACTAGCGCGGGGTCCCGTACAGAGCCCTTTTTTGCAATTTGGCTCTTGAAACTTTATAAACAACAAAAGTGTTCGTTTTTATAGAAGAACTTGTTTTCTGTACACTTTTCTAAAAAAAGGGCTCTGTACGGGACCCCGCGATAGTTCGGGGAATGTTTCAGCGCAAAGAGCATAAAAAAATATTGCTTCTTCGCTACATGAAATCCAAACGCGTGATCGAAGATTCAGACTGCTTGGTTATATCTCTGTCTTTGTCTTTCCTGCGAGCGACAGCGCCGCGACGGAAAGGCACAAACCGCGATAACGAAGCAGCCATGTTGGAATACGAATTGTTCAGTTTTATAACGAAATCCAGTTTGGATTTCATTTAGCGAAGAAGCAATATTTTTTTATGCTCTTTGCGTTGAAATATTCCCTCAACTAGTGCGGGGTCCCGTACAGAGCCCTTTTTTGCAATTTGGCTCTTGAAACTTTATAAACAACAAAAGTGTTCGTTTTTATAGAAGAACTTTTTTTCTGTACACTTTTCTCAAAAAAGGGCTCTGTACGGGACCCCGCGATAGTTCGGGGAATGTTTCAGCGCAAAGAGCATAAAAAAATATTGCTTCTTCGCTACATGAAATCCAAACGCGTGATCGAAGATTCAGACTGCTTGGTTATATCTCTGTCTTTGTCTTTCCTGCGAGCGACAGCGCCGCGACGGAAAGGCACAAACCGCGATAACGAAGCAGCCATGTTGGAATACGAATTGTTCAGTTTTATAACGAAATCCCGTTTGGATTTCATTTAGCGAAGAAGCAATATTTTTTTATGCTCTTTGCGTTGAAATATTCCCTGAACTAGCGCGGGGTCCCGTACAGAGCCCTTTTTTGCAATTTGGCTCTTGAAACTTTATAAACAACAAAAGTGTTCGTTTTTATAGAAGAACTTTTTTTCTGTACACTTTTCTCAAAAAAGGGCTCTGTACGGGACCCCGCGATAGTTCGGGGAATGTTTCAGCGCAAAGAGCATAAAAAAATATTGCTTCTTCGCTACATGAAATCCAAACGCGTGATCGAAGATTCAGACTGCTTGGTTATATCTCTGTCTTTGTCTTTCCTGCGAGCGACAGCGCCGCGACGGAAAGGCACAAACCGCGATAACGAAGCAGCCATGTTGGAATACGAATTGTTCAGTTTTATAACGAAATCCTGTTTGGATTTCATTTAGCGAAGAAGCAATATTTTTTTATGCTCTTTGCGTTGAAATATTCCCTGAACTAGCGCGGGGTCCCGTACAGAGCCCTTTTTTGCAATTTGGCTCTTGAAACTTTATAAACAACAAAAGTGTTCGTTTTTATAGAAGAACTTTTTTTCTGTACACTTTTCTCAAAAAAGGGCTCTGTACGGGACCCCGCGATAGTTCGGGGAATGTTTCAGCGCAAAGAGCATAAAAAAATATTGCTTCTTCGCTACATGAAATCCAAACGCGTGATCGAAGATTCAGACTGCTTGGTTATATCTCTGTCTTTGTCTTTCCTGCGAGCGACAGCGCCGCGACGGAAAGGCACAAACCGCGATAACGAAGCAGCCATGTTGGAATACGAATTGTTCAGTTTTATAACGAAATCCCGTTTGGATTTCATTTAGCGAAGAAGCAATATTTTTTTATGCTCTTTGCGTTGAAATATTCCCTGAACTAGCGCGGGGTCCCGTACAGAGCCCTTTTTTGCAATTTGGCTCTTGAAACTTTATAAACAACAAAAGTGTTCGTTTTTATAGAAGAACTTTTTTTCTGTACACTTTTCTCAAAAAAGGGCTCTGTACGGGACCCCGCGATAGTTCGGGGAATGTTTCAGCGCAAAGAGCATAAAAAAATATTGCTTCTTCGCTACATGAAATCCAAACGCGTGATCGAAGATTCAGACTGCTCGGTTATATCTCTGTCTTTGTCTTTCCTGCGAGCGACAGCGCCGCGACGGAAAGGCACAAACCGCGATAACGAAGCAGCCATGTTGGAATACGAATTGTTCAGTTTTATAACGAAATCCCGTTTGGATTTCATTTAGCGAAGAAGCAATATTTTTTTATGCTCTTTGCGTTGAAATATTCCCTGAACTAGCGCGGGGTCCCGTACAGAGCCCTTTTTTGCAATTTGGCTCTTGAAACTTTATAAACAACAAAAGTGTTCGTTTTTATAGAAGAACTTTTTTTCTGTACACTTTTCTCAAAAAAGGGCTCTGTACGGGTCCCCGCGATAGTTCGGGGAATGTTTCAGCGCAAAGAGCATAAAAAAATATTGCTTCTTCGCTAAATGAAATCCAAACGCGTGATCGAAGATTCAGACTGCTTGGTTATATCTCTGTCTTTGTCTTTCCTGCGAGCGACAGCGCCGCGACGGAAAGGCACAAACCGCGATAACGAAGCAGCCATGTTGGAATACGAATTGTTCAGTTTTATAACGAAATCCCGTTTGGATTTCATTTAGCGAAGAAGCAATATTTTTTTATGCTCTTTGCGTTGAAATATTCCCTCAACTAGCGCGGGGTCCCGTACAGAGCCCTTTTTTGCAATTTGGCTCTTGAAACTTTATAAACAACAAAAGTGTTCGTTTTTATAGAAGAACTTTTTTTCTGTACACTTTTCTCAAAAAAGGGCTCTGTACGGGACCCCGCGATAGTTCGGGGAATGTTTCAGCGCAAAGAGCATAAATAATATTGCTTCTTCGCTACATGAAATCCAAACGCGTGATCGAAGATTCAGACTGCTTGGTTATATCTCTGTCTTTGTCTTTCCTGCGAGCGACAGCGCCGCGACGGAAAGGCACAAACCGCGATAACGAAGCAGCCATGTTGGAATACGAATTGTTCAGTTTTATAACGAAATCCCGTTTGGATTTCATTTAGCGAAGAAGCAATATTTTTTTATGCTCTTTGCGTTGAAATATTCCCTGAACTAGCGCGGGGTCCCGTACAGAGCCCTTTTTTGCAATTTGGCTCTTGAAACTTTATAAACAACAAAAGTGTTCGTTTTTATAGAAGAACTTTTTTTCTGTACACTTTTCTCAAAAAAGGGCTCTGTACGGGACCCCGCGATAGTTCGGGGAATGTTTCAGCGCAAAGAGCATAAAAAAATATTGCTTCTTCGCTACATGAAATCCAAACGCGTGATCGAAGATTCAGACTGCTTGGTTATATCTCTGTCTTTGTCTTTCCTGCGAGCGACAGCGCCGCGACGGAAAGGCACAAACCGCGATAACGAAGCAGCCATGTTGGAATACGAATTGTTCAGTTTTATAACGAAATCCCGTTTGGATTTCATTTAGCGAAGAAGCAATATTTTTTTATGCTCTTTGCGTTGAAATATTCCCTGAACTAGCGCGGGGTCCCGTACAGAGCCCTTTTTTGCAATTTGGCTCTTGAAACTTTATAAACAACAAAAGTGTTCGTTTTTATAGAAGAACTTTTTTTCTGTACACTTTTCTCAAAAAAGGGCTCTGTACGGGACCCCGCGATAGTTCGGGGAATGTTTCAGCGCAAAGAGCATAAAAAAATATTGCTTCTTCGCTACATGAAATCCAAACGCGTGATCGAAGATTCAGACTGCTTGGTTATATCTCTGTCTTTGTCTTTCCTGCGAGCGACAGCGCCGCGACGGAAAGGCACAAACCGCGATAACGAAGCAGCCATGTTGGAATACGAATTGTTCAGTTTTATAACGAAATCCCGTTTGGATTTCATTTAGCGAAGAAGCAATATTTTTTTATGCTCTTTGCGTTGAAATATTCCCTGAACTAGCGCGGGGTCCCGTACAGAGCCCTTTTTTGCAATTTGGCTCTTGAAACTTTATAAACAACAAAAGTGTTCGTTTTTATAGAAGAACTTTTTTTCTGTACACTTTTCTCAAAAAAGGGCTCTGTACGGGACCCCGCGATAGTTCGGGGAATGTTTCAGCGCAAAGAGCATAAAAAAATATTGCTTCTTCGCTACATGAAATCCAAACGCGTGATCGAAGATTCAGACTGCTTGGTTATATCTCTGTCTTTGTCTTTCCTGCGAGCGACAGCGCCGCGACGGAAAGGCACAAACCGCGATAACGAAGCAGCCATGTTGGAATACGAATTGTTCAGTTTTATAACGAAATCCCGTTTGGATTTCATTTAGCGAAGAAGCAATATTTTTTTATGCTCTTTGCGTTGAAATATTCCCTGAACTAGCGCGGGGTCCCGTACAGAGCCCTTTTTTGCAATTTGGCTCTTGAAACTTTATAAACAACAAAAGTGTTCGTTTTTATAGAAGAACTTGTTTTCTGTACACTTTTCTCAAAAAAGGGCTCTGTACGGGACCCCGCGATAGTTCGGGGAATGTTTCAGCGCAAAGAGCATAAAAAAATATTGCTTCTTTGCTACATGAAATCCAAACGCGTGATCGAAGATTCAGACTGCTTGGTTATATCTCTGTCTTTGTCTTTCCTGCGAGCGACAGCGCCGCGACGGAAAGGCACAAACCGCGATAACGAAGCAGCCATGTTGGAATACGAATTGTTCAGTTTTATAACGAAATCCCGTTTGGATTTCATTTAGCGAAGAAGCAATATTTTTTTATGCTCTTTGCGTTGAAATATTCCCTGAACTAGCGCGGGGTCCCGTACAGAGCCCTTTTTTGCAATTTGGCTCTTGAAACTTTATAAACAACAAAAGTGTTCGTTTTTATAGAAGAACTTTTTTTCTGTACACTTTCCTCAAAAAAGGGCTCTGTACGGGACCCCGCGATAGTTCGGGGAATGTTTCAGCGCAAAGAGCATAAAAAAATATTGCTTCTTCGCTACATGAAATCCAAACGCGTGATCGAAGATTCAGACTGCTTGGTTATATCTCTGTCTTTGTCTTTCCTGCGAGCGAGAGCGCCGCGACGGAAAGGCACAAACCGCGATAACGAAGCAGCCATGTTGGAATACGAATTGTTCAGTTTTATAACGAAATCCCGTTTGGATTTCATTTAGCGAAGAAGCAATATTTTTTTATGCTCTTTGCGTTGAAATATTCCCTGAACTAGCGCGGGGTCCCGTACAGAGCCCTTTTTTGCAATTTGGCTCTTGAAACTTTATAAACAACAAAAGTGTTCGTTTTTATAGAAGAACTTTTTTTCTGTACACTTTTCTCAAAAAAGGGCTCTGTACGGGACCCCGCGATAGTTCGGGGAATGTTTCAGCGCAAAGAGCATAAAAAAATATTGCTTCTTCGCTACATGAAATCCAAACGCGTGATCGAAGATTCAGACTGCTTGGTTATATCTCTGTCTTTGTCTTTCCTGCGAGCGACAGCGCCGCGACGGAAAGGCACAAACCGCGATAACGAAGCAGCCATGTTGGAATACGAATTGTTCAGTTTTATAACGAAATCCCGTTTGGATTTCATTTAGCGAAGAAGCAATAATTTTTTTGTGCTCTTTGCGTTGAAATATTCCCTGAACTAGCGCGGGGTCCCGTACAGAGCCCTTTTTTGCAATTAGTCTCTTGAAACTTTATAAACAACAAAAGTGTTCGTTTTTATAGAAGAACTTTCTTTCTGTACACTTTTCTCAAAAAAGGGCTCTGTACGGGACCCCGCGATAGTTCGGGGAATGTTTCAGCGCAAAGAGCATAAAAAAATATTGCTTCTTCGCTACATGAAATCCAAACGCGTGATCGAAGATTCAGACTGCTTGGTTATATCTCTGTCTTTGTCTTTCCTGCGAGCGACAGCGCCGCGACGGAAAGGCACAAACCGCGATAACGAAGCAGCCATGTTGGAATACGAATTGTTCAGTTTTATAACGAAATCCAGTGTGGATTTCATTTAGCGAAGAAGCAATATTTTTTTATGCTCTTTGCGTTGAAATATTCCCTCAACTAGTGCGGGGTCCCGTACAGAGCCCTTTTTTGCAATTTGGCTCTTGAAACTTTATAAACAACAAAAGTGTTCGTTTTTATAGAAGAACTTTTTTTCTGTACACTTTTCTCAAAAAAGGGCTCTGTACGGGACCCCGCGATAGTTCGGGGAATGTTTCAGCGCAAAGAGCATAAAAAAATATTGCTTCTTCGCTACATGAAATCCAAACGCGTGATCGAAGATTCAGACTGCTTGGTTATATCTCTGTCTTTGCCTTTCCTGCGAGCGACAGCGCCGCGACGGAAAGGCACAAACCGCGATAACGAAGCAGCCATGTTGGAATACGAATTGTTCAGTTTTATAACGAAATCCCGTTTGGATTTCATTTAGCGAAGAAGCAATATTTTTTTATGCTCTTTGCGTTGAAATATTCCCTGAACTAGCGCGGGGTCCCGTACAGAGCCCTTTATTGCAATTAGGCTCTTGAAACTTTATAAACAACAAAAGTGTTCGTTTTTATAGAAGAACTTTTTTTCTGTACACTTTTCTCAAAAAAGGGCTCTGTACGGGACCCCGCGATAGTTCGGGGAATGTTTCAGCGCAAAGAGCATAAAAAAATATTGCTTCTTCGCTACATGAAATCCAAACGCGTGATCGAAGATTCAGACTGCTTGGTTATATCTCTGTCTTTGTCTTTCCTGCGATCGACAGCGCCGCGACGGAAAGGCACAAACCGCGATAACGAAGCAGCCATGTTGGAATACGAATTGTTCAGTTTTATAACGAAATCCCGTTTGGATTTCATTTAGCGAAGAAGCAATATTTTTTTATGCTCTTTGCGTTGAAATATTCCCTGAACTAGCGCGGGGTCCCGTACAGAGCCCTTTTTTGCAATTTGGCTCTTGAAACTTTATAAACAACAAAAGTGTTCGTTTTTATAGAAGAACTTTTTTTCTGTACACTTTTCTCAAAAAACGGCCCTGTACGGGACCCCGCGATAGTTCGGGGAATGTTTCAGCGCAAAGAGCATAAAAAAATATTGCTTCTTCGCTACATGAAATCCAAACGCGTGATCGAAGATTCAGACTGCATGGTTATATCTCTGTCTTTGTCTTTCCTGCGAGCGAGAGCGCCGCGACGGAAAGGCACAAACCGCGATAACGAAGCAGCCATGTTGGAATACGAATTGTTCAGTTTTATAACGAAATCCCGTTTGGATTTCATTTAGCGAAGAAGCAATATTTTTTTAAGCTCTTTGCGTTGAAATATTCCCTGAACTAGCGCGGGGTCCCGTACAGAGCCCTTTTTTGCAATTTGGCTCTTGAAACTTTATAAACAACAAAAGTGTTCGTTTTTATAGAAGAACTTTTTTTCTGTACACTTTTCTCAAAAAAGGGCTCTGTACGGGACCCCGCGATAGTTCGGGGAATGTTTCAGCGCAAAGAGCATAAAAAAATATTGCTTCTTCGCTACATGAAATCCAAACGCGTGATCGAAGATTCAGACTGCTTGGTTATATCTCTGTCTTTGTCTTTCCTGCGAGCGACAGCGCCGCGACGGAAAGGCACAAACCGCGATAACGAAGCAGCCATGTTGGAATACGAATTGTTCAGTTTTATAACGAAATCCAGTTTGGATTTCATTTAGCGAAGAAGCAATATTTTTTTATGCTCTTTGCGTTGAAATATTCCCTCAACTAGTGCGGGGTCCCGTACAGAGCCCTTTTTTGCAATTTGGCTCTTGAAACTTTATAAACAACAAAAGTGTTCGTTTTTATAGAAGAACTTTTTTTCTGGTAAAATTTTCTCAAAAAAGGGCTCTGTACGGGACCCCGCGATAGTTCGGGGAATGTTTCAGCGCAAAGAGCATAAAAAAATATTGCTTCTTCGCTACATGAAATCCAAACGCGTGATCGAAGATTCAGACTGCTTGGTTATATCTCTGTCTTTGTCTTTCCTGCGAGCGACAGCGCCGCGACGGAAAGGCACAAACCGCGATAACGAAGCAGCCATGTTGGAATACGAATTGTTCAGTTTTATAACGAAATCCAGTTTGGATTTCATTTAGCGAAGAAGCAATATTTTTTTATGCTCTTTGCGTTGAAATATTCCCTCAACTAGTGCGGGGTCCCGTACAGAGCCCTTTTTTGCAATTTGGCTCTTGAAACTTTATAAACAACAAAAGTGTTCGTTTTTATAGAAGAACTTTTTTTCTGTACACTTTTCTCAAAAAAGGGCTCTGTACGGGACCCCGCGATAGTTCGGGGAATGTTTCAGCGCAAAGAGCATAAAAAAATATTGCTTCTTCGCTACATGAAATCCAAACGCGTGATCGAAGATTCAGACTGCTTGGTTATATCTCTGTCTTTGTCTTTCCTGCGAGCGACAGCGCCGCGACGGAAAGGCACAAACCGCGATAACGAAGCAGCCATGTTGGAATACGAATTGTTCAGTTTTATAACGAAATCCCGTTTGGATTTCATTTAGCGAAGAAGCAATAATTTTTTTGTGCTCTTTGCGTTGAAATATTCCCTGAACTAGCGCGGGGTCCCGTACAGAGCCCTTTTTTGCAATTAGTCTCTTGAAACTTTATAAACAACAAAAGTGTTCGTTTTTATAGAAGAACTTTCTTTCTGTACACTTTTCTCAAAAAAGGGCTCTGTACGGGACCCCGCGATAGTTCGGGGAATGTTTCAGCGCAAAGAGCATAAAAAAATATTGCTTCTTCGCTACATGAAATCCAAACGCGTGATCGAAGATTCAGACTGCTTGGTTATATCTCTGTCTTTGTCTTTCCAGCGAGCGACAGCGCCGCGACGGAAAGGCACAAACCGCGATAACGAAGCAGCCATGTTGGAATACGAATTGTTCAGTTTTATAACGAAATCCAGTTTGGATTTCATTTAGCGAAGAAGCAATATTTTTTTATGCTCTTTGCGTTGAAATATTCCCTCAACTAGTACGGGGTCCCGTACAGAGCCCTTTTTTGCAATTTGGCTCTTGAAACTTTATAAACAACAAAAGTGTTCGTTTTTATAGAAGAACTTTTTTTCTGTACACTTTTCTCAAAAAAGGGCTCTGTACGGGACCCCGCGATAGTTCGGGGAATGTTTCAGCGCAAAGAGCATAAAAAAATATTGCTTCTTCGCTACATGAAATCCAAACGCGTGATCGAAGATTCAGACTGCTTGGTTATATCTCTGTCTTTGTCTTTCCTGCGAGCGACAGCGCCGCGACGGAAAGGCACAAACCGCGATACCGAAGCAGCCATGTTGGAATACGAATTGTTCAGTTTTATAACGAAATCCCGTTTGGATTTCATTTAGCGAAGAAGCAATATTTTTTTATGCTCTTTGCGTTGAAATATTCCCTGAACTAGCGCGGGGTCCCGTACAGAGCCCTTTTTTGCAATTTGGCTCTTGAAACTTTATAAACAACAAAAGTGTTCGTTTTTATAGAAGAACTTTTTTTCTGTACACTTTTCTCAAAAAAGGGCTCTGTACGGGACCCCGCGATAGTTCGGGGAATGTTTCAGCGCAAAGAGCATAAAAAAATATTGCTTCTTCGCTACATGAAATCCAAACGCGTGATCGAAGATTCAGACTGCTTGGTTATATCTCTGTCTTTGTCTTTCCTGCGAGCGACAGCGCCGCGACGGAAAGGCACAAACCGCGATAACGAAGCAGCCATGTTGGAATACGAATTGTTCAGTTTTATAACGAAATCCAGTTTGGATTTCATTTAGCGAAGAAGCAATATTTTTTTATGCTCTTTGCGTTGAAATATTCCCTCAACTAGTGCGGGGTCCCGTACAGAGCCCTTTTTTGCAATTTGGCTCTTGAAACTTTATAAACAACAAAAGTGTTCGTTTTTATAGAAGAACTTTTTTTCTGTACACTTTTCTCAAAAAAGGGCTCTGTACGGGACCCCGCGATAGTTCGGGGAATGTTTCAGCGCAAAGAGCATAAAAAAATATTGCTTCTTCGCTACATGAAATCCAAACGCGTGATCGAAGATTCAGACTGCTTGGTTATATCTCTGTCTTTGTCTTTCCTGCGAGCGACAGCGCCGCGACGGAAAGGCACAAACCGCGATAACGAAGCAGCCATGTTGGAATACGAATTGTTCAGTTTTATAACGAAATCCCGTTTGGATTTCATTTAGCGAAGAAGCAATATTTTTTTATGCTCTTTGCGTTGAAATATTCCCTGAACTAGCGCGGGGTCCCGTACAGAGCCCTTTTTTGCAATTTGGCTCTTGAAACTTTATAAACAACAAAAGTGTTCGTTTTTATAGAAGAACTTTTTTTCTGTACACTTTTCTCAAAAAAGGGCTCTGTACGGGACCCCGCGATAGTTCGGGGAATGTTTCAGCGCAAAGAGCATAAAAAAATATTGCTTCTTCGCTACATGAAATCCAAACGCGTGATCGAAGATTCAGACTGCTTGGTTATATCTCTGTCTTTGTCTTTCCTGCGAGCGACAGCGCCGCGACGGAAAGGCACAAACCGCGATAACGAAGCAGCCATGTTGGAATACGAATTGTTCAGTTTTATAACGAAATCCTGTTTGGATTTCATTTAGCGAAGAAGCAATATTTTTTTATGCTCTTTGCGTTGAAATATTCCCTGAACTAGCGCGGGGTCCCGTGCAGAGCCCTTTTTTGCAATTTGGCTCTTGAAACTTTATAAACAACAAAAGTGTTCGTTTTTATAGAAGAACTTTTTTTCTGTACACTTTTCTCAAAAAAGGGCTCTGTACGGGACCCCGCGATAGTTCGGGGAATGTTTCAGCGCAAAGAGCATAAAAAAATATTGCTTCTTCGCTACATGAAATCCAAACGCGTGATCGAAGATTCAGACTGCTTGGTTATATCTCTGTCTTTGTCTTTCCTGCGAGCGACAGCGCCGCGACGGAAAGGCACAAACCGCGATAACGAAGCAGCCATGTTGGAATACGAATTGTTCAGTTTTATAACGAAATCCCGTTTGGATTTCATTTAGCGAAGAAGCAATATTTTTTTATGCTCTTTGCGTTGAAATATTCCCTGAACTAGCGCGGGGTCCCGTACAGAGCCCTTTTTTGCAATTTGGCTCTTGAAACTTTATAAACAACAAAAGTGTTCGTTTTTATAGAAGAACTTGTTTTCTGTACACTTTTCTCATTAAAGGGCTCTGTACGGGACCCCGCGATAGTTCGGGGAATGTTTCAGCGCAAAGAGCATAAAAAAATATTGCTTCTTCGCTACATGAAATCCAAACGCGTGATCGAAGATTCAGACTGCTTGGTTATATCTCTGTCTTTGTCTTTCCTGCGAGCGAGAGCGCCGCGACGGAAAGGCACAAACCGCGATAACGAAGCAGCCATGTTGGAATACGAATTGTTCAGTTTTATAACGAAATCCCGTTTGGATTTCATTTAGCGAAGAAGCAATATTTTTTTATGCTCTTTGCGTTGAAATATTCCCTGAACTAGCGCGGGGTCCCGTACAGAGCCCTTTTTTGCAATTTGGCTCTTGAAACTTTATAAACAACAAAAGTGTTCGTTTTTATAGAAGAACTTTTTTTCTGTACACTTTTCTCAAAAAAGGGCTCTGTACGGGACCCCGCGATAGTTCGAGGAATGTTTCAGCGCAAAGAGCATAAAAAAATATTGCTTCTTCGCTACATGAAATCCAAACGCGTGATCGAAGATTCAGACTGCTTGGTTATATCTCTGTCTTTGTCTTTCCTGCGAGCGACAGCGCCGCGACGGAAAGGCACAAACCGCGATAACGAAGCAGCCATGTTGGAATACGAATTGTTCAGTTTTATAACGAAATCCCGTTTGGATTTCATTTAGCGAAGAAGCAATATTTTTTTATGCTCTTTGCGTTGAAATATTCCCTGAACTAGCGCGGGGTCCCGTACAGAGCCCTTTTTTGCAATTTGGCTCTTGAAACTTTATAAACAACAAAAGTGTTCGTTTTTATAGAAGAACTTTTTTTCTGTACACTTTTCTCAAAAAAGGGCTCTGTACGGGACCCCGCGATAGTTCGGGGAATGTTTCAGCGCAAAGAGCATAAAAAAATATTGCTTCTTCGCTACATGAAATCCAAACGCGTGATCGAAGATTCAGACTGCTTGGTTATATCTCTGTCTTTGTCTTTCCTGCGAGCGACAGCGCCGCGACGGAAAGGCACAAACCGCGATAACGAAGCAGCCATGTTGGAATACGAATTGTTCAGTTTTATATCGAAATCCCGTTTGGATTTCATTTAGCGAAGAAGCAATATTTTTTTATGCTCTTTGCGTTGAAATATTCCCTGAACTAGCGCGGGGTCCCGTACAGAGCCCTTTTTTGCAATTTGGCTCTTGAAACTTTATAAACAACAAAAGTGTTCGTTTTTATAGAAGAACTTGTTTTCTGTACACTTTTCTCAAAAAAGGGCTCTGTACGGGACCCCGCGATAGTTCGGGGAATGTTTCAGCGCAAAGAGCATAAAAAAATATTGCTTCTTCGCTAAATGAAATCCAAACGCGTGATCGAAGATTCAGACTGCTTGGTTATATCTCTGTCTTTGTCTTTCCTGCGAGCGACAGCGCCGCGACGGAAAGGCACAAACCGCGATAACGAACCAGCTATGTTGGAATACGAATTGTTCAGTTTTATAACGAAATCCCGTTTGG
The DNA here is from genome assembly GCA_963966675.1 of Lasioglossum calceatum. NCBI lineage: Eukaryota > Metazoa > Arthropoda > Insecta > Hymenoptera > Halictidae > Lasioglossum > Lasioglossum calceatum. The sequence continues at coordinate 603,049 of OZ016546.1, read as the reverse complement.
ATTTCATTTAGCGAAGAAGCAATATTTTTTTATGCTCTTTGCGTTGAAATATTCCCTCAACTAGTGCGGTGTCCCGTACAGAGCCCTTTTTTGCAATTTGGCTCTTGAAACTTTATAAACAACAAAAGTGTTCGTTTTTATAGAAGAACTTGTTTTCTGTACACTTTTCTCAAAAAAGGGCTCTGTACGGGACCCCGCGATAGTTCGAGGAATGTTTCAGCGCAAAGAGCATAAAAAAATATTGCTTCTTCGCTACATGAAATCCAAACGCGTGATCGAAGATTCAGACTGCTTGGTTATATCTCTGTCTTTGTCTTTCCTGCGAGCGACAGCGCCGCGACGGAAAGGCACAAACCGCGATAACGAAGCAGCCATGTTGGAATACGAATTGTTCAGTTTTATAACGAAATCCCGTTTGGATTTCATTTAGCGAAGAAGCAATTTTTTTTTATGCTCTTTGCGTTGAAATATTCCCTGAACTAGCGCGGGGTCCCGTACAGAGCCCTTTTTTGCAATTTGGCTCTTGAAACTTTATAAACAACAAAAGTGTTCGTTTTTATAGAAGAACTTTCTTTCTGTACACTTTTCTCAAAAAAGGGCTCTGTACGGGATCCCGCGATAGTTCGGGGAATGTTTCAGCGCAAAGAGCATAAAAAAATATTGCTTCTTCGCTACATGAAATCCAAACGCGTGATCGAAGATTCAGACTGCTTGGTTATATCTCTGTCTTTGTCTTTCCTGCGAGCGACAGCGCCGCGACGGAAAGGCACAAACCGCGATAACGAAGCAGCCATGTTGGAATACGAATTGTTCAGTTTTATAACGAAATCCCGTTTGGATTTCATTTAGCGAAGAAGCAATATTTTTTTATGCTCTTTGCGTTGAAATATTCCCTGAACTAGCGCGGGGTCCCGTACAGAGCCCTTTTTTGCAATTTGGCTCTTGAAACTTTATAAACAACAAAAGTGTTCGTTTTTATAGAAGAACTTTTTTTCTGTACACTTTTCTCAAAAAAGGGCTCTGTACGGGACCCCGCGATAGTTCGGGGAATGTTTCAGCGCAAAGAGCATAAAAAAATATTGCTTCTTCGCTACATGAAATCCAAACGCGTGATCGAAGATTCAGACTGCTTGGTTATATCTCTGTCTTTGTCTTTCCTGCGAGCGACAGCGCCGCGACGGAAAGGCACAAACCGCGATAACGAAGCAGCCATGTTGGAATACGAATTGTTCAGTTTTATAACGAAATCCCGTTTGGATTTCATTTAGCGAAGAAGCAATATTTTTTTATGCTCTTTGCGTTGAAATATTCCCTGAACTAGCGCGGGGTCCCGTACAGAGCCCTTTTTTGCAATTTGGCTCTTGAAACTTTATAAACAACAAAAGTGTTCGTTTTTATAGAAGAACTTGTTTTCTGTACACTTTTCTCAAAAAAGGGCTCTGTACGGGACCCCGCGATAGTTCGGGGAATGTTTCAGCGCAAAGAGCATAAAAAAATATTGCTTCTTCGCTACATGAAATCCAAACGCGTGATCGAAGATTCAGACTACTTGGTTATATCTCTGTCTTTGTCTTTCCTGCGAGCGACAGCGCCGCGACGGAAAGGCACAAACCGCGATAACGAAGCAGCCATGTTGGAATACGAATTGTTCAGTTTTATAACGAAATCCCGTTTGGATTACATTTAGCGAAGAAGCAATATTTTTTTATGCTCTTTGCGTTGAAATATTCCCTGAACTAGCGCGGGGTCCCGTACAGAGCCCTTTTTTGCAATTTGGCTCTTGAAACTTTATAAACAACAAAAGTGTTCGTTTTTATAGAAGAACTTTTTTTCTGTACACTTTTCTCAAAAAAGGGCTCTGTACGGGACCCCGCGATAGTTCGGGGAATGTTTCAGCGCAAAGAGCATAAAAAAATATTGCTTCTTCGCTACATGAAATCCAAACGCGTGATCGAAGATTCAGACTGCTTGGTTATATCTCTGTCTTTGTCTTTCCTGCGATCGACAGCGCCGCGACGGAAAGGCACAAACCGCGATAACGAAGCAGCCATGTTGGAATACGAATTGTTCAGTTTTATAACGAAATCCCGTTTGGATTTCATTTAGCGAAGAAGCAATATTTTTTTATGCTCTTTGCGTTGAAATATTCCCTGAACTAGCGCGGGGTCCCGTACAGAGCCCTTTTTTGCAATTTGGCTCTTGAAACTTTATAAACAACAAAAGTGTTCGTTTTTATAGAAGAACTTGTTTTCTGTACACTTTTCTCAAAAAAGGGCTCTGTACGGGACCCCGCGATAGTTCGAGGAATGTTTCAGCGCAAAGAGCATAAAAAAATATTGCTTCTTCGCTACATGAAATCCAAACGCGTGATCGAAGATTCAGACTGCTTGGTTATATCTCTGTCTTTGTCTTTCCTGCGAGCGACAGCGCCGCGACGGAAAGGCACAAACCGCGATAACGAAGCAGCCATGTTGGAATACGAATTGTTCAGTTTTATAACGAAATCCCGTTTGGATTTCATTTAGCGAAGAAGCAATATTTTTTTATGCTCTTTGCGTTGAAATATTCCCTGAACTAGCGCGGGGTCCGTACAGAGCCCTTTTTTGCAATTTGGCTCTTGAAACTTTATAAACAACAAAAGTGTTCGTTTTTATAGAAGAACTTTTTTTCTGTACACTTTTCTCAAAAAAGGGCTCTGTACGGGACCCCGCGATAGTTCGGGGAATGTTTCAGCGCAAAGAGCATAAAAAAATATTGCTTCTTCGCTACATGAAATCCAAACGCGTGATCGAAGATTCAGACTGCTTGGTTATATCTCCGTCTTTGTCTTTCCTACGAGCGACAGCGCCGCGACGGAAAGGCACAAACCGCGATAACGAAGCAGCCATGTTGGAATACGAATTGTTCAGTTTTATAACGAAATCCCGTTTGGATTTCATTTAGCGAAGAAGCAATATTTTTTTATGCTCTTTGCGTTGAAATATTCCCTGAACTAGCGCGGGGTCCCGTACAGAGCCCTTTTTTGCAATTTGGATCTTGAAACTTTATA